>NC_069428.1:43853806-43949110 GCF_026875155.1 Cherax quadricarinatus | reverse complement strand
AATAAACTAGCCACTTCGGTGGCAAAATCAATCTGGATATCTAAGCACAGTTCTTACAGTTTTAAATTTAGTTTATAAAACTTACATACTTACAGGTAGTGTTGTTGTTTAGGTTAATTTATAATATGGCAATAACAGATAGTTACATGGACATTATTACAAACAATGGTACAAGTGGAGTTAATTTACATTATGGGTATATTACAATGGGAAGGAGGGTTATACCTAATATTTAATACAATCTAAATCACCCAAGGAGAGCTTATGTGAGCATTATGGATATTTTTTTTTATAATTTTCCTAAATTCATCATGTGTAAATATGAGTAATATAGTAATTGTGTATTAAAATGTGATGCGGATTCGACCCTTCGAGAAATTTGGTGTGAAGAAGGGTGTGCAGCAGCTGTGGAGGGAAACACGAGGAGGGGGGACACCATAATGAATTAATGTGTGAGCACTGGTGGTTGTGGTGAAATCGTCTAATAATCTGGCGTCATTGAGGCCATAATGGGGTGTTTCAGCCCGAATTTGTAAGTGGAACCCGTATTAATGTCCCCTGCTGAAGAACAGGAACAGGAAATTTGAGGGGCCTCCAGAATTATGTGGTGATGGTGGAAATTAATGGGATGATGCCATCACTCATCCAAGATTTTACGTCATTGTCCTTGCATTTAGATTTCTCACTGGCCAGTGTAGGATTCTATTTTTTTGGTAGGCATTGAGGTGTGATCCAACTACAATACAAATGGTGAGTGGTAATATAGATTTCTTAATTATCTAATTATCAATTTGAAAATTCTTACCCTGTCTGTGTTTATTAGTGTTCCCATTAATCCTTTCTGGAGATCATTCCCTTTAATTTTCATACAGTCCACGTTGTTTTGTAATTTACCATTTTGGTACTGATGTTTAATATTGTAATAATTAATTTAATGTCAGGTCAAGCTTTTTTTGTGAGAGGTGAAAGGGTGGACACTGAGGCAGTGACAGTCCTGTGACCTACTGTGACTAAGTCCCACTTACCTCACCCAAATTACTTACATGTAATAATTCAGGTAATACCCTATAAACCTCATACAGGTAATTTCCCACAAGCATGGACCTCAATCAAAGGTACATTATTATTAACCCTTAAACTGTCCAAACGTATATCTATGTTCACGTGCGTAGCGCTCCGACCTTGATTTTCCCCATTTGAAAGCATATAGAAAAAAAAGTAGATCTACATTTGGAGAGTTTAAGGGTTAAACATGTCATTGGGACAACACAGGGGCATATGCTATTCTTTATAAATGCTACTATTTGTACATTATTTTTATTATATTTACAGGGGAAGAGCAAAACCTGTAGGTGTCACACAGCACCCTGGCAGGGGGAGGGTAAGATAAGAGATAAGGTATTCTTCAGATTTTAACCCCGTAGGGTTAGCCACCCAGGATAACCCAAGAAAGTCAGTGTGTCATCGAGGACTGTCTAACTTATTTCCATTGGGGTCCTTAATCTTGTCCCCCAGGATGCGACCCACACCAGTCGACTAACATCCAGGTACCTATTTGCTGCTAGGTGAACACGACAACAAGTGTAAGGAAACACGTCGAAATGTTTCCACCCTGCTGGGAATAGAACCCGGGCCCTCCGTGTGTGAAGCGAGAGCTTAGCCACCGGGGCCCTACAATAGAATGCATTCATGCTCGATTCAAAGAACTGGAGTACAGTTCCAATTCCTTAGATCAAGAGCCCCTAACCAGTATCAAGGAACCTCCCTCGAGGAGTATTACCGTACATACCTGAAGGTTATTCTGGGGGTCAATGATCAGGCCTTTGCACCAGTACATCTACAACACCGTTTTTTTTTTTTTATTTTGCCACCGAAGTGGCTAGTTTATTGTGCACCCCATATCCATCCTGTGGACGGTAGCGCGAGAGCATATGGATACACAAAAGGCCTAGGAACTAGGCCCTAAAGGGTTAACAGGAATACATATGGATTTATATCTACATATCTATAGTTCACTTATCTGTTACAAGCAAATTTAGGAAATTTGCTTAGTATATCTGGTATCTTATTTTCATTAATAAGATATCTTGACATGTCACATAGGTTATTATACTGTCTGTCTCTGTATTCCTCAATAAGTGGACAATTAAGCACATAGTGTTCAAGACTGTGACTATATGTCTGATCACATAATTTACATTTGGTTTGATCATCATCTGTGTGTCTCCCAAACTGCCAGAAGTACTTGTAACCAAGCCTAAGCCTGGCCACTACAACATCAGTCAGTCTGTTCACATTGCAAGTTGCTCCATAAACATACTTATCTACGTTCATGTTATCATGGTGGGTTATAGATCTACTCAGGCTTCTAACTGCATTCCTATAACAATCATTTTCATTATTTCCTTCTCTCCTAATATTATTCCTAATGCTAGACACAGTTATACCAAAGTTATATTCTACATTCTCCTTCTGGGTACTCTTTTTGGCTAACATATCAACTTTATCATGAAGGAGTAATCCAATGTGTGATGGGATCCATAGCAATTGTACATTAATTCCTTTGTCCCTAATTTTTGAGTATCTATACCTGGCTTCCCCAATAAGCATGTTGTTGGAGTCATTATATGAGTCAAGAGCCTTCAATGATAACATAGAATCAGTAATGATGATAGAGTCAAGCTCAGTGTCATAGGTTAGCTTTAGCGCCATTAGGATTGCAAACAATTCAGTTTGCAGTGTAGACGCCCAGTTGTTAATTCTTATGCCTAACTCAACAAATTTATTATCGTTCTTAACTAGGGAGGTGGCAACAAGAGCAGATGCAGCCCTGCCAGAAGACTCCTGTTTAGATCCATCAGTGTACAAAACTTGTGATAACTTATTACTACCAGCTAGGTGAGAAATTTCTTCTTGAGCAGTTGCTCTAACAAGAGATTTAAGGAAGGGATTACTAGCAATGAGCTTCTTGGGAGGGACTTGTAGGTATGTGATATTAAATGAACACATCTTCCATGGAGGGGTGAAATGCTCTTGTTGCCTACAGTGATACAGTTCATGTAGGTTATAAAACTTAATGCAATTGCACGTTTTCACAATCCATTTAGATCTGTGTGTATTTACCTGTAGACACTTGGTAAGATTCACTGTGACAGTGTCTGGTTCGTTTCTCAACATTCTAATACCGAGTATAGTGTTAATTTCAACAATCCTAGTGTTAATTTCAACAATCCTATCACTGATACTAGAAATACCAAGCTCCTTCCTCATGTTAAGAACTTTTGTAGATCTGGGACAGCCAAGAATAATCCTGAGAGCTTCATTTTGCATTAACTCCAAGGGTCGGAGAGAACTTTCTCTAGCTAATATCAACATGGGAGCAGCATAATCAATTAAGGACCTAACATAGGCTATGTACATCATTCTCACGATTCTCACATTAGCACCATAGTTGGGATTGTAGCCAGCAACAGCTTTGAGAGCATTTAGCCTAGCTTTGCATTTCTTGTTTAGTTGTGGTATAGTGGATTTGTTAAAGGGTACATCTACACCAAGATATCTGTAAGTTTTAACGTAGCTAATGATTTCACCCTGCAAATAGATGGGTGGGGGATGTCGTTTGCTTGTTAATATCTTTGTTTTAGAGGAAGATATTATGAAGCCTAGTCGATTACAAATTCCTTGAACTTCATTAAGAATGGTATTCATCTTCTTATGCCCTGTTGTATGGATCATGATATCATCAGCATAGCTTATAGCTATATGTTTAGGTGAGGCAGGTAGAGCATTTAGGAGAGCATTAATCAGAATATTAAATAGCATGGGACTACAACACCGTCCTCGACCGTAATGCGAAAACAGTGAAAGAGAAACCTGTTGTATTTTCTGGAACATGGCAATGAGTACAATTCTCAGTTACAGTGATTCTGTACCTGTGTGTCCTAAGCTTAGTCTGGCCATTATTATGTTACTCTTCTTGTTGAGATAAGATAAGATTTCGTTCGGATTTTTAACCCAGGAGGGTTAGCCACCCAGGATAACCCAAGAAAGTCAGTGCGTCATCGAGGACTGTCCAACTTATTTCCATTGGGGTCCTTAATCTTGTCCCCCAGGATGCGACCCACACCAGTCGACTAACACCTAGGTACCTATTTGCTGCTAGGTGAACAGGACAACAGGTGTAAAGAAACGTGTCGAAATGTTTCCACCCACCGGGAATCGAACCCGGGCCCTCCGTGTGTGAAGCGGGAGCTTTAGCCACCAGACCACCTGGCCACTGACAGCTTAAGCTGTATCAAGGTTTGCTTCCTGATGTAAGTTTATTTAGGTTCATATATAGTTTAATATGTGTTAATTGCCTACGGAGAAGGAATATTGCCCAAAGCTGGGCGACAAAAGACAAGAGAACAGAGTCCCTTTGTAAATAGAAACAAACTAAAGGTATCCCGTGGCTTGGTTAGTAATGCACTCAGCTAACATACTGAGTGTTTGTGGCTCGATTCCTGGCCCAATGGAAATGTTGGGCGTGTTTCCTTACACCTGCTGTCCCCGTTAACCTAGAAGTATGTAGGTACCAGGGTGTCAGCCGACTGTTGTGGGTCACGTCCTCGGGGGAGGTATACCTTAGGCCTGGGCTTTGAAATGAGTTGAGGTCTTAGCCTGTAAAACTGATGTGTAAAAAAAAAAAAAAAAAAAAAAAAAAAGAAAATTGCCAATTAGACTAGGTCGGCTCCCTCGCCAAGCCGCCGCAGAATGGGACACCTGCACCCTCACCTGAGTTTAGTAACCGGCTATCTTACTGTCTAGAAATAAATACACATAGATCTAAATGGATTGTGAAAACAGTAAATTGCATTAAGTTTTATAACCTGCATGAACTGTATCACTTTAGATAAGAGCATTTCACCCCTCCATGGAAGATGTGTTCATTTAATATCACATATCTACAAGTCCCTCCTAAGAAGCTCATTGCTAGTAATCCCTTCCTTAAATCACTTGCTAAAGCAACTGCCCAAGAAGAAATTTCTCGCCTAGCTGGTAGTAATAAGTTATCACAAGTTATATACACTGATGGATCTTAAACAGGAGTCTTCTGGCAGGGCTGCATCTGCTCTTGTTGCCACCTCCCTAGTTAAGAACGATAATAAACTTGTGAAACTAGGCATAAGAATTAACAACTGGGCGTCTACACTGCTAACTGAATTGTTTGCAATCTTAATGGTGCTAAAGCTAACTTATGATGCTGAGCTTGACTCTATCATCATTACTGATTCTGTCATCATTGAAGGCTCTTGATTCATATGACTCCAACAACATGCTCGTTTGAGTAGCCAAGTATAGATACCCAAAAATCCGGCCGAAAGGAATTAATGTGCAATTGCTGTGGATGCCCTCACACATTGGATTACTCCTTCATGATCAGGTTGATATGTTAGCCAAGAAGAGTACCCTGAAGGAGAATGTAGAATATAACTTTGGTATAACTGTGTCTAGCATTAGGAATAATAATAGGAGAGAAGTAAATAATGAAAATGATTGTTATAGGAATGCAGTTAGAAGCCTGAGTACATCTATAACCCACTATGATAACATGAACGTTAAGTATGTTTATGGAGCAACTTGCAATGTGAACAGACTAACTGATGTTGTAGTGGCCAGGCTTAGGCTTGGTTACAAGTACTTCTGGCAGTTTGGGAGACACACAGATGATGATCAAACTAAATGCAAATTATGCTATCAGGCATATGGTCACTGTCTTGAACACTATGTGCTTAATTGTCCACTTATTGAGGAATACAGAGACAGACAGTATAATAACCTATGTGACATGTCAAGATATCTTATTAATGAAAATAGGATACCAGATATACTAAGCAAATTTCCTGAATTTGCTTGTAACAGATAAATGAACTGTAGATATGTAGATATAAATCCATATTTACACCTGTTAACCCTTTTGGGGTCTAGTTTCTAGGCCTTTTGTGTATCCATATGCTCTTGCACTACCGTCCACAGGATGGATATGGGCTGCACAATAAACTAGCCACTTCAGAGGCAAAATCTAATCTAATCTAAATCTTCCCATCAAAACTGTTAAATATTTACAGACCGAACAGTGCCTGTTCACGCTGTGTGACCCTGGACAGTATTCTTGTAGCACACCAAAAATATGACTCCATGGACAAGCACTGGGCCGTGGACCACCACTGGGCCATGGACCTTCATTGGGTCATGGATATCAGTGGGCCATGGATCACCAGTGGGCCATGGACTACCAGTGGGACATGGATCACCAGTGGGCCATGGACTACTAGTGGGACATGGATAAGTGGACCATGGATCACCAGTTGAGAACCATGGCACTAGCTGATATATAGAGTTGACACTACTCAATGGTGGCCACCACCTCTATTCTCACATAAAGAAAGTCTTCATCTTTACATATATATTAAAATGCATACACAGATATAAAACAATTCTGGTAAAGTGAAAACTTCAACTAAGAAGCATAATTTTATTACCAACTAAATACACTAAAAACTTTTTTTATTGATTGTAGTAGTTGTATTACTAAACTCAAATAAGCAATTATTACAATGATAAGGTTAGGATAAATTTGGGCTAATGTTGAAGCATAATATTTACTGCGAGTGAAGAATGTGTCAGCAGGTGACAGTGTAAGTAGGAGCGGCAGGGAACATGATGACCACATTAATATGTAATACAGAATTAATAAACATCTAAATATGTTTAATGAGACGAATGAGAAGTTCGAGGCAGAGTACAGACAGACTGGCAAGATGACCCACCAGGAGGATAACAAACATTCCCTGAAATACACAAGAACAATTATACATTAATGACTTCAATGTTAGCATTAGTAAAACAATTAAATTATTATAGAGTATAGATAAAGATTTTGTTATGTATATTATTTTTTAAATCACAGTAAACATTCATTTGTCACTGTCACAAACAGTGATGGGTAAGAAAATGATAAACAGTTCTGTATTACCTCTCTGAGCCTGAACTATAGTGATGTCATTTTTTATAAATTTCTCCCCATGCACTGTCTCGCTTTTTATTTATTGTAATAATAAGCGAATTATTAATTACCCAAAGATTACTGAGAGAGAGTGCCTCGTTGACAGTGATCTTGGTGGGAACATGATCACACACAGTGGAGTTGGGTTCTTCAGCTATCAACCACTGGAAGAACAACCCAGCCTCCGTCATCGACATTATTCTGATGGAAAACAACACGAAATGTATATGAAAAATAAAAGGAAATAATGGAATTTTATATGCAGTAGTGTGTGTGTGTGTGTGTGTGTGTGTGTGTGTGTGTGTGTGTGTGTGTGTGTGTGTGTGTGTGTGTGTGTGTGTGTGTGTGTGTGTATGTGTATGTGTGTGTGTGTGTGTGTGTGTGTGTGTGTGTGTGTGTGTGTGTGTGTGTGTGTGTGTGTGTGTGTGTGTGTGTGTGTGTGTGTGTGTGTGTGTGTGTCAGTTGCCTGGGTCATTGACCCCCTACCCCCAGAGGATGTCCCCGGGAGCCCACAAACAAAAAGTCCCCAGAAAGTGAAGCTAATATTTACCTTGGGGTAGCGACCTGATAAAATGTAAAGGATCACAAAATGCAACCTTCTATAATAAGGTGGGTTAGTAAAATACCTGGGAATTCCCTTTGACCCATCCATGTCAGGAGAACTGATAGGGAGCAGTGTAGCAAAGAAAGCGAATGCCAGACTGAAGTTCCTCTATAGACAATCACAGTGTCTACCTACTGAGGCTGACAGGACCCTATGTCTAGCCCTTATACAGTGTCATATGGATTACGTTTGCTCTTCATGGTACTCTGCCTTGACAAAAAAACAAAAAAACTGAAAGATAAACTGCAAATCACCCAGAACAAAATAGTAAGATTCATCCTGGACCTGGGTCCAAGAGAACATGTAGGCCAGGATTAATTACAACAATTGGATATGCTGAATGTTGAAGACAGAGTAAAACAACTGAAGTTAAATCAAGTTCATAAAATTGCTCACAGTGTTCAGAATATCTTGCTGCCAGTTTTGTCAAGGTTGAGAACCAAAGCCCCTCAAGGAAGGTTCCTTGATGTTGGTGAGGGGCTCTTGATTTAGGGAATTGAATCTGTGCTCCAGTTCCCCGAATTAAGCCTGAATGCCTTCCACATCCCCCCCAGGCGCTGTATAATCCTCCGGGTTTAGCGCTTCCCCCTTGATTATAATAATAATAATAATGAGAACCAAAGCAATCATAGTACTAGGGGGAGAGAGCACAACTTTGTAGTACCCACAGTCAGTGGCAAGGCTTCAAACACCTTTTATTGTACAGCAATGAAGGAATGGAACAGACTGCCTGTACATGTCAAAGCCAGTCATAGCATGAACCAGTTCAAGAAGACAGCCAGAAGGTACCTAATGAATGTAGCAACAGAAAGGGAGGAGAATGATTTTTTATTTCATTAGTTAACAAACATATAAATGTCAATAACTCTATTTACATTATTCCTATTATAAATCCTTTATAGTATAATAATAAGATATCTCCTACATTGTATAATAAAAAGGTATTAAAAGGACTCCAAAGGAAATAAGTCACTATGACTTTTTTGGGTTATCCCAGGGTCTCTACACATATGCTGTTATGTATGATAATCTATGTAACTGTATTTGTGTGTACCTGAATAAACTTAGTTACAAAAGGCTACTGCGAGTAGTTGAACTAAATACAATAGACTTTATACACTGTGTACGTCAGGCTGATGCTGGAGTACGCAGCACCAATTTGAAACCCACACCTGGTCAAACATGTCAAGAAATTAGAGAAAGTGCAAAGGTTTGCAACAAGGCTACGGGAAATCAGTCTGACGACACTGGAGGACAGGAGGGTCAGGGGAGACATGGTAACGACATACAAAATACTGCGTGGAGCAGACAAGGTGGACAGACACAAGATGTTCCAGAGATGGGACACAGAAATAAGGGGTCACAATTGAAAGTTGAAGATTCAGTTGAGTCAAAGAGATGTTACGAAGTGTTTCTTCAGTCGTACAGTAGTCAGGAAGTGGAATAGTCTAGCAAGCGAGGCAGTGGAGGCAGGAATCATACATAGTATTAAGACGAGGTATGATAAAGCTCATGGAGCATTAGGTGAGTACAATTAGGTGAATACTGTCACAGAAGTTGCAGGTAGACCTTTTCCAATAACACTACGTATAGTGATCATTGTGTATATATATATATATATATATATATATATATATATATATATATATATATATATATATATATATATATATATTATATATATATATATATATATATATATATATACATATATATATATATATATATATATATATATATATATATATATATATATATATACATATATATATATATATATGTATATATATATTTGAGGTAGTAGGTTGGTAGACAGCAACCACCCAGGGAGGTACTACCGTCCTGCCAAGTGAGTGTAAAACGAAAGCCTGTAATTGTTTTACATGATGGTAGGATTGCTGATGTCTTTTGTGTGTCTCATAAATATGCAAGATTACGGGTATGTCTTGCTACTTCTACTTACACTTGGGTCACACTACACATACATGTACATATTTATTCATACACACTCATCTGAGTTTTCTTTGATTTTATCTTAATAGTTCTTGGTCTTATTACTTTTCCTTTTATATCCATGGGGAAGTGGAATAAGAATCTTTCCTCCGTAAGCCATGCGTGTTGCAAAAGTCAACTAAAATGCCGGGAACAATGGGCTAGTAACCCCTTTTCCTGTAAAGATTACTAAAAAGAATAAGAAGAAGAAAATTGTCAAAGTGGGAAGTCTGAATGTGCGTGGATGTTGTGCGAATGATAAGAAAGAGATGATTGTGGATGTTATGAATGAGAAGCTGGATGTCCTGGCTTTAAGTGAAACGAAGCTGAAGGGGGTGGGAGAGTTTCAATGGAGAGGAATAAATGGGATTAGGTCAGGGGTTTCAAATAGAGTTAGAGCTAAAGAAGGAGTAGCAATAATGTTGAAGGATAAGCTATGGCAGGAAAAGAGGGACTATAAATGTATTAATTCAAGAATTATGTGGAGTAAAATAAAGATTGGATGTGAAAAGTGGGTTATAATAAGCATGTATGCACCTGGAGAAGAGAGAAGTGTATAGGAGAGAGAGAGATTTTGGGAAATGTTGAGTGAATGCGTGGGGAGTTTTGAATCAAGTGTGAGAGTAATGGTGGTTGGGGATTTCAATGCTAAAGTGGGTAAAAATGTTATGGAGGGAGTAGTAGGTAAATTTGGGGTGCCAGGGGTAAATGTAAACGGGGAGCCTTTAATTGAGCTATGTGTAGAAAGAGATTTGGTAATAAGTAATACATATTTTATAAAAAAGAGAATAAATAAATATACAAGGTATGATGTAGCACGTAATGAAAGTAGTTTGTTAGATTATGTATTGGTGGATAAAAGGTTGATGGGTAGGCTCCAGGATGTACATGTTTATAGAGGGGCAACTGATATATCGGATCATTATTTAGTTGTAGCTACAGTTAGAGTAAGAGATAGATGGGAAAAGAGGAAGGTGGCAACAACAAGTAAGAGGGAGGTGAAAGTGTATAAACTAAGGGAGGAGGAAGTTCGGGTGAGATATAAGAGACTATTGGCAGAAAGGTGGGCTAGTACAAAGATGAGTAGTGGGGGGGGGTTGAAGAGGGTTGGAATAGTTTTAAAAATGCAGTATTAGAATGTGGGGCAGAAGTTTGTGGTTATAGGAGGGTGGGTGCAGGAGGAAAGAGGAGTGATTGGTGGAATGATGAAGTAAAGGGTGTGATAAAAGAGAAAAAGGTAGCTTATGAGAGGTTTTTACAAAGCAGAAGTGTTATAAGAAGAGCAGAGTATATGAAGAGTAAAAGAAAGGTAAAGAGAGTGGTGAGAGAGTGCAAAAGGAGAGCAGATGATAGAGTGGGAGAGGCACTGTCAAGAAATTTTAATGAAAATAAAAAAAAAAATTGGAGTGAGTTAAACAAGTTAAGAAAGCCTAGGGAAAGTATGGATTTGTCAGTTAAAAACAGAGTAGGGGAATTAGTAGATGGGGAGATGGAGGTATTAGGTAGATTGCGAGAATATTTTGAGGAACTTTTAAATGTTAAGGAAGAAAGAGAGGCAGTAATTTCATGCACTGGTCAGGGAGGTATACCATCTTTTATGAGTGAAAAAGAGCAGAATGTAAGTGTGGGGGAGGTATGTGAGGCATTACGTAGAATGAAAGGGGGTAAAGCAGCTGGAACTGATGGGATCATGATAGAAATGTTAAAAGCAGGGGGGGATATAGTGTTGGAGTGGTTGGTACTTTTGTTTAATAAATGTATGAAAGAGGGGAAGGTACCTAGTGATTGGCAGAGAGTATGTATAATCCCTTTATATAAAGGGAAAGGAGACAATAGAGACTGTAAAAATTATAGAGGAATAAGCTTACTGAGTATACCAGGAAAAGTGTACGGTAGGGTTATAATTGAAAGAATTAGAGGTAAGACAGAATGTAGGATTGCGGATGAGCAAGGAGGTTTCAGAGTGGGTAGGGGATGTGTAGATCAAGTGTTTACATTGAAGCATATATGTGAACAGTATTTAGATAAAGGTAGGGAAGTTTTTATTGCATTTATGGATTTAGAAAAGACATATGATAGAGTGGATAGAGGAGCAATGTGGCAGATGTTGCAAGTATATGGAATAGGTGGTAAGTTATTAAATGCTGTAAAGAGTTTTTATGAGGATAGTGAGGCTCAGGTTAAGGTGTGTAGAAGAGAGGGAGACTACTTCCCGGTAAAAGTAGGTCTTAGACAGGGATGTGTAATGTCACCATGGTTGTTTAATATATTTACAGATGGGGTTGTAAAGGAAGTAAATGCTAGGGTGCTCGGGAGAGGGGTGGGATTAAATTTTGGGGAATCATATTCAAAATGGGAATTGACACAGTTACTTTTTGCTGATGATACTGTGCTTGTGGGAGATTCTAAAGAAAAATTGCAAAGGTTAGTGGATGAGTTTGGGAATGTGTGTAAAGGTAGAAAGTTGAAAGTGAACATAGAAAAGAGTAAGGTGATGAGGGTATCAAATGATTTAGATAAAGAAAAATTGGATATCAAATTGGGGAGGAGGAGTATGGAAGAAGTGAATGTTTTCAGATACTTGGGAGTTGACGTGTCGGCGGATGAATGTATGAAGGATGAGGTTAATCATAGAATTGATGAGGGAAAAAAGGTGAGTGGTGCGTTGAGGTATATGTGGAGTCAAAACGTTATCTATGGAGGCAAAGAAGGGAATGTATGAAAGTATAGTAGTACCAACACTCTTATATGGGTGTGAAGCTTGGGTGGTAAATGCAACAGCGAGGAGACGGTTGGAGGCAGTGGAGATGTCCTGTTTAAGGGCAATGTGTGGTGTAAATATTATGCAGAAAATTCGGAGTGTGGAAATTAGGAAAAGGTGTGGAGTTAATAAAAGTATTAGTCAGAGGGCAGAAGAGGGGTTGTTGAGGTGGTTTGGTCATTTAGAGAGAATGAATCAAAGTAGAATGACATGGAAAGCATATAAATCTACAGGGGAAGGAAGACGGGGTAGGGGTCGTCCTCGAAAGGGTTGGAGAGAGGGGGTAAAGGAGGTTTTGTGGGCAAGGGGCTTGGACTTCCAGCAAGCGTGCGTGAGCGTGTTAGATAGGAGTGAATGGAGACGAATGGTACTTGGGACCTGACGATCTGTTGGAGTGTGAGCAGGGTAATATTTAGTGAAGGGATTCAGGGAAACCGGTTATTTTCATATAGTCGGACTTGAGTCCTGGAAATAGGAAGTACAATGCCTGCACTTTAAAGGAGGGGTTTGGGATATTGGCAGTTTGGAGGGATATGTTGTGTATCTTTATATGTGTATGCTTCTAAACTGTTGTATTCTGAGCACCTCTGCAAAAACAGTGATAATGTGTGAGTGTGGTGAAAGTGTTGAATGATGATGAAAATATTTTCTTTTTGGGGATTTTCTTTCTCTTTTGGGTCACCCTGCCTCGGTGGGAGACGGCCGACTTGTTGGAAATATATATATATATATATATATATATATATATATATATATATATATATATATATATATATATATATATATATATATATATATACATATATATATATATATATATATATATATATATATATATATATATATATTATATATATATATATATTTATATATATATATTATATTGTGAAAATTTGTCTGGACTGCCTCCAAGTGAGTCGCCTACTCTGGCAAGCTCTGTTGACACCGAACTCTGAGGTCGGTACCTCAGCCTCACAAGTGGCTTATAGGACAGATTTTCATAAATGACTGATGTTGCAAGAAATCTCGCCTGCATGCACGTTTAAAGGACTAACTTACTTGGTGATGTAGAATCTATTCTGGTCTTCAACCTCCCTAGGTTTAGTCCTTCCGGACTTGCCCACAGAACCACGTGCAACTGGGAGCCTTAATTCCTGCAATATTCAATCGTTATTAGTGACCTGCCTGCACCTCAGAAATTCCTATTTCCAAGGGGGGGCGGCGAATCCCCTAGAATACTATGCAGAAAGTGACACTAGCTTCTAGGCTGACAAGAGACGCTGGTACATACTGGGCATGCACTGCCAGCTGCACAAAGGCCTACAGCTCAACTCACTCGCAACTTTCCCCAGACGCTGGCCAGAATCCTAAGAAAAAGTGGAGGTCTTGTCTTACTGTATGGGCCTGACGGAGGAGGTCATCTATGGTACATTGAGGTGCCTCCTCCAGATTTCCCGAGGTCTAACATGCGAAGACACGTGAGGGCGCCACCTGCTGATCACGGCACATGTTGTTCAGATGGTATCTAATCTTAGAAGGAAGCTCTGGCGTCTTCGAGACCCGCGCCTCGTCGTTCAAACTTGGG
Source organism: Cherax quadricarinatus (assembly GCF_026875155.1). Lineage (NCBI taxonomy): Eukaryota > Metazoa > Arthropoda > Malacostraca > Decapoda > Parastacidae > Cherax > Cherax quadricarinatus. The sequence goes on along the minus strand of NC_069428.1, from coordinate 43,935,123 downwards.
CTGCCAGTTCTCCCTAGCTAACATAACCTAGTGTTTGCCTACATTCGGCCTATTACTACCTATGTTAAGGTCTTAGGTCTACATTATTATTATCTACAGTTGCCTCAATAATCCTAATGTTAGTGTACTAACAGTATAAACTACCTACTTCTTTCCTGAAGGGTAAATCTATTAATTAAGAAGTACCTTCCAACCACCTTCGCCAACCCGGGTGAGTGTGTTTGTGTTTTGGGTGGGTGTAAGGGCCCTCGAACGGTGTGTTTTTCCCCGTTGGGACTTCTTTGACCGAATAAGTTCCAAGATATATATATATATATATATATATATATATATATATATATATATATATATATATATATATATATATATATATATATAATATATATATTATATATATTATATATATATATATATAGTACATATATTATATATATATATATATATATATATATTATATATATATATATATATATATATATATATATATATATATTTATATATATATATATATATATATATATATATATATATATATATATATATATATATATATATAAATTACTAAATTTAAAAAGAGCAACTTTTTTTTTTTTTTTTGGGCGTCCCTGCCTTGGTGGGATGTGGCCGGTTTGTTGAATATATATATATATATATATATATTATATATATATATATATATATATATAGTGTGTGTAAAGGTAAAAAGTTGAAAGTGAACATAGAAAAGAGTAAGGTGATGAGGGTATGAAATGATTTAGATAAAGAAAAATTGGATATCAAATTGGGGAGGAGGAGTATGGAAGAAGTGAATGTTTTCAGATACTTGGGAGTTGACGTGTCAGCGGATGGATTTATGAAGGATGAGGTTAATCATAGAATTTATGAAGGAAGAAAGGTGAGTGGTGCGTTGAGGTATATGTGGAGACAAAAAAAAAACGTTATTAATGGTGGCAAAGAAGGGAATGTATGAAAGTATAGTAGGACCAACACTCTTATATGGGTATGAAGCTTGGGTGGTAAATGCAGCAGCGAGGAGACGGTTGGAGGCAGTGGAGATGTCCTGTCTAAGGGCAATGTGTGGTGTAAATATTATGCAGAAAATTCGGAGTGTGGAAATTAGAAGGTGTGGAGTTAATAAAAGTATTAGTCAGAGGGCTGAAGACGGGTTGTTGAGGTGGTTTGGTCATTTAGAGAGAATGGATCAAAGAAGAATGATATGGAGAGCATATAAATCTGTAGGGGAAGGAAGACGTGGTAGGGGTCGTCCTCGAAAAGGTTGGAGGGAGGTGGTAAAGGAGGTTTTGTGGGCGAGGGGCTTGGACTTCCAGCAAACGTGTGGGAGCGTGTTAGATAGTGAATGGAGACGAATGGTATTTGGGACCTGCGAGCTGTTGGAGTGTGAGCAGGGTAATATTTAGTGAAGAGATTCAGGAACATCTGTTGTTTTTATATAGCCGGACTTGAGTCCTGGAAATGGGAAGTACAATGCCTGCACTCTGAAGGAGGGGTTTGGAATATTAGCAGTTTGGAGGGATATGTTGTGTATCTTTATACATATATGATTCTAAACTGTTGTGTTCTGAGCACCTCTGCAATAACAGTGATTATGTGTGAGTGAGGTGAAAGTATTGAATGATGATGAAAGTATTTTCTTTTTGTGTTTCTTTTTGGGTCACCTTGCCTCGGTGGGAGATGGCCGACTTGTTTATATATATACTAATATATATATATATATATTATATATATATATATATATATATATATATATATATATATATATATATATATATATATATATATATATATATATATATATATATAATATATATATATACATATATATATATATATATATATATATATATATATATATATATATATATATATATATATATATGTGTGTGTGTATATATATATATATTATTGTAACCACGAATGAGTGGTAATGAATCAATAATAACACTGCGACTAGCCGAGGATTAGAACATATGTCGTTTTGGCCAGCCCAACAGTGAGCGAAAATCGCACATGACGCTCTAACCCACAGGACCACGCAATCCTACAAAAATCTCGCTCACGCACCCAGCAGAGCTAGGTGCTTTACCATGATCTGAGGACATACAGTGGTATGGGTGCCTCTGAGTAAATTTATTTCTACTCCCCGTTAGGGAAGTAGAAAACACCTAGCGACATTCTATGGTATAATTAACTATTTTTGTGCTTAAAAATCCTAAAAAAAAATTCTAAACTGAATGTAGTAGTAAACTAAATGTAAAAAAACTTGAATAACAATGAGAAAACCTTGAACAACAGAGAAAACTAACATTGTATGAGTCCATTCTAGACCGCTATAAACCTTGACCCCTCAAGGGAGGTTCCTTGACGCTGGAGAGGGGCTCTTGATCAAGGGAATTGGATCTGTGCTCCAGTTCCCTGAACTGAGCCTGAATACCTTCCACCCCTTCTACATGCGCTGTATAATCCTACAGGTTTAGCGCTCCCCCATGGTTACAATAATAATAATAATTAACCTTGAACCTTTCGTTGTCAAGTTTTTTAAGAGTTTTAAGAGACGTACTCACCTAATTGTGGTTGCATGGGTCGAGACTCAGCTCCTGGCCCTGCCTCTTCAATGAACACTACTAGGTCTTCTCTCTCCCTGCTCCATGAGCTTTATCATACCTCGTCTTAAAGCTATGTATGGTTCCTGCCTCCACTACCTCACTTGCTAGACTATTCCACTTCCTGACTACTGTACAACTGAAGAAATACTTCCTAACATCCCTTTGACTCATCTGGGTCTTCAATTCCCAATTGTGACCTCTTGTTTCTGTGTCCCATCTCTAGAACATCCTATCTCTGTCCACCTTGTCTATTCTGTGCAGTATTTTGTATGTAGTTATCATGTCTCCCCTAACCTTCCTGTACTCCAGTGTCATCAGCCTGATTACTCTTAACCTTTCTTCGTAGGACATTCCCCTTAGCTCTGGGACTAGTTTTGTTGCAAACCTTTGCACTTTCTCTGATTTCTTGACGTGCTTGACTAGGTGTGAGTTCCAAACAGGTGCTGCATACTCCAGTATGGGCCTGACATACACGGTGTACAGAGTCTTGAACGATTCCTTACTAAGGTATCTGAATGCTATTCTCAGGTTTGCCAGGCGCCCATATGCAGTAGCAGTTGTCTGGTTGATGTGTGCTTCCGGAGACATGCTCGGTGTTATACTCACCCCAAGATCTTTCTCCTTGAGCGAGGTTTGCAGTCTTTGTCCACCTAGCCTATACTCTGTCTGCGGTCTTCTTTGCCCTTCCCCTATCTCCATGACTTTGCATTTGGCAGGGTTAAATTCGAGAAGCCGGTATTGCCCGATTTCTTTTATTTTTGGTGTACGTTAAGAAGCATCTTTCCATCATACATTGCCCAAGTTTCATTAAGATAGCCCAAAAACAACAGAGAAAATAAATATTTACCAAAAATCATATATATCAAGCCCTAGCCAGGTACTGGCACTGTGAGAAGCTGTACTGGCACTGTGAGAAGCTGTACTGGCACTGTGAGAAGCTGTACTGGCACTGTGAGAAGCTGTACTGGCACTGTGAGAAGCTGTACTGGCACTGTGAGAAGCTGTACTGGCACTGTGAGAAGCTGTATGAGCACTTGCTGATAAAACATTGCTAACCCGAATTTGTCATGGTCGTAATTACTGTAATTTATGAATAACTTACTTCCGAGATAATCCACGACAACGAGAGAACACCGAAAAAAAAATCGAGAAAATAAGTCAGTCTGTCCGACTTTTTTGTGTAATCTCGGGTTCTCTACACATACGCTGCTCTGTATGGTAATTTATGTAACTTTATTTGTGTACACCTGAATAACTTACTTAGTTTTATGGTGCATTATGAATGTATATCACAGCACTGTACCACACTATGTTTTCTCTAATATAAGTAACCAGGAGGGGATAAGAGGATGGCACTTTTATCCTTATCCTCGAGTTCACAGCACATGAACGCATGTCTGATCGGACCGACTACATGGCGAGGGTCTTTGTTAGGTGGAAACTGAAGACTCACATGAGTCAAAGAGATGTTAGGAAGTATTTCTTTAGTCATAGAGTTGTCAGGGAGTGGAATAGTCTGGCAAGTGATGTAGTGGAGGCAAGAGCTGTACATAGTTTTAAGGTGAGGTATGATGAAGATCATGGAATAGGGAGGGTGAGAACCTAGTTTTGATCACTAAAGAGGTGGGGCCAGGAGCTATGTATCGACCCCTGCAACCACAGATAGGTGAGTACAAACAACAGGAAGTGGAAGAAATTGGCAAGTGCAAAAAAAAAAAAAAAAAAAAAAAAATGGCGCAGCTGTGTTTGTTTGGCACCCGATTATGTGTTCATGACCAGATGCAAAAATTTGGCGAATTTTTGGGTTTTAAACCGATTTGTTCGTGTTCGGAAACATTTGTGACCAGAGGTTCCACTTTACATACTTTACTCAAGAATTTTAAAATCAAAGTTGCATTTAAAAATCTTGATACAGTAAAATAAAAAAAAAGATTAAGAATTCCCCCAGAAACGCTGAAAGCCGTGCAGTATGCTGCGAGTATGTTACATTTTATTCAGCATATGTCACACTCTTATATAGGCTGCCTCCCGACCAACGAACCTGGTGCTATGGATTTAACGATCAATAGGGAACCCGTCATTAAATCAGTACCTTGTTTCATCGGCCAATCACAGGCAAGCTGCCGAAGCTGAAGTAATGTAGTTTACTTGTGTCAAGCGAATTAACAGACTTGTCTGGGCTGCTGGCTGAACACGGTGCATTCTCTGGCTTTTGCCTTCTTGCTTCACCATGTTGCACACTTACTGTATCACCACTGTACATATTGTACATAGTGTACATAATTGTAAATACCAGCTGTTTATAAATTGTGAAGGAAACTACAAGTTATATACTATTATTGAGTTTTGTTTGCTCCAGTGTAGTCACATTACAACCAGGTGTGCAGGCCACACTATACCTGTCTTCATAATACCATGTCTATAACTTCCTTGTAAAAAATGCATTAAAACTGGACAAGGTTATAATGATTTGTTTATTCATGCAAGAGATTTTTACCATCCAGTTGATTTTCAAAAGGCCAAGAAAGTTGTATTAATTAGGTCCATAGTTGAGAAAAATATAATCGAATTCAACTTCATAAAAAATATATACACTTTAATGTGAATGTTAATTCAGGGGTTATATGAATTAAATTCACTGATAATTTATAGAATTTGTGGGGATTTTAACTTACGAGCGACAAGACAGTCATAAAGTGTACTTAACACTTAATTTATCAAAATCTTCACTAGACTCCCATGCTGAGTATGTTGGGTCAGGTGTTAGTTCATATGTGAGTATGTTGGGTCAGGTGTTACTTCATATGTGAGTATGTTGGGTCAGGTGTTACTTCATATGTGAGTATGTTGGGTCAGGTGTTACTTCATATGTGAGTATGTTGGGTCAGGTGTTACTTCATATGTGAGAATGTTGGGTCAGGTGTTACTTCATATGTGAGTATGTTGGGTCAGGTGTTACTTCATATGTGAGTATGTTGGGTCAGGTGTTACTTCATATGTGAATATGTTGGGTCAGGTGTTACTTCTTATGTGAGTATGTTGGGTCAGGTGTTACTTCATATGTGAGTATGTTGGGTCAGGTGTTACTTCATATGTGAGTATGTTGGGTCAGGTGTTACTTCATATGAGAGTATGTTGGGTCAGGTGTTACTTCATATGTGAGTATGTTGGGTCAGGTGTTACTTCATATGTGAGTATGTTGGATCAGGTGTTACTTCATATGTGATTATGTTGGGTCAGGTGTTACTTCATATGTGAGTATGTTGGGTCAGGTGTTACTTCATATGTGAGTATGTTGGGTCAGGTGTTACTTCATATGTGAGCATGTTGGGTCAGGTGTTACTTCATATGTGAGTATGTTGGGTCAGGTGTTACTTCATATGTGAGTATGTTGGGTCAGGTGTTACTTCATATGTGAGTATGTTGGGTCAGGTGTTACTTCATATGTGAGTATGTTGGGTCAGGTGTTACTTCATATGTGAGTATGTTGGGTCAGGTGTTACTTCATATATGAGTTTGTTGGGTCAGGTGTTACTTCATATATGAGTATTTTGGGTCAGGTGTTACTTCATATATGAGTATGTTGGGTCAGGTGTTACTTCATATGTGAGTATGTTGGGTCAGGTGTTACTTCATATGTGAGTATGTTGGGTCAGGTGTTACTTCATATGTGAGTATGTTGGGTCAGGTGTTACTTCATATGTGAGTATGTTGGGTCAGGTGTTACTTCATATGAGAGTATGTTGGGTCAGGTGTTACTTCATATGTGAGTATGTTGGGTCAGGTGTTACTTCATATGTAAGTATGTTGGGTCAGGTGTTACTTCATATGTGAGTATGTTGGGTCAGGTGTTACTTCATATGTGAGTATGTTGGGTCAGGTGTTACTTCACATGTGAGTATGTTGGGTCAGGTGTTACTTCATATGTGAGTATGTTGGGTCAGGTGTTACTTCATATGTGAGTATGTTGGGTCAGGTGTTACTTCATATGAGAGTATGTTGGGTCAGGTGTTACTTCATATGTGAGTATGTTGGGTCAGGTGTTACTTCATATGTGAGTATGTTGGGTCAGGTGTTACTTCATATGTGAGTATGTTGGGTCAGGTGTTACTTCATATGTGAGTATGTTGTGTCAGGTGTTACTTCATATGTGAGGTAATGTCTCACCTTAACAAGCCTTCTCATGTCCTTCTATTCTTATATTTATCAGTAATGTGAGAAACCACGAAAGTGATTGGAAATTCACAATTTTACTCACACAAAGGCAACTGTTGTAAGGTATATTATTTTACCTCTTATTTAACGCTGGCACAAGTGGACTGTCCTTTTGACTAATCATAACATATATTGACATCAGAAATTCTTCTCTGGACTCGTAAAAGGAACATTTGCCTGCAATAAATATTTCATTACAATATTTATAGTTTATTTATACCTCTCTCCAGCGATACACATGACAAGTTAAAACTAAAAGTTAATAAAGAGCGATATTAAAAATAAGAGAAACTGTAATAGGTCAAATAATATCAAAGAGATAGCAAGGGGCGATAACGAAATTTGAGAGAGAAAAATATTCAGAATCTCGCAAGAGATTCACTGAGGATTTAAAGAAGAACATTATTATTATTATTATTATTATTATTATTATTATTATTATTATTATTATAATCAAGGGGAAGCGCTAAACCCGGAGGATTATACAGCGCCTGGGGTGGGGGATGTGGAAGGCATTCAGGCTTAATTCGGGGAATTGGAGCACAGATCCAATTCCCTAAATCAAGAGCCCCTCACCAACATCAAAGAACCTTCCTTGAGAGGGAAGAAAGAACAGAGTTGTATGAAAGTGTGAAGGTCAGGTCAGGTCAGGTCAGGTCAAGAGCAGTTGGTAAACATCCATTTAATGATGTAAAGAACTATAAACTTACTAACACGGCTTTGATATAATAATAAAAAAAATAGTCGTACCAGACAAACATATTTCCGGGAGACAGAGAAGTGATTTAATGTTTCTCAAACATTTTGATGAAGACTGTAAATAACAGGTCATGGAAGATTGTAAATAACAGGTCATGGAAGATTGTAAATAACAGGCCATGGAAGATTGTAAATAACAGGTGATGGAAGATTGTAAATAACAGGTCATGGAAGATTGTAAATAACAGGTCATGGAAGATTGTAAATAACAGGGCATGGAAGATTGTAAATAACAGGTCATGGAAGATTGTAAATAACAGGTCATGGAAGATTGTAAATAACAGGGCATGGAAGATTGTAAATAACGGGTCATGGAAAATTGTAAATAACAGGTCATGGAAGATTGTAAATAACAGGGCATGGAAGATTGTAAATAACAGGTCATGGAAGATTGTAAATAACAGGTCATGGAAGATTGTAAATAACAGGGCATGGAAGATTGTAAATAACAGGTCATGGAAGATTGTAAATAACAGGGCATGGAAGATTGTAAATAACAGGTCATGGAAGATTGTAAATAACAGGTGATGGAAGATTGTAAATAACAGGTCATGGAAGATTGTAAATAACAGGTGATGGAAGATTGTAAATAACCGGGCATGGAAGATTGTAAATAACAGGGCATGGAAGATTGTAAATAACAGGTCATGGAAGATTGTAAATAACAGGTCATGGAAGATTGTAAATAACAGGGCATGGAAGATTGTAAATAACGGGTCATGGAAAATTGTAAATAACAGGTCATGGAAGATTGTAAATAACAGGGCATGGAAGATTGTAAATAACAGGTCATGGAAGATTGTAAATAACAGGTCATGGAAGATTGTAAATAACAGGGCATGGAAGATTGTAAATAAAGGGTCATGGAAGATTGTAAATAACAGGGCATGGAAGATTGTAAATAACAGGTCATGGAAGATTGTAAATAACAGGTGATGGAAGATTGTAAATAACAGGGCATGGAAGATTGTAAATAACAGGGCATGGAAGATTGTAAATAACAGGTCATGGAAGATTGTAAATAACAGGTCATGGAAGATTGTAAATAACAGGGCATGGAAGATTGTAAATAACAGGTCATGGAAGATTGTAAATAACAGGGCATTGATGATTGTAAATAACAGGTCATGGAAGATTGTAAATAACAGGTCATGGAAGATTGTAAATAACAGGGCATGGAAGATTGTAAATAACAGGTCATGGAAGATTGTAAATAACAGGGCATGGAAGATTGTAAATAACAGGGCATGGAAGATTGTAAATAACAGGTCATGGAAGATTGTAAATAACAGGGCATGGAAGATTGTAAATAACAGGTCATGGAAGATTGTAAATAACAGGGCATGGAAGATTGTAAATAACAGGGCATGGAAGATTGTAAATAACAGGTCATGGAAGATTGTAAATAACAGGTCATGGAAGATTGTAAATAACAGGGCATGGAACATTGTAAATAACAGGTCATGGAAGATTGTAAATAACAGGACATGGAAGATTGTAAATAACAGGTCATGGAAGATTGTAAATAACAGGTCATGAAAGATTGTAAATAACAGGTCATGGAAGATTGTAAATAACAGGTCATGGAAGATTGTAAATAACAGGTCATGGAAGATTGTAAATAACAGGTCATGGAAGATTGTAAATAACAGGGCATGGAAGATTGTAAATAACAGGTGATGGAAGATTGTAAATAACAGGTCATGGAAGATTGTAAATAACAGGGCATGGAAGATTGTAAATAACAGGTCATGGAAGATTGTAAATAACAGGTCATGGAAGATTGTAAATAACAGGGCATGGAAGATTGTAAATAACAGGTCATGGAAGATTGTAAATAACAGGTCATGGAAGATTGTAAATAACAGGGCAAGGAAGATTGTAAATAACAGGTCATGGAAGATTGTAAATAACAGGGCATGGAAGATTGTAAATAACAGGTCATGGAAGATTGTAAATAACAGGTCACGGAAGATTGTAAATAACAGGACATGGAAGATTGTAAATAACAGGACATGGAAGATTGTAAATAACAGGACATGGAAGATTGTAAATAACAGGACATGGAAGATTGTAAATAACAGGACATGGAAGATTGTAAATAACAGGACATGGAAGATTGTAAATAACAGGACATGGAAGATTGTAAATAACAGGACATGGAAGATTGTAAATAACAGGACATGGAAGATTGTAAATAACAGGACATGGAAGATTGTAAATAACAGGATATGGAAGATTGTAAATAACAGGACATGGAAGATTGTAAATAACAGGTCATGGAAGATTGTAAATAACAGGTCATGGAAGATTGTAAATAACAGGACATGGAAGATTGTAAATAACAGGACATGGAAGATTGTAAATAACAGGACATGGAAGATTGTAAATAACAGGACATGGAAGATTGTAAATAACAGGACATGGAAGATTGTAAATAACAGGACATGGAAGATTGTAAATAACAGGACATGGAAGATTGTAAATAACAGGACATGGAAGATTGTAAATAACAGGACATGGAAGATTGTAAATAACAGGTCATGGAAGATTGTAAATAACAGGACATGGAAGATTGTAAATAACAGGACATGGAAGATTGTAAATAACAGGACATGGAAGATTGTAAATAACAGGACATGGAAGATTGTAAATAACAGGACATGGAAGATTGTAAATAACAGGACATGGAAGATTGTAAATAACAGGACATGGAAGATTGTAAATAACAGGACATGGAAGATTGTAAATAACAGGTCATGGAAGATTGTAAATAACAGGACATGGAAGATTGTAAATAACAGGACATGGAAGATTGTAAATAACAGGACATGGAAGATTGTAAATAACAGGACATGGAAGATTGTAAATAACAGGACATGGAAGATTGTAAATAACAGGACATGGAAGATTGTAAATAACAGGACATGGAAGATTGTAAATAACAGGACATGGAAGATTGTAAATAACAGGACATGGAAGATTGTAAATAACAGGACATGGAAGATTGTAAATAACAGGTCATGGAAGATTGTAAATAACAGGACATGGAAGATTGTAAATAACAGGACATGGAAGATTGTAAATAACAGGACATGGAAGATTGTAAATAACATTGCGTGGAAGATTGTAAATAACAGGTTATGGAAGATTGTAAATAACAGGTCATGGAAGATTGTAAATAACAGGTCATGGAAGATTGTAAATAACATTGCGTGGAAGATTGTAAATAACAGGTCATGGAAGATTGTAAATAACAGGTCATGGAAGATTGTAAATAACAGGTCATGGAAGATTGTAAATAACATTGCGTGGAAGATTGTAAATAACAGGTCATGGAAGATTGTAAATAACAGGTCATGGAAGATTGTAAATAACATTGCGTGGAAGATTGTAAATAACAGATCATGGAAGATTGTAAATAACAGGTCATGGAAGATTGTAAATAACATTGCATGGAAGATTGTAAATAACATTGCATGGAAGATTGTAAATAACATTGCATGGAAGATTGTAAATAACATTGCATGGAAGATTGTAAATAACATTGCATGGAAGATTGTAAATAACATTGCATGGAAGATTGTAAATAACATTGCATGGAAGATTGTAAATAACATTGCATGGAAGATTGTAAATAACATTGGATGAAAACAACTGTAAAGATTTATGAGAAAAGTGATAAATTTATGGAAAAGAATTTTGATGTTAAGAACTAGCTGGAGACTTATAAAAGTAAAATGAAAGAGATAAAGAGATAAAGAGACTATGATGAATGTCTTGCGTCTTCATTGACTGCAAGAATGTAGGAACACTGCAGCAAGCCTACTGGCCCATGCAAGGCAGGTCCTTATCAAAATTTAACCCATTAACAGCCTATATTCAATATTACCCAAGGAGTAAGCTTTGATAACCCTGTTGACTCATGTGCAAATTCCACTTGTATCCAGCCCCTCTCATTCATGTATTTATCTAACCTAAATTTGAATCTGTCCAAGGTTTTAGCTTCAATAGTCCTACTAAGCAAACTGTTCCACTCATCGACTACTTTATTTTCAAACCAATACTTTCCTATATTCTTTCTAAATCTAACCTTATCCAATTTGAATCCAGTATTTTTGGTTCTTTCTTGGAGGGATATCTTCAGGACCTTATTTATATCTCCTTTGTTAATGCCTATCTACCACTTATACACTTCAGTCATATTTCCCTTCATTCTTCGTCTTGCAAGTGAATGTAATTTATGAGATTTCATCTTTCTTCGCAAGGAAGATTTCTTATGCAATGGGTTAAGTTTGTCATTCTTCGTTGAATGTTTTCTAACGAATTTATATCCAGTTTGTAATATGGAGACCAGAACTGAGCTGCGTAATTTAGGTGAGGCCTTACTAATGATGTATAAAGCTGCAGTATAACCTCTGAACTTCTGTTTCTTACACTTCTTGATATAAATCCCAGTAATCTGTTTGCCTTATTACGTACGCTTAGGCATTGCTGTCTTGGTTTAAGGTTGCTGCTTATCATAACCCCCAAGTCCTTCTCGCATTCTGTTCTACATTATTTAGTTTATAGGATTTTGCATTTATATATATTGCACTGCATCTGCCACTTTTCTGACTACGACACGAGTTTGTCTAAATCCTCCTGAAATTAAGTGACATCTTTCTCTGAATCAATTATCCTGCCTATTTTCGTGTCATCAGCGAATTTTCTCATATCACTAGTTACTCCCTCGTCAAGGTCATTAATATATATTATAAACAACAATGGGTCTAAACCTGATCCCTGTGGAACGCCACTTGTTACAAGTCCCCACTCGGATTTTGCCCCATTCATGCACACTCTGTTTCCTGTTGTTGAGCCATGACTCGATCCATGACAGGACCTTCCTCCAATACCATGAGCTGCCAATTTAACACTCATTTGTGTGATACTCTATCAAAAGCTTCATTAAAATCCAAATATATAACATCGAATTCTTTATCATGACCATCAGCCTCAAAAGCTTTTCTGAAAAAAGTTAGTAAATTTGTTAGGCAGGAACGGCCCCTCGTGAATCCATGCTGAGTATCATAGATCAAGTTATATCATCTATAACTGACTATACTTTGCATACAATTGAGGTCAGGCTTATTGGGAGGTAATTTCACGGTAACGACTTGTCTGCTGCTTTAAAAATGGGAATTATATTAGCAGTCTTCCACACATCAGACACTAGAAATGTTTGAAGAAATATATTAAGAATGATAGTTAATGGTTCACAAAGTTCCATTCTGCACTCCTTAAAAAACCTTGAAACAGATTAATCAGGGTCCAAGGATTTATTATGCTTAATCGGTCTACCTGTTTGATTAACATATGTAGTGACTGTGATATTACATAATTTATTTTCCTCAGGCCCACTATAAAAAAATTAATTACTGGGATATCGTTAATGTCTTGTGTGAAAACGAAAAGAAATTAATAGAAATAGGGCACATTTCACTATCCTTGTAAGATGTCCAGAGTTAGTTTTAGAAGGATTTATCTTTTCTCTAACCTTTGTTTTATATACCTGGAAAAATTCTTCCGGGTTAGTTTTCGAGATATTATAAGACCATGCAAGAATTTTTATCTAATATATCAGGGAGTACCCGACAAAGGTAAGAAAGTACAGGGATGTACATGGGAAAGATATATAGAGAAATTAGAAGCACACACCAAGGCTGTCTGCTGAGATGAAGTATCTGCTAATATCTAAATTAAGAACTATCGTGCATTATCTAGGTGTTTGAGACAAGGATAGTAAAGCAGAAGGCTCTCTCTCCGCCCTCCACCCCTTCGGCCACTGCTGGCATGAAGTCAGGGAAAACAAGATGTATTTCCGTGGCCGTGTGATCTGATGAAGGTATCCCCCGTCTTGCATAACACCATTTTTTTTGTATCTCAGTTCACACAAAAGGAATTGCATAGTGGTGCACAAGTTTGTAATGGAAAGAGAGAGAGAGAGAGAGAGAGAGAGAGAGAGAGAGAGAGAGAGAGAGAGAGAGAGAGAGAAAGAGAGAGAGAGAGATAGAGAGAGATGAGGAGGAGGACGACGAGGGGGGGGTGAGGGTTGAAGATATAAAACTAACTCGATGTGTTGTGTTGCATCTACACACTCAGAAAGAGTCCAAATCTTTTCCTGTGTAAGATACACCAACGTTAAGAGTGTGGAGAAAGTTGGAAGAGGCATCTTCAGTTAATCACAAGAAAATCACAACCAAGAAATAGTATAGTGATCTGACATTATGTGTAAAAAGACACTTATGTACAGTTCAGGACATTAATTAAAGGAAACGTTTCGCCACGAGTGACTTCTTCAGTCTTTATTAGGACTGACGAAGCCACTCGTGGCGAAACGTTTCCCGTGTATAAATGTCTTTTTCTATATCCCAATTTCTTCATTAAATCGGGAATATTGGTACCTATGCAGCCCAATAACAATCTCATAGTTACCGCCGTTACATCTGGAGACTTGAATTCAATCGTAGGAAGTGAGCCAACCCACTTGTTGACACTCAGGGGTAACCCCCTCATCTTCACGACTTCCGCCAACTTTCAAATCACACACTGAGTGAGGATCGAACCCATAGCAGGCGAGTCCTCAAACTCACAAGCCAGTGTATTAACCACTGGACCAGGTGGCTCAAATAGGGTTCATTCAACCAGGCATATTTCTGGAAACTTAAGGGATGTTAGAAAGGGCCCTTTGGTGTATAGAAATATACATAGATGGATAAATCCTATTAGAGTCATCTGGTCCAGTGGCAAACACACTGGCCTGTGAGTTTTGCAACTGCTGGCAACATCGTTGGTATAAGATAGGTCACAAATTAATTTCTATAAGATCTCGAATGGGACTCTGGTGATCTTCATACTGTTGTTGGGATTAGGAGACTTCACTCTTACGCTTACTGATCAGCCACATGCGACTCACTCATGGATATAATTTGGAGACACGATCGGCGTCGCTGTGAGGACTGTTAAGTCGCACTGTGCTGTTTATCAGCGGTCATACAGGATTCACTTACATCTTCACCGCCCTAACACACTCTAGCTGACCACCTCATTGAAAGTTCCACCTCTGACACACCTACCCCTCGCACACACCTGCCTCTCGCACACACCTCCCCCTCTCATACACCTCCCCCTCGCATACACCTCCCCCTCGCACACACCTCCCCTCGCATACACTCCCCCTCGCACACACTCCCCCTCGCACACCCCTCCCTCTCGCACACACTTCCCCTCTCACACACCTCCCTCTCGCACACACCTCCCCCTCGCACACACCTTCCCTAGTACACACCTCCCCCTCGGACACACTCCCCCTCGCACACACCTTCCCCTAGTACACACCTCCCACTCGCACACAACCTCCCTCTCGCATACATGTTCCCCTCGCACACTCGCGCCGTAGCCACACACCTCCCCCTAGCACACCCCCCCCTAGCACACACCACCCCTAGCACACATTTCCCCCACCCAAACACCTCCCCCTAGCAACACCCCCCCTGCCCCTTTTCCCCTACAAACCACCTCCCCCTAGCAACACCCCCCCTAGCACACACCCCCCTAGCACACACTTCCCCCCTGCACACACTCCCCTGCCCACCCCACCCCCCCAGCCCATTTTCCCCCAGCACACACCTCCCCCTAGCAACCACCCCCCCTAGCACACATTTCCCCCTACACACCTTCCCCCGCACACACCCCCCCTAGCCACACCCCCCCTACACACACACCCTAGCAAACACCCCCCCTACACACATTTCCCCCCTGCACACACCCCCCCCTAGCACAACCCCCCCCCTACAACAACACCACCCCCCTAACACACTTCCCCCTGCACACACCCCCCCCTGGCAAACCTCCCCCAGCACACACCCCCCTAACACCATTCCCCCTAGCACACACTTCCCCCCTAGCACACACCCCCCAAACACCCCCCTAGCACCATTTCCCCCACCCCAAACACCCCCCCTGCACACACTTCCCCTAGCCACCCCCCCCCCAAATTTCCCCCTACACACATTTCCCCCCTAGCACACACTTCCCCCTAGCCACACCCCCCCAGCCCACCTCCCCCTACCCACACCACCCCCTACACACACTTCCCCCACCACACTTCCCCCACACACATTTCCCCCCTACACACACCCCCCCTAGCACACACCCCCCCTACACCACTTCCCCCTAGCAACTTTTTCCCCCTACAAACCCCCCCTAGCACACACCTCCCCTACACACACCCCCCTAGCACCCCTTTCCCCCCTAGCCCCCCCCCCAAACACCCCCCCCTACCCCAACACCCCCCCTACACACACTCCCCTTAGCAACACTCCCCCAGCACACACTTCCCCCTAGCACACATTCCCCCCTACACCCCCCGCCAACCCCCAACCACCCCCCCCGCACACACTTCCCCTAGCACCACTTCCCCCTACAACACCCCCCTAGCCCACACCTCCCCTAGCCCCCCTTTCCCCTACCACACCCCCCCCTACACACACTTCCCCTACAACACCCCCCCAGCCCCCCCCCTCCCCTTCCCCCTAGAAAACCTCCCCCAGCACCCCCCCCCCTACACCCCCTCCCCCTAGCACCCCTCCCCCTAGCACCACCCCCCCCACACACAACCCCCCTACACACACTTCCCCCAGCACACCCTCCCCAGCACACCCCCCCCCAGCACACATCCCCCCCCCCCCCCTAGCACCCCCCCCCTACACACATTCCCCCTAGCACACACCTCCCCCTGACACACCTCCCCCTAGCACCCCTCCCCCTACCCACCCCTCCCCCACACACCCCCCCCCAGCACAACCCCCCTGCCACCCTCCCCCTAGCCACGCCCCCTCCCCCCCCTAGCACACCCCCCCCAGCACACCCCCCCAGCACACGCCCCCCCCTACACACGCCCCCCCCTACCAAACGCCTCCCCTAGACAACCCCTCCCCCTAGCACACCTCCCCCACACCCCCCCAAAAACGCCTCCCCCAAACCACACCCCCCCCTACACACGCCTCCCCCGCCCCCCCCCTAGCACCCCTCCCCCTACACACACCCCCCCCCTAGCCACCCTCCCCCTGCACACACCTCCCCCTAGCACACACCTCCCTAGCAAAAACACCCTCCCCCTCACAAACCCCCCCTGCACACACCTCCCCTAGCACACACCTCCCCCTAGACCCCTCCCCCCCACACCCCCCCCTAGACACACCTCCCCCTGCACACCCCCCCCCTGCACAACCTCCCCCTACCCAAAAAACACCTCCCCCTAGCCACACCCCCCCCTAGCACAACCCCCCCCCTAGCACACACCCCCCCCTAGCAACCCCTCCCCCTAGCACACACCTCCCCCTACCCACACACCCCCCCCTACACACCCCCCCCTAGCACACCCCCTCCCCCTAGCACACACCCCCCCTACAACCCCCCCCCCCCCCTAGCCACACCTCCCCCTAGCACACACCCCCCCCTAGCACACATCCCCCACACACCCCCCCAAACCCCCCCCTAGCACACCCTCCCCCGCCACACCCCCCCTCTAAAACCAAAACGATTTTACGCATAATTTATTAATAATAATAATAATAATAAAAATAAATAATAAAATAAAAATTTTATAATATTATTATTATTATTTTATTTTTCTAATAAGGAAACAGGGATTAAAAAGATTGGGTGAAAAAAAAATATCCAAAAAAATTTTCTAGGTTGCACTTGTCTTATTTAAAAAATTTTGTTAGTATTGGATCCCCTCGTTGCCCAGCGGGCGGTATGGACCCTCTAAATACCTTGTAGAAACTTTATTTTTTACTTAAAATCTATAAACGGCAAAATAAATATGTTTACATATTTTTATGCTAATCTTGATAAATAATCTCGGAAATAACGCGTATAACAAAGTATTTAACGAACACCTACTAACATTTTATATCGTCTTGTAAAAAATTTTTCATTGAATAAGACTAGTGAGAACCATTTTTTTTTGAAAAAAAAAAAGAATTAAAAAAGCATAACTTATAGTAAAGGGGAGCAGTTACGATCTGGTCTTCCAAGTAAAAACATTAAACCTTGCTGAAGATGTTTGATTGTGTCCTACAAACAACATAAGAAAAAAATTTTAAAAATTAAGGCAAAAAACCTGAAAGAACATTAATTAAGTCAGTGTAAAAATATACTACCCCCCCAACACCCACCTTAATTTAGAGTCCATATACAGTAAACGTATTCATTTACTCCATATACATGAGATTTACTTTTTAGTTAAAAAACCTATTCAGGTACTATGATATTTTGCTTCAAAGTACCATTTTCGAGAAGTTTTACAATAGTTACTTGAAACCATATGGCATTAGCAAGGACGGGGTCGCCCCGTCCACTAAGGATCTGTAACTTCTTGGGAATTTTTTCGTGTGGATGAATAAAGTCGACCATCTTCTCTGATCGCTATCTCCCACAATACACCAGACTTCGCTGACTGAAAACCTTTATAATATATTATATATATATAAAATATATATATTTTATTAATATAATATATATATATATTAAATATATATACATATATAAATATATATATTATTATAAATTTTAATATTATATTAAATATATATATAATTATAAAAATATATACATATTAATATATTATAATTATATATAAATATATAATAATAAAATAATTATATTAAAATATTAATAAAAATAATATATAAATATGTATTTCCATATTTTCATTATTACGCAAGATTCAGGTTTTCCCTGACTCACTTTCTATAGGAGATTTTTTTGCAGAGCCTTGTTCCCCTATGACCGTAACAGTTGGGTCGCCCTTAAGTTTCGTAGTGTTTGGTAAGGGTTTAGGGATTGCTCACTGCCAGGGAGCCAGAGGTTGCCAAGTAATCCGTGTTAACACCATGTCACCATTACCACACCAGCAGCAACAAAAACCCCTCCCACAACCAGATTATAGGCAGAGTCATATCTGTAAAGATGTGGATAATATTCAAAACTAGAATAAAAATAGGATTTCATTACTATTTAAAAGTATTTCATAATTTTTTTCCACAATAAATTAGAAGGGGAAAACCCGTAAACCATTACGTTCCATAATTTTCCACTGTTATGGGGCATTGCTAAATATTTAATACCCAAAAAAAGGGAAAAAACGTTTATTATATTAAAAGACCTTTTATTGAAGCCGACCAATATGGTCAAAATGGGTTTTTTTAAATATTTAAAACCAAGGGTGGCATGGGGACACAGTGAAGTCAACGACATCATAAAGAGAACCCTTGCTACAGCTGGATGCTCAGCTGAGAGCCCCGTTCACTAGCAGTCAACAATACCCATAACCCAGCAAACCTCCCCGATGGGATCACCATCTATCCTTGGAAGAATGGCAAGCTCTTAGCATGGGACTATACCTGTGTGTCCACACTGGCTGACACCTATATGCATCACAGTGTCGGGGGACAGGGGGGAGCTGCTGACCACAGGGAGGAGTACAAGATCAGCAAGTACAGGGATATAAGCCAACAATATCAATTTGTCCCAGTGGGATCAGAGACCTTGGGATCATGGGGAAAAAATACCACACGTTTCCTAAAAGAATTGGGTTCCAGACTCATCGACACCACCAGGGACACAAGGGCAGCCACTTTCATGTTCCAGCGCTTCAGCGTGGCCATCCAGGGGGGAAATGCTTGTTGCATACTGGACTCGCGTCCAGCTTCGGAGAGGCTGGAGTAGACTTGTAATCTTTGATATATTGCACCATACGTACTTATGTATGTATCTTTTTTTTGTCAATGTAATCTGTCTATAAGTAAAGTTTACATAAAATATAGAATATAGGGGGTGGTAGGAGAAGAAAATATTCAAACAACTCCGGGGGAGAACCTTGAGTTTTCCCTGAGGTACGTTTATTGTCTTCTCTGAGGATGAGGGTCCCCAGTACAGTTCCAGAGGTGGTACCTCCCTACATTATATATATATATATATATATATATATATATATATATATATATATATATATATATATATATATAAACACTGATCTCTGGCTGAAGGAGACTCGAACCTACGAACCTTAGGACAAGGTACGCAGTGCTTTACCAATCTACCCACACTGGACCAATACCTTGGCGTGTAGCATGCGCTACACGTTTGATCCAAGGCAGCCAGCTTTCAGGGAGAAGGCTTACAGCTTTTTCTTCTCATCCCCTGCATGCATCAGCCTTACTAGAGATTTGAACAATGCAAGGAATTCGCGAGAGCATGCGAAATATACACAAACACTGATCTCTGGCTGAAGGAGACTCGAACCTACGAACCTTAGGACAAGGTACGCAGTGCTTTACCAATCTACCCACACTGGACCAATACCTTGGCGTGTAGCATGCGCTACACGTTTGATCCAAGGCAGCCAGCTTTCAGGGAGAAGGCTTACAGCTTTTCATCTCATACCCTGCATGCATCAGCCTTACTAGAGATTTGAACAATGCAAGGAATTCGCGAGAGCATGCGAAATATACACAAACACTGATCTCTGGCTGAAGGAGACTCGAACCTACGAACCTTAGGACAAGGTACGCAGTGCTTTACCAATCTACCCACACTGGACCAATACCTTGGCGTGTAGCATGCGCTACACGTTTGATCCAAGGCAGCCAGCTTTCAGGGAGAAGGCTTACAGCTTTTCATCTCATCCCCTGCATGCATCAGCCTTACTAGAGATTTGAACAATGCAAGGAATTCGCGAGAGCATGCGAAATATACACAAACACTGATCTCTGGCTGAAGGAGACTCGAACCTACGAACCTTAGGACAAGGTACGCAGTGCTTTACCAATCTACCCACACTGGACCAATACCTTGGCGTGTAGCATGCGCTACACGTTTGATCCAAGGCAGCCAGCTTTCAGGGAGAAGGCTTACAGCTTTTCATCTCATCCCCTGCATGCATCAGCCTTACTAGAGATTTGAACAATGCAAGGAATTCGCGAGAGCATGCGAAATATACACAAACACTGATCTCTGGCTGAAGGAGACTCGAACCTACGAACCTTAGGACAAGGTACGCAGTGCTTTACCAATCTACCCACACTGGACCAATACCTTGGCGTGTAGCATGCGCTACACGTTTGATCCAAGGCAGCCAGCTTTCAGGGAGAAGGCTTACAGCTTTTCATCTCATCCCCTGCATGCATCAGCCTTACTAGAGATTTGAACAATGCAAGGAATTCGCGAGAGCATGCGAAATATACACAAACACTGATCTCTGGCTGAAGGAGACTCGAACCTACGAACCTTAGGACAAGGTACGCAGTGCTTTACCAATCTACCACACTGGGTAGATTGGTAAAGCACTGCGTACCTTGTCCTAAGGTTCGTAGGTTCGAGTCTCCTTCAGCCAGAGATCAGTGTTTGTGTATATTTCGCATGCTCTCGCGAATTCCTTGCATTGTTCAAATCTCTAGTAAGGCTGATGCATGCAGGGGATGAGATGAAAAGCTGTAAGCCTTCTCCCTGAAAGCTGGCTGCCTTGGATCAAACGTGTAGCGCATGCTACACGCCAAGGTATTGGTCCAGTGTGGGTAGATTGGTAAAGCACTGCGTACCTTGTCCTAAGGTTCGTAGGTTCGAGTCTCCTTCAGCCAGAGACCAGTGTTTGTGTATATTTCGCATGCTCTCGCGAATTCCTTGCATTGTTCAAATCTCTAGTAAGGCTGATGCATGCAGGGGATGAGATGAAAAGCTGTAAGCCTTCTCCCTGAAAGCTGGCTGCCTTGGATCAAACGTGTAGCGCATGCTACACGCCAAGGTGTTGGTCCAGTGTGGGTAGATTGGTAAAGCACTGCGTACCTTGTCCTAAGGTTCGTAGGTTCGAGTCTCCTTCAGCCAGAGATCAGTGTTTGTGTATATTTCGCATGCTCTCGCGAATTCCTTGCATAGATCAGTATATATATATATATATATATATATATATATATATATATATATATATAGGTAGTAGGTTGGTAGACAGCAACCACCCAGGGAAGTACTACCGTCCTGCCAGATGACTGTGAAACAAAAACCTGTAACTGTTTTGCATGATGGTAGGATTGCTGGTTTCTTTTTCTGTCTCATAAACACGCTAAGATAACAGGGATATCTTGCTACTCCTACTTACACTTTGGTCACACTTCACAGACACGCACATGCATATATATATATACATACATCTAGGTTTTTCTCCTTTTTCTAAATAGCTCTTGTTCTTTTTTATTTCTTCTATTGTCCATGGGGAAGTGGAAAAGAATCTTTCCTCCGTAAGCCATGCGTGTCGTATGAGGCGACTAAAATGCCGGGAGCAATGGGCTAGTAACCCCTTCTCCTGTATACAATTACTAAAAAAGAGAAGAAGAAAAACTTTATAAAACTGGGTTGCTTAAATGTGCGTGGATGTAGTGCGGATGACAAGAAACAGATGATTGCTGATGTTATGAATGAAAAGAAGTTGGATGTCCTGGCCCTAAGCGAAACAAAGCTGAAGGGGGTAGAGAGTTTCAGTGGGGGGAAATAAATGGGATTAAATCTGGAGTATCTGAGAGAGTTAGAGCAAAGGAAGGGGTAGCAGTAATGTTAAATGATCAGTTATGGAAGGAGAAAAGAGAATATGAATGTGTAAATTCAAGAATTATGTGGATTAAAGTAAAGGTTGGATGCGAGAAGTGGGTCATAATAAGCGTGTATGCACCTGGAGAAGAGAGGAATGCAGAGGAGAGAGAGAGATTTTGGGAGATGTTAAGTGAATGTATAGGAGCCTTTGAACCAAGTGAGAGAGTAATTGTGGTAGGGGACTTGAATGCTAAAGTAGGAGAAACTTTTAGAGAGGGTGTGGTAGGTAAGTTTGGGGTGCCAGGTGTAAATGATAATGGGAGCCCTTTGATTGAACTTTGTATAGAAAGGGGTTTAGTTATAGGTAATACATATTTTAAGAAAAAGAGGATAAATAAGTATACACGATATGATGTAGGGCGAAATGACAGTAGTTTGTTGGATTATGTATTGGTAGATAAAAGACTGTTGAGTAGACTTCAGGATGTACATGTTTATAGAGGGGCCACAGATATATCAGATCACTTTCTAGTTGTAGCTACACTGAGAGTAAAAGGTAGATGGGATACAAGGAGAATAGAAGCATCAGGGAAGAGAGAGGTGAAGGTTTATAAACTAAAAGAGGAGGCAGTTAGGGTAAGATATAAACAGCTATTGGAGGATAGATGGGCTAATGAGAGCATAGGCAATGGGGTCGAAGAGGTATGGGGTAGGTTTAAAAATGTAGTGTTAGAGTGTTCAGCAGAAGTTTGTGGTTACAGGAAAGTGGGTGCAGGAGGGAAGAGGAGCGATTGGTGGAATGATGATGTAAAGAGAGTAGTAAGGGAGAAAAAGTTAGCATATGAGAAGTTTTTACAAAGTAGAAGTGATGCAAGGAGGGAAGAGTATATGGAGAAAAAGAGAGAAGTTAAGAGAGTGGTGAAGCAATGTAAAAAGAGAGCAAATGAGAGAGTGGGTGAGATGTTATCAACAAATTTTGTTGAAAATAAGAAAAAGTTTTGGAGTGAGATTAACAAGTTAAGAAAGCCTAGAGAACAAATGGATTTGTCAGTTAAAAAATAGGAGAGGAGAGTTATTAAATGGAGAGTTAGAGGTATTGGGAAGATGGAGGGAATATTTTGAGGAATTGTTAAATGTTGATGAAGATAGGGAAGCTGTGATTTCGTGTATAGGGCAAGGAGGAATAACATCTTGTAGGAGTGAGGAAGAGCCAGTTGTGAGTGTGGGGGAAGTTCGTGAGGCAGTAGGTAAAATGAAAGGGGTAAGGCAGCCGGGATTGATGGGATAAAGATAGAAATGTTAAAAGCAGGTGGGGATATAGTTTTGGAGTGGTTGGTTGCAATTATTTAATAAATGTATGGAAGAGGGTAAGGTATCTAGGGATTGGCAGAGAGCATGCATAGTTCCTTTGTATAAAGGCAAAGGGGATAAAAGAGAGTGCAAAAATTATAGGGGGATAAGTCTGTTGAGTGTACCTGGTAAAGTGTATGGTAGAGTTAAAATTTAAAGAATTAAGAGTAAGACGGAGAATAGGATAGCAGATGAACAAGGAGGCTTTAGGAAAGGTAGGGGGTGTGTGGACCAGGTGTTTACAGTGAAACATATAAGTGAACAGTATTTAGATAAGGCTAAAGAGGTCTTTGTGGCATTTATGGATTTGGAAAAGGCGTATGACAGGGTGGATAGGGGGGCAATGTGGCAGATGTTGCAAGTGTATGGTGTAGGAGGTAGGTTACTGAAAGCAGTGAAGAGTTTTTACGAGGATAGTGAGGCTCAAGTTAGAGTATGTAGGAAAGAGGGAAATTTTTTCCCAGTAAAAGTAGGCCTTAGACAAGGATGTGTGATGTCACCGTGGTTGTTTAATATATTTATAGATGGGGTTGTAAGAGAAGTAAATGCGAGGGTCTTGGCAAGAGGCGTGGAGTTAAAAGATAAAGAATCACACACAAAGTGGGAGTTGTCACAGCTGCTCTTTGCTGATGACACTGTGCTCTTGGGAGATTCTGAAGAGAAGTTGCAGAGATTGGTGGATGAATTTGGTAGGGTGTGCAAAAGAAGAAAATTAAAGGTGAATACAGGAAAGAGTAAGGTTATGAGGATAACAAAAAGATTAGGTGATGAAAGATTGAATATCAGATTGGAGGGAGAGAGTATGGAGGAGGTGAACGTATTCAGATATTTGGGAGTGGACGTGTCAGCGGATGGGTCAATGAAAGATGAGGTGGATCATAGAATTGATGAGGGAAAAAGAGTGAGTGGTGCACTTAGGAGTCTGTGGAGACAAAGAACTTTGTCCTTGGAGGCAAAGAGGGGAATGTATGAGAGTATAGTTTTACCAACGCTCTTATATGGGTGTGAAGCGTGGGTGATGAATGTGGCAGCGAGGAGAAGGCTGGAGGCAGTGGAGATGTCATGTCTGAGGGCAATGTGTGGTGTGAATATAATGCAGAGAATTCGTAGTTTGGAAGTTAGGAGGAGGTGCGGGATTACCAAAACTGTTGTCCAGAGGGCTGAGGAAGGGTTGTTGAGGTGGTTCGGACATGTAGAGAGAATGGAGCGAAACAGAATGACTTCAAGAGTGTATCAGTCTGTAGTGGAAGGAAGGCGGGGTAGGGGTCGGCCTAGGAAGGGTTGGAGGGAGGGGTAAAGGAGGTTTTGTGTGCGAGGGGCTTGGACTTCCAGCAGGCATGCGTGAGCGTGTTTGATAGGAGTGAATGGAGACAAATGGTTTTTAATACTTGACGTGCTGTTGGAGTGTGAGCAAAGTAACATTTATGAAGGGATTCAGGGAAACCGGCAGGCCGGACTTGAGTCCTGGAGATGGGAAGTACAGTGCCTGCACTCTGAAGGAGGGGTGTTAATGTTGCAGTTTAAAAACTGTAGTGTAAAGCACCCTTCTGGCAAGACAGTGATGGAGTGAATGATGGTGAAAGTTTTTCTTTTTCGGGCCACCCTGCCTTGGTGGGAATCGGCCGGTGTGATAATAAAATAAAAAAAATAATATATATATATATATATATATATATATATATATTATATATATATATATATATATATATATATATATATATATGTATATATATATATATATATATATATATATATATATATATTATATATATATATATATATATATATATAAAGATGACCGTCTCCCACCGAGGCAGGGTGACCCAAAAAGAAAGCAAATCCTCAAAAAGGAAATACTTTCATCATCATTCAACACTTTCACCTCACTCACACATAATCACTGTTTTTGCAGAGGTGCTCAGAACACAACAGTTTAGAAGCATATACGTATAAAGATACACAACATATCCCTCCAAACTGCTAATATCCCAAACCCCTCCTTTAGAGTGCAGGCATTGTACTTCCCATTTCCAGGACTCAAGTCCGGCTATATGAAAATAACCGGTTTCCCTGAATCCCTTCACTAAATATTACCCTGCTCACACTCCAACAGCTCGTCAAGTCTCAAATACCATTCGTCTCCATTCACTACTATCGAACACGCTTATGCACGCCTGCTGGAAGTCCAAGCCCCTCGCCCACAAAGACTCCCTTACCCCTTCCTTCCAACCATTTCGAGGACGACCCCTACCCCGCCTTCCTTTCCCTACTGATTTATACGCTCTCCATGTCATTCTACTTTGATCCATTCTCTCTAAATGACCAAACCACCTCAACAACCCTTCTTCAGCCCTCTGACTAATACTTTTATTTACTCCACACCTCCTAATTTCCACACTCCGAATTTTCTGCATAATATATATATATATATATATATATATATATATATATATATATATATATATATATATATATATATATATATATATATAAATATATATATATACAAACACTGATCTCTGGCTGAAGGAGACTCGAACCTACGAACCTTGGAACAAGGTACATGGGTGTCAGGAAGACTTCCTTGGAGCAGTGTGTCAACTGAGTATCAGTGAGGTAGTCGTGGAGAAGATTCAGGTAGCTTACACAGAATTTCTATGGAGTTTTAATGTCCGACGATATTATTCCGTACAGACAATCAGTTTATGTAAATGGACATATTTGCAAAGTTTGGATATTTTATTTAAATCATCTTTCGCAAACCAGGATCTTTATCAGGTCTGGCAGTGCGTACCTGGAGACAACACTGAGTACATGTGCAACAAATTTAAACAGTAGGTGACAAAGTTTGAGATCATTAAAGTTAAAGATAGTTAAAGTGAACAGCTATCATATATATTAAACGATTACTGCATTGTGACATCTTAAGATGATTCTTGGTAACATCTTTAAGATGTTGAAGATGTTAACTAGACTGTATGACTGCAAAAGACGTTCCAGACACATCTTACAAAGCTCAGATTGTTTTATAATTAATTTCGTGACTTTCCGCTATAATGAGCCAAGAAACATTGTGTTGTCGATAATGCAAGAATATTTCTGCTTTCAGGTTAAAAGGTGACGAAGAAGGTGGAAGACGGATCATGTGAAGAGTAGGACACAAGGCAGGTCATGTGAAGAGTAGGACAGAAGACAGGTCATGTGAAGAGTAGGACAGAAGACAGGTCATTTGAAGAGTAGGACATAAGACAGGTCATGTGCAGAGTGGGACAGATGACAGGTCATGTGAAGAGTAGGACAGAAGACAGGTCATGTGAAGAGTAGGACAGAAGACAGGTCATTTGAAGAGTAGGACAGAAGACAGGTCATGTGAAGAGTAGGACAGAAGACAGGTCATGTGAAGAGTAGGACAGAAGACAGGTCATGTGAAGAGTGGGACAGAAGACAGGTCATGTGAAGAGTGGGACAGATGACAGGTCACGTGAAGAGTGGGACAGATGACAGGTCATGTGAAGATTGGGACAGAAGACAGGTCATGTGAAGAGTGGGACAGATGACAGGTCATGTGAAGAGTGGGACAGATGACAGGTCATGTGAAGAGTGCGACAGATGACAGGTCATGTGAAGAGTGGGACAGATGACAGGTCATGTGAAGATTGGGAGAGAAGACAGGTCATGTGAAGAGTAGGACAGAAGACAGGTCAGGTGAAGAGTAGGACAGAAGACAGGTCATGTGAAGAGTAGGACAGAAGACAGGTCATGTGAAGAGTAGGACAGAAGACAGGTCATGTGAAGAATAGGACAGAAGACAGGTCATGTGAAGAGTAGGACAGAAGACAGGTCATGTGAAGAGTAGGACAGAAGACAGGTCATGTGAAGAGTAGGACAGAAGACAGGTCATGTGAAGAGTAGGACAGAAGACAGGTCATTTGAAGAGTAGGACAGAAGACAGGTCATTTGAAGAGTAGGACAGAAGACAGATCATGTGAAGAGTAGGACAGAAGACAGATCAGGTGAAGAGTATGACAAAAGACATGTCAAGTGAAGAGTAGGACATAAGACAGGTCAGGTGAAGGGAAAATTTACCTTGTTGTAATAATATCCGAATGTAGCCGAAGGAGACCTGTAACCAGTTGTTGCCATTCCTGACAGAGCGGCAGGAATACATAAGGAACACTGCAGCAGCAAGCACCACCAGCATCCCCAGGATGGTCGCCCACACCAGTGGTGCCAGGGGGAACAGGAAGCCCCAGGGGTCCACCTCTGGAAGACCTCGACCCGCCAGGGTCCTCCAGTAGTCTATGAATATTGGTACAGTGCATTCCACTGCCTCGGCACGAAATCTATCAAGCATAAAAGGTCCCGCAGCGATGTTTGCTTCCTGTAGAGAGACTGATGAAACGTTATGAATTTATGGAAAGGAATGTATTATAAAGACATGTAATTAACATACTTAAATTATATAATTATAATCATGAGGGAGCGCTAAACCCGTAGGATTATACAGCTCATGTGAGGGGAGGAGGGAAGGTATTTAGGCTCAATTCAGGGAAATGGAGCACAGATCCAATTCCCTAGATCAAGAGCCCCTCACCAGCATCAAGGAAAAAAATATCAGTAAAGTGATACCAGCAACGTAGCAACATCCTTCTTAAAATTTAAGTAATAACTTTTAAAGTAATATAATATCTCAACCTACTCGGCATAAATTATTTGAAAACGAAGGAAAACAGTGACTTTCAAATCGGCAGTATAAGAAACAGCCAATAAATATTTACGGTAGACGAGTCTGTAGGATGATCCTGTACCGACCTTCCTACCTCAGCGGGCTTATGTGGGATATTGTCCAGTGGTACTGACCTCCTGATGTTTGAAGCATTAATGGCCCAGTTTACTAAGTTGTCTCGCAATTCTTGCGGGCTTCTCGGGAGGCATACAAAAGTATTGGGAGTTCGATTCCCGGCTGGTTACATTATTGCACTCTTGTTAGGTAAGGTAAGTTTTCTATGGTTCTTTTGGTACAAAATTATTAATTTATAAGTTAACATTGATAATAATATATATATATATATATATATATATATATATATATATAATATATATATATATATATATATATATATATATATATATATATATATATATATATATATATATATATATATATATATATATATATATATATATATATATATATATATATATATATATATATATATATTTAAGAATAAAGAATAAGCCTCACTACACTGACCTCCCTCACCACCATGCCCAACATGCCGGTCCATGAACCATTAGCGAGTCTTAAGCCCCAGAGTCCGTCAGGAGGTCGCACGAAGGAGTACCTGGTGAGATATATATTTAAGTCTATATAGTAACTAATAAGTAACTAGCACCTCAGTGCTGAAAATTCGTTATACATTAGCATTATAATTCATTGGCAGCTCCGGGAAGAAGCAAAAGCCACAGACTGGCAATGTTTTACAGGTCTTTATGAAAGTTCCTCAAGTGCAGCAGCAGGTAGCGATGGCAGACACAACTGTTGCATAACGGAAAGAATATAGGATTAGCGTTTTTTAGGCTTCGGATTGATATACCACCTTTTCCTAAAAAAATAAGTTATATGTTCTTTATGATTTTCTGAAGCATTGACTTAGAGCGACAAAATCAATGTGTGTTTATTTTGATTAGTGGTTCCGCAGGGAAGTGTCCTTGGACCCCTGCTCTTCCTCATTTACATCAATGATCTTCCAAACATATCCCAACACCTGAAACCCAATCTCTTTGCTGACGACACGACTTATGTCATCTCCCACCCTAATCTTGCCACCCTCAACACCATTGTTAACAGGGAGCTGCTCAAAATATCGACTTGGATGACAGCCAATAAACTTACGCTTAACACTGACAAAACCTACTATATTATGTTTGGTACCAGAGCAGGCGTTGCGCAACTTAACATTAAGATCGACAACACTCTAATTGCCAGACATAATGAGGGCAAATTCCTTGGCTTATACCTCGACAACAACCTAAATTTCAGTACCCATATCCAACACATAACAAAAAAAGTAACCAAAACGGTGGGGATCCTCTCCAAGATATGATACTACGTGCCGCAAACTGCCCTTCTCACACTATACCACTCACTTATTTATCCATACCTCACCTATGCAATCTGTGCTTGGGGTTCAACTGCAGCAACACACCTAAAGCCAATAATAACCCAACACAAAGCCGCAGTAAGAATAATCACTAAATCCCATCCCTGGCAACACCCCCCCCCCACTCTTCATAGATCTAAACTTACTCCCTGTTCAGTACATCCACACTTACTACTGTGCAATCTATATCTACAGAACCTTAAATTCCAATATTAACCTTGACCTAAAACGCTTTCTTGATAGTTGTGACAGGATCAACAAGCATAACACCAGACACAAACATCTCTATGACATTCCCCGTGTTCGACTAAACCTTTACAAAAATTCAATGTATTTCAAAGGACCTAAAATCTGGAACACCCTACCTGAGAACTCTAGAACTGCAGACACATTCATCACTTTCAAAGCTACAGTTAGAAAACATCTTATCTCCCTGATCCACCCCGACAACTAACTACATGATAACCACCTGGTGGTTCACACTTACACTCACTCACCCACTGACTATAAACCCAGAAATACTAATCTTAATCTTAAAATAATAAATCCTAACTAGTCATAAGTTTGCCTATGATACTCCAATATAGACACTTTGTATTGTGCCAAAACAAAAGCATTCACATTGCTAAACTCACAAATTATGATGTAGTCACTTAGCCTTAATTCCATAATCTGTAAGGATTTAATGTTAAGAACTAATCTAAGTCTGCTCGAAATGCCTAGCCATGCTAGGTGTCCTAGTGGCCCCCTCTGTAATTAGTATTTTATAACATGTAAACCACACAATACCCAAAACCTGTAAACCCCACATTGTAACCCTTGTAGAGAATAAACTTGAACTGAATTGAATTGAATTGAAAGAGAGTTTCCATATATAAACCTGCCAGCCTTCACGGTTTACCGAAAACTTACAAGTGGAGCATTCTATCCGCTCATGACTTCGAGTCCAGACAGCGTCGACCAGAGACTGGTCACCCACCTCGCTAAGAGACTCTCGGGAGTCTTTGACACTGTAAGCTCAGCATTAAACCATCTAGAGATCTGTTTTCCTGCATCTTTAACTCGTGGGAAGACCTATTTCCACTAGCGGGCCCCGCACACCTATGATGATGCCTTCAATTACTCCTGACTCCAGTATATAATAATAGTAACAATTTTAATAATAATAATAATAATAATAATAATAATAATAATAATAATAATAATAATAATAATAATAATAATAATAATAATCTTAATTACTACAATTACGTGATACAATAAGTGTCCATCTTCCTCTGCTTCACAGTGACCTAAGTTCGAAGAGTGAACACCTCATCAAGGCTGTGGGACTGATTACCTTACTTCCACTACCTAAAATATGTAATATCGGTATCAAACTGAGAAGGCCATTGGATCGCGAAACACCTGCAGAGTAAATTTATCCAGGTGTTGTACATGCGTCTTATCATCTTCTCAGTATGAGAAGAGACTTAATTAACAAGTATGGCCAGAAACGAGTAGTTCGTAATCTTACTGAAACATTGAATCTGGTAACCTTGTTTATTCCTTCGTCAGTTTGGACAATATTTCTTACCCTCCTAAAAAAATATGTTTGACAACAGTGTTGTTAAACGTGGGAGTTACAGAAGAATCCGTTTAGCATGGGCCAGTCATACAGAAGCAAGAAGCTACAGTATCTCCGCCACATTAGTACACAATCATTAGTCGAGCATCACATCACCAGACATGACAGTCAGGTGGAAATTAAACAGAGGTTATTTTTGCTCATGGGTTTTCCCGAGTATTTAGGCTCATGTTTTTCTGACTCCTTGTACTTTTGCAGTGACCAGGACCGAAAGTTTTCCATTAAACATGTCATAAATTGGTAGCATATTTTTTCACTGCTTGTCAGTATGTTATACTTTCATACCCCTCTCAGGTCCAAGGCACAAATGCTATTACTATTAAATTGTTTGATAATATACTGAGAGACCAACAGGAACAAAACTGGAATTAAGATTCTTTTTAGGAATGTTGCGTTTAGCTGATTCATCATGATGACGTCTGTGAAGGAGCAAAGAGAATTATATAGTTTAACGGGGAACCTGGTTGTGAGATAACGATGATTTATAGAAAAAAGTATTGTTAGTGGAAGACATAAGAGCAAGTTTGTGTATTCTTTAAGTCTGTCCAAAAATAGGATGTGGCAAGTCCACCATTATACTAAATACAGCAAAATGAGCAGGAACTGGAGAAGGTACCTGAAGAATCAAGAGAAGAAAGAGGAACCATATTGCTATTAAGTGAGGGAGTTGGCGAAAAACAAGTGAACTATCGATAGGATGGAAATTATTATTAAAATTATAACATCAGGACGATATCTATAATGAGAAAACAAAATACTTAGAACAGACATGTCAGAAACAGAAATGGAGGAAGAAATAAGAACACTTCTCCTAACAAACTGTGCATACCTGGAAAAGCAGAGACTGTACATGCCATTGTGTAAAGGCTAGATGTTGGTGTCCACCAACCTTTGACTGACTCTGAAGTTTCTTCTGCAGGTTTACGCACACTGACATGTATATTCACTGCTTTTCCTACCATATACAATAGGTTTACTTACGTGAAGTTAAGTGCACCAGCAAGGTATTCTATCACCTTCACCATGGAACCCTGGAATCGAAACTTGGGAGCTCCGGAGCCTTGAGGATCATTTATAATCACTAACCTAACATAGCCAGACTCTTCGAGCGCCACCAGTAAATTCGGTCGGTGGTGGAACCTACGAGAGTCGAGGTAGAAGGTACAAAATTGTTCAATTTTTATATGTTACTTGACGTCTTCTTGCTCATTTTATTGTGTTTCATAAATATTTTAGATTTGAAAAATTAAATTGATTGTAATATGCTGTGTGTGTGTGTGTGTGTGTGTGTGTGTGTGTGTGTGTGTGTGTGTGTGTGTGTGAGTGTGTGTGTGTGTGTGTGTGTGTGTGTGTGTGTGTGAGTGTGTGTGTGTGTGTGAGAGAAGGTGGGTGGGGGTGGGTGTGGGTGGGTGTAGGTGTGTGGGGGTGGGTGGGGGTGGGTGGGGGTGGGTGGGGGTGGGTGGGGGTGGGTGGGGGTGGGTGGGGGTGGGTGGGTGTGGGTGTGGGTGGGTGTGGGTGGGTGGGGGTGGGCGGGGGTGGGTGGGGGTGGGTGGGGATGGGTGGGGTTGGGTGGGGGTGGGTGTGGGTGGGTGGGGGTGGGCGGGGGTGGGCGGGGGTGGGTGGGGATGGGTGGGGGTGGGTGGGGGTGGGCGGGGGTGGGTGAGGGTGGGCGGGGGAGGGTGGGGGTGGGTGGGGGTGGGTGGGGGTGGGCGGGGGTGGGTGAGGGTGGGCGGGGGTGGGCGGGGGTGGGCGGGGGTGGGTGGGGGTGGGTGGGGTTGGGTGGGGGTGGGCGGGGTGGGGCGGGGGTGGGTGGGGGTGGGTGGGGGTGGGTGGGGGTGGTGGGGGTGGGTGTGTATAATGGCTTGTCTTGCATTGTTCAGATCGCCTGTCTTCTCAAACTCACTTAGAGAACTTTTCCGGGAAGAGTGGGAGGTGTGAGGTGAGGTGGAGGCCACGACGAGGTGTCCAGGAGGCCACCTGCACAACCTGGGATCCCCGCGGACTATACGGCAGCTGGACGTAAACACTGCACCTATAACAGGAAGGTATACATGTATGATTTACTACATATGTGTGTACACACCTATTTGTGGTTGTAGGCTCCTGACCCCGTATATGTGTGCGCGAGTGTGTGTGTGTGACTGTGTATGTGTCATTGAGTATATGTGTGTGTATTCACCTAATTGTGGTTGCAGGGGTCGAGACGCAGCTCCTGGCCCTGTATGTGTGTGTAATTATATGAAAATACCTATTTTCAGATACCAGATATTCACCGATGCAACAGGTGAGGCTTCCAGGACACTCACCGATGAAACAGGTGAGGCTTCCAGGACACTCACCGATGAAACAGGTGAGGCTTCCAGGACACTCACCGATGCAACAGGTGAGGCTTCCAGGACACTCACCGATGAAACAGGTGAGACTTCCAGGACACTCACCGATGAAACAGGTGACACTTCCAGGACACTCACCGATGAAACAGGTGAGACTTCCAGGACACTCACCGATGAAACAGGTGAGACTTCCAGGACACTCACCGATGAAACAGATGAGACTTCCAGGACACTCACCGATGAAACAGGTGAGACTTCCAGGACACTCACCGATGAAACAGGTGAGACTTCCAGGACACTCACCGATGAAACAGGTGAGACTTCCAGGACACTCACCGATGAAACAGGTGACACTTCCAGGACACTCACCGATGAAACAGGTGAGACTTCCAGGACACTCACCGATGAAACAGGTGAGACTTCCAGGACACTCACCGATGAAACAGGTGAGACTTCCAGGACACTCACCGATGAAACAGGCCAAGAAATTTGATCACATCTTCAAGGATATGGGAGCCGCAGATGCAGAGAATGACACGAGGGATAATAGGTCTCGTATGAAAATTATGTTAGGTTATGTTCGTGATATAATTTTGTTTACCATATCGTGAAAGTAACAAATTGTGTAAAGTGCTTCTCGTTACTTGCTTTAAGTAGCTTCTCTCCTAGCTTGTATTATCTAGTATTCATTCAGCCTCTCTGATTTATATGTCCCAGCACATGTTTAGAGTAATTTCTAGGAGATGCTTGTTTTGCAAGTTCTGCAGCCTCTCAAAATCTTCTTATAGGTTGTCTCTGACTTCTTTAAGGTTATTCTGATTTTAGGCGCTACATATGATTTGCTCTCCAATATATTAAGAAAAACAATGGGCATATTACATATTAGTGAAGGACCCAAATTATGTCTCTCATCCATCTTTATATAATGTGTGTGTGTCCTCGTCAAGGGTTATTATCTTTATTTAAGTATATATAACAAAACACATATTACCTGATATTCGTTGTGTCGTCGTTGATAATAACCAACATAGAGTTGAGGTTGGACAAGGTTGTGTGGAGATCCTGCAGCTCCATGAGGCGAGAGTGAGTGAGGATGAGGAGCCTCATCGACCACACCATGAGGCGCCCCTTGACGGACCACTTGACGAAGGCGGCGAGGAAGGTTGCCTCGTCACTTATCACCACAACTGTTGTGTATGATGACAACTTCCGCAGCTGTTCATGTAGAAATTGTCGTCAGTAATCTCCTAAGCTGTCAGTAATCGGCATAATCATAATGTTACTCTGAGTAACAAGAAAATACTTGCTAATGCGGCAACAATGTAAACAATCTCTTACCTACCAATGGAAAAACAGCCTACCATTTTAACATTGTCAACCAGGAATGAGAAGTCCATGTCCCTCTGGTTGAAATTCGAGCCATTAATTACTGCTTCAAAAAATGCAGCTCCTCCTGGGATTAGCAGATGATCTGTTATCTGACAGGAATAAATAAAATACATTATTCGAAATTAGTATATTGTTTGCTAGTTATATGACCCCAAAATATACCAAACAAATCTCGTTCATGGCCTACGTCGTCCATAACAGTCATTTCACAGAAAGTTCTGTGAGATGACGTAATATAAACAACATGGCTTATTATGCTTCCCACCACACAGAGTAAATAGGTTTGAAAACAAGAGCACCGATTCAGTACGTAAATATTTGCTCAAAATTTTGGAAAGAATATATTATTACAATCAAAACCAAGTGCTAAACCCACCAGGGCCATAGAGCGCTGCAGGGTAGGGCGTGTGAACTGTGTAATATGATTGAGCGGAAACTAGGAAGAGTGGAGAGTATTTTGGAGGTAAATTTGTAAGGGAGGTGAGCAGAGCAAAAGGAAGTATAATCAAAGGTTGTGTAATTAATCTGTTGCTGTCAAAAAGTCAAAGAGAGAGTCTGTGTCAACGGTGGGGCCGTCAGCGAGGAGGGAAGATAAAGTAAGAGCGTTAGAGCGGTGACCACATCGAAGGTAAATTCTGCATGCTCGCTGATACACTGGACAGTCCAATAGAACATGGCAAACTGAAACTTGAACCTGATAATTCACACAGAGTGGAACTGGGCGCCTCTCCATGAGATACATGTAGAATGCTACGAGTATGTTACATTTTATTCGGGGTATGTCACACTCCTGCATAGGCTGCCTCCTGACCAACGAACCAGTTGATAAGGATTTAACGATCAATAGGATACCCGTCGTTAAATCAGTACCTTGGTTCATCAGCCAGTCACAGACAAGCCCATCAAAACTAATGCAATGTGGTTCACTTGTGCCAAGCGAATTAACAGACTTCTCTGGGCTGCTGGTCGAGCACGGTGCATTCTCTGGCTGTTTCTTTTACCTTCTTGTTTTGCCTTGTTGTTCACCTACTATTTCACCGCTGTACATAATGTACGTTGTGCATATAATTGTAAATATCAACTTCTTATAATTAGTGAAGGAAAATACAAGTCGTATACTATTATTGAGTTTTGTTTTCTCCACTTTAATGCCATTACGACCAGGTACGCAGGTCATACTATACCTGTGTCCGTAATAATACCCATGACTGAAACATCTGTACCTGATGTCAAGATGGGAAAGTGTAGTCTCCCAACTACGACATCGATGAAAAGGCGACTAGGATCCTAAACTCGGCTTGACAGTGTGTAATTTGTTATGAATTACTTCAGGCCAACATTGTGGCTAACGGTTACGAATTACAGCAAAATAATCAGAGAATGCAGCAAAGTCGCAGCAGAGTCTGCCTGCTCGTTGCCCTGAACAGCAACATGACCAGGGACCCAGCACACAACGATTTCTTTGTTTTTGCTAGAAATGTGGAGCAACCGAAGTTGTATACGAACAACTAGGGGATAAGGTGAATTAAATTTTGCATAGCTTGCAGAGCACTAAAGGAGTCTGAGACTACTACAAATGCTGAAGTAGGCCTGAATGCAATACGGGTAACTGTCCGGGAACACTGCCACAAACCCGACAACGACAGAGGATTTAGAACCATCAGTGTAAACTGCAACGGCATGAGACTGAGTCAGGAAGTGGTTAGGAAAAAGTGAACGAGAAACAACCGCATGTATTTAAGCTCTCGCTCACGGCAGTGGGTAAGAACAGACCCGAACTATGCTAGATGAACATACTAATCTGGCAACTGAAGAGAAGTCAAGAGCGAGTGAAGACGCATAGAAAAGAGATGGAGTAAACAGGGGCGTTGAACAAATAACTGACTTCTACTAAACGTCCGTTACTATCCTGTATGTAGAAGGATCGTGAAGGTCACGATAGCGTTCAAAATAACGGAGGGAGTGGGCATCACGTCGATCATTCAAGAATGGAACATTCGCTTCTGCATATAAACTCTCGACAGGGAAGGAACGACAAGCACATAAACAAACCTAATCCTTGATGATGGATGGGATCAAGTTTAGAAAGAGGTACGGGAAAGGCCGCAGAATATATCTGATTGTCATAGTTAGTTTCGATAAAATTTGGGTTGAACAGAGTCGAAGGAGAGTTCAACGATCTTCTCCCTCACGAAAGATGAGATAGGGTTTTAAGGAGGTTCAGCCGGCTATGGCAAGTTGCTTTAAGGGAGGTAATATGTGGTTTCCAGGACAACCGGCGATCGAACAGAAGGTCGAGAAATCTGACGGCATCACGTTCAGGGATACGTGAGCCATACTGCTGCAATGGAGTATCAGAAACAACAGAACATCTGGTTAAAGTAATTTGGTGCGTTTTAGCACCAGAAAATTTAAACCCATGAGTACTGGCCCAATGGGAAACACGGTTGACAACATTCCGGAGTGAGGCTGCTACTGGGCGACAGTTAGCGCCTGCACAAGCTAAAGCAAAATCATCAACATAAAGTGATGACCAAATATTAGATGGGAGAACAGAGGCCAGATCATTAATAGCTTGTAGAAAAAAAGGTGGTGCTAAGGACACATATTTGAGAGACACCTTCAGCTTGGACAAAGTCCAGGGAAAACATATTATTAACCCGAATACGAAAATGTCTCTCAGATAAGAAGTTAAAGAAAAGTGGCAGATTGCCTCGGAGGTAATGAGCCACTCGGAATGAGTCTGGGTCAAGATGTTATATCTTTAAGTAGTGTCAAATGTCGTTTCAAGATGAAAAAAGACTGAGATAACTGAGTGGTTACTAGCAAGGGCATTACGAACATAGGTATCTAAGCGACTGTAGAAACATAATCCCGCCAACAAGTGCGTTTAACTTCTCAGATGACACGTCGGAAAACGGCCTTTCCACGTTTAAAATCAAGGAGACGCTCTGTGGTTAAACTTTTGTAATGATATCTGCCCCATGCAGCACGTTTCATACTCACTGCACGAGCACAAGCAGACGACGACCAAGGCACACAATACTGAGGGTGTCTACCCAAGGTTTGAGGATTGTATTCGAGGGTGTGATTAAAACCACGGACCAAAATAATTATAATACCTTAGCAGTTGAGGACAAAGGAGGTTATTCACTTCGAACAGTTTGACGTGAGTAAATGGTTAAATTCGCTAATGTGGGCTACGAGAAGGGCGAGAATATTTATGAGAAGTAGGATAAGAAAATGATTGCAGTCAAGTAAATGAGGGAGCACAGACCAGAGAAAGCAGAGTGCAATTGAGGGGGAACAAATTGAGTTCGATGGTCGAAATGAGTGAGAGTACGTGTATATGAAACATGGAGAGGAAGAGTAGCGAAAAGAGCCTCTAATTGATCCCCATGAGTCACAGTGAGACCTTACCCAGAGAAAATCATGAGCATTAAAATCTCCTAATAAGAAGAGAGGAGTAAGGGAAGAAATCAGAAATGCCACATCAGAAATAGATAATGGCCGAGGAGAAAGATATAATGAGCAGACTGTATACCATTTGTTCAAGTAGACACGGACTGCAGCATAATGCAGCGAAGTATGGGCAAGGACTCGAGAATGTGGGAAAAGGATCCGATGAATGTAATAAGATATAGCCCGGGATGGGACGGAAAACAGCGGAGCGCAATTTTGGTTCTTGCAAACAGACACAAACAGGAAAAAGCTGGAAGAGCAACACCTGAAGCTCTCCTCGATTACCCAAGAGGCCTCGAATATTCCACTGTACATAATCCATGATCGGCTAATAGTGTAACAGTAAAATTTTGCAGGTGTCTACGGGCAAGGAGGGTCAGTAAAGTCATGCGGAGGCACTGGGTAACTAGCAAGGAGTAAAGTATTGGAATGGTATGAAGAAAGGCGGTGTGAAGAAGAGCACTTAAGGTGAGAATGTGAAGTGTCGGGGAAATGGACCGTGCCCAACATAGATGTTGTCTCCTCGATAAACGTGGAGATGGCTTTATTAGTGTCAGATGAGAGAGAAGGCGGAGAAAGCTTGGTGGCGGAGGGAGAACATGAAGTTTGGGTAAAAACTGGAGAGACGACGAAGACGCCGAAGGGGTCGAGATGTCTTGGAAGGCAGAAATTTCTGGAGGGACAGGCGAGGGAGCAACTGTACTTGGGAGTGAATGCACCTCCACAACAGTTTCAGATGAATCTCGAGGTAATGGTCTAGATTTAGAGAATAACGTTTGGGAATGTCATGTGGTATAGGAGTTGAAAGATTTGGAGAAGGGATATGTGGCGTCGATTTAGAGTGGAGTGGGCGCGTAGACGTTGAAACATGTGAGTGGGAAGGTGAAGAAGTAGGGACAGTAAGAGATGAGGTTGGAACCTCAGAGTCCAAAACCATAAAAGGGGTTGGACACTGTTAATTTCGGAAGTAAGTGTACAGAGGCAATCTGTAGTAGAAGACTCCACTGAGGTCTGGGGCCGTCTAGCCACCGTGGAATAAGAGAGCCATGGGAGTCTCTCTGGACGGAAATGGGAAACTCCCATGGCGTAAGAGAAGCTCTATTTCTCTTAAAGACAACGAATCTCCATTTCTCTTAAGAAAATCGGGAAAAGGCCACGAAGACCTACTTAGACTAGTGGATGGATCTACTATAACCCCGCCTCCTGCTTCGCCTCACCTGACTACAGTATATAAGTCACTTTTACGGTCCTATGCTGTACTTTCTACAAGATTGATGGACTGAACACATCGACTCAAGGCTGAGGGACTGATTACCTCAAACTCCTCCTCTCCTTACACCTTTGTACTTTGTATTGGACTGATGAAGCCACTGTGTGGCGAAACGTTTCTTCAATAAAGATTCCCATATGTTGCATAAGTGTCTCAGTCTTCAACATCTTCCATTATTTCATCACGTATGTACTAGTTTTGAGTGAGAAAGGTTGGTTTTCAGATGGACTTGCCTTCTTACTTCCACAAGTGGATCCCGTCCCTTACAACATCTTAGAGATCTTCCACTTCACCTTCGACAGTATTTAAGACTTCGTTCCCAGGCTTCATCTTCATATCGTTCCAGACCATGAAGCTGAACTCTTCTCCAGGCTGAGTGACTGACCACCTCAAATACTATATTTCCAAAGTTGATGATTACATCATCTTTATTTCATGACTCCTGCTCCCTCTGTATCTGACTGAAGAAGCCTACTGTGAAGGCGAAACGTTTCATTAATAAAGATACCCAACTGTTGCACATGCATAGGCAAGGTTATCCTTGCCTATGCCCAGGATTGGAGGTGATAGCACTCTGGAGATATTTTTGTAGAATGAATTCATGGGTTTTAAGTGTTAAGAAATATTTAATTTAATACTAGTAACAATCTCGACCGATTTTTAAACACCTTTTTAAACTAAAAAAGAAAAAAAAAAACAATCAGAGATAAACCCGGGAGGGACGACGGAAGGGAAGCCATGACCTCCCTGGCACCTTCGCCAGATCCGCCTCTGGGTAATTCACTTTATAAGATTCAATTCTAGTTCCTCGTATCTGCTGCACCTTGGGTCTCCAGACAAGGTACTCCGTCGACCATGAAATACTCATCCACAGGTAGATCTCAGTTACCATTAAGACTCCTCTATACACCTCTGTATCTAATAAATTGCGTAGAAACTAGTGAAATGAGTGGATTGTGTAACTCAGGGACTAAACCTCATTGTGATCCAGATGATATTCACACCAAACTATCATAAAATGTGACAGTTCTTTGATTTATATTATTTAGTAAATTTTGTAGATGCCTCGGTGCATAACATTATCCTATGATATTATTGACTATTTACACACCTCACCTGAAGACTGCTGCTAGCGGTCGTAGCTACGTGGATGTAGACGCGCCTTAATTACTTCTTTTTACCTAAGTCGTGGTTAGGACACCAGAGTTCTAATATATGAAGTGAAAAGTAAAAGGACACAAGTGCAATTAATGTGACATTTTATTGTGGCAACGTTTGAAAAAGCTCCTGGAGAGCGAAACGTTGCCACAATAAAATGTCACATTAGTTGCACTTGTGTCCTTTTACTTTACATATTGTCGGTAATTCTACCAGCTTTATTACAATATATGAAGTGCTAAGACACTCTTAGCTCAGATGACAAGGTTTTCTACTGTTTCCTGTTGAGCAGTGCTGTTAAGCAGTGCTGTTGAGCAGTACTGCTGAGCAGTGCTGATGAGCAGTGCTGTTGAGCAGTGCTGTTGAGCAGTGCTGTTAAGCAGTGTTGTTAAGCAGTGCTGTTAAGCAGTGTTGTTAAGCAGTGCTGTTAAGCAGTGCTGTTAAGCAGTGCTGTTAAGCAGTGTTGTTAAGCAGTGCTGTTGAGCAGTGCTGGTGAGCAGTGCTGTTAAGCAGTACTGTTGAGCAGTGCTGTTGAGCAGTGCTGTTGAGCAGTGCTGTTGAACAGTGCTGTTGAGCAGTGCTGTTGAGCAGTGCTGTTGAGCAGTGCTGTTAAGCAGTGCTGTTAAGCAGTGTTGTTAAGCAGTGCTGTTGAGCAGTGCTGTTGAGCAGTGCTGTTAAGCAGTGCTGTTAAGCAGTGTTGTTAAGCAGTGCTATTGAGCAGTGCTGTTGAGCAGTGCTGTTAAGCAGTGCTGTTAAGCAGTGCTGTTAAGCAGTGTTGTTAAGCAGTGCTGTTGAACAGTGCTGTTGAACAGTGCTGTTGAGCAGTGCTGTTGAGCAGTGCTGTTAAGCAGTGCTGTTAAGCAGTGCTGTTAAGCAGTGTTGTTAAGCAGTGCTGTTGAGCAGTGCTGTTGAGCAGTGCTGTTAAGCAGTACTGTTGAGCAGTGCTGTTGAGCAGTGCTGTTGAGCAGTGCTGTTGAACAGTGCTGTTGAGCAGTGCTGTTAAGCAGTGCTGTTAAACAGTGCTGTTAAGCAGTGTTGTTAAGCAGTGCTGTTGAGCAGTGCTGTTGAGCAGTGCTGTTAAGCAGTGCTGTTAAGCAGTGCTGTTAAGCAGTGTTGTTAAGCAGTGCTGTTGAACAGTGCTGTTGAGCAGTGCTGTTGAGCAGTGCTGTTGAGCAGTGCTGTTGAGCAGTGCTGTTGAGCAGTGCTGTTGAACAGTGCTGTTGAGCAGTGCTGTTGAGCAGTGCTGTTGAGCAGTGCTGTTAAGCAGTGCTGTTAAGCAGTGCTGTTAATCAGTGTTGTTAAGCAGTGCTGTTGAGCAGTGCTGTTGAGCAGTGCTGTTAAGCAGTGCTGTTGAGCAGTGCTGTTGAGCAGTGCTGTTGAGCAGTGCTGTTGAACAGTGCTGTTGAGCAGCGCTGTTGAGCAGTTCTTTTGAGCAGTTCTGTTGAGCAGTGCTGTTGAGCAGTGCTG
The DNA here is from genome assembly GCF_026875155.1 of Cherax quadricarinatus. Taxonomy (NCBI): domain Eukaryota; kingdom Metazoa; phylum Arthropoda; class Malacostraca; order Decapoda; family Parastacidae; genus Cherax; species Cherax quadricarinatus. The sequence continues at coordinate 43,892,674 of NC_069428.1, read as the reverse complement.
TTGAGCAGTGCTGTTGAGAAGTTCTGTTGAGCAGTGCTGTTGAGCAGTGCTGTTGAGCAGTGCTGTTGAGCAGTGCTGTTGATCAGTGCTGTTGAGCAGTGCTGTTGAACAGCGCTGTTGAGCAGTGCTGTTGAGCAGTGCTGTTAAGCAGTGCTGTTGAGCAGTGATGTTGAGCAGTGCTGTTAAGCAGTGCTGTTGAGCAGTGCTGTTGAGCAGTGCTGTTAAGCAGTGCTGTTGAGGAGTGCTGTTGAGCAGTGCTGTTGAGCAGTGCTGTTGAGCAGTGCTGTTGAGCAGTACTGTTGAGCAGTGCTGTTGAGCAGTGCTGTTGAGCAGTGCTTTTGAGCAGTGCTGTTGAGCAGTTCTGTTGAGCAGTGCTGTTGAGCAGTGCTGTTGAGCAGTTCTGTTTAGCAATGCTGTTGAGCAGTTCTGTTGAGCAGTACTGTTGAGCAGTGCTGTTGAGCAGTGCTGTTGAGCAGTGCTGTTGAGCAGTTCTGTTGAGTAGTGCTGTTGAGCAGTTCTGTTGAGGAGTGCTGTTGAGCAGTGCTGTTGAGCAGTTCTGTTCAGCAGTGCTGTTGAGCAGTGCTGTTGAGCAGTTCTGTTGAGCAGTGCTGTTGAGCAGTGCTGTTGAGCAGTGCTGTTGAGCAGTGCTGTTGAGCAGTTCTGTTGAGTAGTGCTGTTGAGCAGTTCTGTTGAGGAGTGCTGTTGAGCAGTGCTGTTGAGCAGTTCTGTTCAGCAGTGCTGTTGAGCAGTGCTTTTGAGCAGTTCTGTTGAGCAGTTCTGTTGATCAGTGCTGTTGAGCAGTTCTGTTGAGCAGTGCTGTTGAACAGTTCTGTTGAGCAGTGCTGTTGAGCAGTGCTGTTGAGCAGTGCTGTTGAGAAGTGCTGTTGAGCAGTGCTGTTGAGCAGTTCTGTTGAGCAGTGCTGTTGAGCAGTACTGTTGAGAAGTGCTGTTGAGCAGCTCTGTTGAGCAGTTCTGTTGAGCAGTGCTGTTGAGCAGTGCTGTTGAGCAGTTCTGTTGAGCAGTGCTGTTGAGCAGTTCTGTTGAGCAGTGTTGTTGAGCAGTGCTGTTGAGCAGTGCTGTTGAGCAGTGCTGTTGAGCAGTTCTGTTGAGCAGTGCTGTTGAGCAGTGCTGTTGAGCAGTGCTGTTGAGTAGTGCTGTTGAGCAGTGCTGTTGAGCAGTTCTGTTGAGCAGTGCTGTTGAGCAGTGCTGTTGAGCAGTGCTGTTGAGCAGTGCTGTTGAGCAAAGCTGAGAGCAGTGCTGTTGAGCAGTGCTGTTGAGCAGTGCTGTTGAGCAGTGCTGTTGAGCAGTGCTGTTGAGCAGTTCTGTTGAGCAGTGCTGTTGAGCAGTGCTGTTGAGCAAAGCTGAGAGCAGTGCTGTTGAGCAGTGCTGTTGAGCAGTGCTGTTGAGCAGTGCTGTTGAGCAGTGCTGTTGAGCAGTTCTGTTAAGCAGTGCTGTTGTGAGTGTCATGATCAGAGAGAACTCTGATGTATATTTCTTGGTACATTGGGGAATAATCTGCTTTAAGATCGTCTATTTCTTTTCATTATCAAGTTTTGTTTTATTTGAATCATCTGATATTTATAGTTTTATTTTTCTTTATCGTGTATGTACTGTGTAATAAATGCTAATGTTTATGTTAATTATATGTTCCTGAATGATTCAAACTTTATTAAAAATTTCTGACTGGCTTATTACAAGTCACAACATGTTTTCCTTTCCACTGATTATTGGAGAAATTATCCATGGCGATATAATTTGAATGACAACAATTATTTATTGTATATATGGTTCTACATCAAGCAATCTATAATGAATTAAATAATTAATACCTTATAAGTGACTCATTATTATGAATTAATGATTTAGTAATAAAACGAGCCCATTAATAATGGGCTGATTATAATAACCAATAATTCTTTACTGGCTTCTTAGTCTAACACATAAATATAATTTCACAAGTACCACAATTACTAATGTTGAAATTATTTCAACACTCATGTTATATAAGAAAGCTACGACACTTACCATGAAGATAGTGGAGGGTGAGGTAGTGCCGTCCGTAATGAAAATTACAGAGTAGCTGCCATTTTGTGTTGAGGTCAACACAGCCTCCACCACCTGTGTGACCAGCCAAGCCTCCATCACCTGTGTTGAGAGACCAGTCTGCTGCAGGCGCATCATGGACCACTTCATATCGTGTTTACCTGTTGAGAAGGTTAGGTTAGGTTAAGGTTTGTCAGGAAACAGGACAAGCGTTTCCTGACGTGGGTCTTAGTTGATAATCCGCCGTTGGAGGTTTTAGTCATCTGACGAGGCCTTTGCTGGCTTACCGGTCCACAACTTAAAAAATTATGGTCATAATTATAACCAGTTACCACCCTGTCGAGAAAATAATGTTTAAATTCTTAGCATTTATGCTATCACGTGCTTTGCAATCATGAACAATTATAACTGAATCTTGCTAATTGTTGCAGATTGTCGGTGGAATCACGATAAAAATAAACTGAGGGTCGAGGCGAACTTTTATGTTTACCCCAGAGCTATCAAACTTGACGATATATATTTTTAAACACAAAACATCTGAGTGTAATTCTGAACTTAACACAGATATCTGACGTTTCTATTTGTCAGACTATCAAACATCAACAAGACTGTCTTCATGGTAACACAGAGTAGAAGCTAATGATGACCGAGTGTATCTGGTTTATTCTATATTTTGCTAACAAATTTTTAGGAATTGTTGAATACAACAGGTGTGGTTTACAACTTACATAACAAGTACATTGAAAAGACCTACCAACAGGTGATGGTATCTACACAACTTACATATGTTTAAAGGGGGAAAGCACACCTATTTGAGTGGGGAAAAAATTTGGGTTATCCCCCCGGGTTAATGAAAATTTTTAAATATGCCATTTTGGTTATGCAAAACAAACCCAAGGGGGCCTGCCAAAAAATTCCCGGGGTGGGGGAAAAGTTTCGGCGGGGCCCCATCTTGGGGGAATTTCAACGGGGGGTTTTAACTTTGGAGGGTTTAGGGTTAGGTTAAGGGTTTGTCAGGGAAAAAAGGGAAAGGTTCCTGGGTCATTTGATAATGCCGGGGGGTTTTTATCATTAACCCCGGGGTTAGGACAAATTTTAGGTTTAAAAACCTTCCCCGCGGGGGGGAAACGGGGGGGGGGTTTGAAAGGGGGGGGGGGGGGGGGGTTTGGGGGGGGGGGGGGGGGGGGGGGGGGGGGGTTGGGGGGGGGGGGGGGGGGGGGGGGGGGAAAAAAAGGTGGGGGTTTACCCTTACATATACAATACATTGTATGACCTACCAACAGGTGATGGTATCTACAAAACCCTTACATATCAAGTACTTTTTGACCTCCAACAGGTGATGGTTCAACAAAATTTTACTTTATAAAAGTACAATTTTTGACCTCCAAAATGCTGGTATCAACAAAATTACATTAAAGTACATTGTTGACCTACCAAAGGTGAGGGAAAACTACGCAACTTACATTACAAGTACATTGTTGCCCTACCAACAGGTCGGTATCAACACAACTTAATATACAAGAACATTGTATGACCTACCAACAGGTGCTGGTATCTACACAACTTACACAAAAAGTACTTGTATGCCCTCCCCAACGGTGTGGTTTACTCAATTAAATATACAAGTACTTTGTAGACCTACCAAAGGGTGCTGGTATTACCCCCAATTAACATATAGAAGTACACTGTATGCCCTCCCAAAAAAAATTGTGGTATTACACCTTAATATACAAGAATTGGTGCCTACCTACGGGTGTGGTTCACACGACTTCATAACAGTACATTTAGCCCTACCAACAGGGCTGGTTTTTACCATTTTATTACAAGTACATTTGGACATACCAAAGGTGTGGTATCTACACAACTTGCTAATAAGAAATTTTAGCCCAAACCAACAGGTGTGGATCTACACAACTTAATTTCAAGTACATTTTACATACCAAACGGTCAGGTTCACACATTTCATATAAAGTGCACTGTTGACCTACCAACGGCGGGGTAACTGCCCAACTTACATATACAAGTAATTGTTGACAAACCAACAGGTGCTGGTATCTACACAACTTACATAGAAAGTACATTGTATATACCTCCCAAACAGGTGGGGTATCTGCACACCTTTTATATACAAACACTGTATGACCTACCAAGGGCTGGTAATGCAAACTTACATTACAGTACATTTTAGCCTCCCCAAAGGTGGGGGTATCTACCAACTTACAAAAAAAAAGTACATTGTATGCCCTCCCAACAGGTGTAGCTCTACACAATTTAATATAAAAAGTACATTGTATGCCAAAACAGGTGCGGTATCAAAAACTTGCATTATAAGTACTTTTTGCCCAAACCCAAACGGTGCTGGTATTACATATCTATATATAAAAGTCACTGTATGCCCTACCAACGGGGCTGGATCTACAAATTATTTTAAAGAAGTACATTTATGACCTCCCAAAACAGGTCTGGGCATTACACAATTTTCATAAAAAGAAATTTTTTTGAAAACCCAAAGGTGCGGTTCTACCAATTGCATATATAAGACTTTGTATGACCAACCAACAGGTGCTGGTTTACATATCTCTATACAAAATTTCCCTGATGACCTCCCAAGGTGCTGGTATCTGCACCCCACATATACAAGTACAATGTATGACCTCCAACGGGTCGGTAACTGCAAAATTACATATACAAGTACTTTTTGACCTACCAATGGTGGTGGTTTTTACACAACTTACAAATACGTAATTGTATGCCCTCCCAACAGGGGCTCTACACAACTTACATAACAAGTACATTGTTGACCAACCAACGGGTGCTGGTATCTACAAAACTCCTTATATAAGTACATTGTATGACCAACCAACAGGGCTGGTATAACATATCAATATACAAGTCCCTGTATGACCTCCCAACAGGTGCTGGGTATTACACAACTTACTTTTCAAGACATTGTATGCCCTACCAACAGGGCTGGTGTTATCAACTTAAAAATACAATCTTGTTGACTACCAACGGTGTGGAATCTACACAACTTGCTATATAAGTACTTGTATGACCAACCAACAGGGCTGGTATTTTTCATATCCATATATACAAGTACACTGTATGCCCTCCCAAAAGGTGATGGTAACTGCCAAATTTAATATAAAAGAAATTGTTTGCCTCCAACGGTGTGTATGTAAAAACTACATTTTAAAGTCGTTTGCCCTACCACAGGTGCGGTATCTACAAAACTTACATTAAATATTTTGTGTGCCCCTCCCAAAGGGGGTGCTGGTATTACAAAACTTGTAAACAAGTACATCATAAATGTTTGTAAGAAAGTTGTGTAGTCCCAACAGGTGTAGCTCTACACGACTTAATTAAAAGTACTTTTGAGCCCAAACCCAACAGGTGGGGTATCTAACAACTTCAAAACAAGTACATTGTATACCAACCCGGGTGCTGGTTTCACAATTTACATATACAAGTACATTGTGTGTTCCCAAAACAGGTGGGGGAAAACACACTTACATGGGCAAGACATTGTTTGATTACTAACGGGTGGGATCTACAAAACTTACTATACAATTTCATTGTAGCCCTACCAACGGGAGCTGGTATCTACACAACTTACTATAATACTGCATTGTATGACCTCCAACGGTGCTGGTACTCACAGCTTACATTACAAGCACTTGCATGCCTACCAACGGTATGGCATCTGAAAAAATTACAATCAAGTCACTGTTGACCTACCAACAGGTGCTGGTATCTACACAACTTAATATACAATACTTTGTTCCCTCCAACGGGTGTGGTGTCTATACGACTTATATACAAGTACTTTTGTATGACCTCCAACAGGTGCTGGTATCTACAAACTTACATCCCAAAAGTATATTGGTAAATTTCCCAACCGGTGCGGGTATCTACACAACTATATTATAAGTACATTGTATGACCAAACCCCAACAGGTGCGGGTATCTACACAGCTTACAATACAAGAAATTTGTAGGACCAACCAACAGGGGGTTTTTTTCACATCTTACAATCCAAGTCCCAAATTTTAAACCTAAAAAGGTGTGGTAACTGCACAACTTACATATACAAGACTTGTATGACTCCCCAAGGTGTTGGTATCTACACAACGCATATAAAAAGTACATTGTAGACCAACCAACAGGTGGGGTATCTACACAACTTACATTAAGTCATTGTGTGTTTACCAACAGGGCGGTAATACACACTTAATAGGCAAGTACTTTGTATGCTACAAAGGTGCTGGTACTACACAACTTACATATACAAGTACATTGTATGCCCTACCAACAGGAGCTGGTATTTACCAACTTACTATAAGTACATGTACATTGTACCCCTACCAAGGGGTGGTATCTACACAGCTTACATAAAACCAAGCACATTGTATATTTCCAACAGGTAGGGTATTGAAAAATTACATATAAAAGTACCTGTATGACCTCCCAAAACAGGTGTGGTATCTACACAACTAAATACAAGTACATTGTTGACCTCCCAACGGGTGTGGTGTCTATACGACTTTCTTTACAAGTCTTTTTTGACCTACCAACGGTGCTGGTATTACACAACTTACATACCAAGTATATTGTGTGGACATCCCAACCGGTGCTGGATCTACACAACTTAATATAAAATTACATGAAATGACCAACCAACAGGTGTGGTACTCACAGCTTCATATAAAATCATTGTAGCCCACCAACAGGTGCTGGTATCTAACATCTTAAAATTTTAAAAGTCATGATAACCTCCCAACAGGTGGGGGTAATGCACAATTTTACTATAAAGAAAATTTGTATGACCTACCCACGGTTTTTGGTATCACACAACTTAATAGCAAGTACATTTTTGCCCTACTAACTGGTGGGGAAAAGCCAACTTAATAACAAGAAAATTGTATGCCCTACCAAACGGGTGCTGGTATCGCAAACTTACATAAAAAGTAAACTGTATGACCTCCAACGGGTGTTTTGGTAATGCCAACTTACATATAAAATTTCATGATGCCCCTCCCAAAAGGTGCTGGTATTACACAACTTACATAAAAGACATTGTTGCCCTCCCAACGGGGTGCTGGTGTCTATACGACTTACATTACAAGTACTTGTATGACCACCAACGGTCGGTTTACAAAACTTACTACAAAAGTATATTGTGTGACATACCAACGGTTGGTATCTAACAATTTTTAATATAAGTACATTGTTGACAAACCCAACAGGGCTGGTATTACCGCTTAATATACAAGTACTTGTTGACCAACCAACGGGTGGGTATTAAATCTTCTATACAAACACTGTATAACCTACCAACGGGCTGGTAATGCCAATTACATATACAAGACATTTTTTGCCCTACCCCAGGTGTTGGTATCTACCAATTACATTGCAATACATTGTAGATATAACTGGTGCTGGTAATGCACAACTTACATATACAAGTACATTGTATGACCTCCCAACGGGTGCTGGTATCTGCATAACTTACTTAAAGCACACTGTATGCCACCAACGGTGTGGAAAAAACTGCACAACTTCATATCAAGAATTGTAAGACCTCCCAACAGGGGGTTTTACCAACTTACATATAAAAGTAATTTGTTGACCTCCCCAACGGGTTGTCGTGTCTTCTCGACTTAAAATAAAAGTACATTGTATGACCAAACCCAAACAGGTGCGGGTATTAATATTTTAATACACAAGTACACTGTATGCCCCAAACCAACAGGTGCTGGTTCTACGCAACTTACAATACAAGTACATTTTGTGCCCCTCCCAACAGGTGCTGGTTCTACAAAACTTACATAACATGTCTTGTATGGCCTCCAAACAGGTGCGGTGTCTCCAATTTAAATAACAAGTACATTGATGCCCTACCAACGGGTGCTGATATCTAGCAACAAACCCTATTCAAGTACACGTATAAACCTCCAAATGGCTGGTTCTACACAACTTACTATACAAGTACATTGTGTGCCCTACAACGGGTGCTGGTATCTACAAACTTCAATAAAAGTACATTGTATGACCTCCCAAAATAGGTGCTGGATCTAAAAACGTACATTACGTACATTACATTGTATATCTACCAACAGGTGCGGGTATCTACAAGTTACTATACAAGCACATTGTATGACCTCCCAAAAGGACTGGTATTGCAAAACTTAATAACAAGTCTTTGTATGACCAACCAACAGGTGCTGGTATCTACAAAACGCTTACAAGTAATTTTATGCCCTTCCAACAGGTGGGGGTATCTACACGACTTACTTAAAAAAGTCCCCTGTATACCTACCAACAGGTTGGTACTACACAACTTACATATAAAAGGCCCATTGTATGCGTACCAACATTTTGCTGGTATCTACTCGTTTAATGTACAAGTACATTGTATGACAAAACAGGTGCTGGTATTAACAATTACATATAAAGTACATGATGACCCCCCAACGGTGCTGTATTACGGAACTTACATTTACAAGTCATTGGTGACCTCCCAAAACAGGTTCGGGGTTTTTACACAACTTACTTTTAAAAGTACATTGTATGACCTACCAGCAGGTGCTTGTGTCTACTCAACTTAAATATACAAGTACATTGTATGATCTACCAACAGGTGCTGGAATCTACACAACTAACATATTCAAGTACACTGTATGACCTACGAACAGGTGCTGGTATCTACACAACTTACATATACAAGTACATTGTGTGACCTACCAACGGGTGCTGGTATCTACACAACTTACATATACAAGTACATTGTATGACCTACCAACAGGTGTTAGCATCTACACAACTTATATATACAAGTCCATTGTATGACCAACCAACAGGTGCTGGTATCTACACAACTTGCATATACAAGTACATTGTATGACCAACCAACAGGTGCTGGTATCTTCACAACTTACATATACAAGTACATTGTGTGACATACCAACAAGTGCTGGTATCTACACATCTTCATATACAAGTACATTGTATGACCTACCAACAGGTGCTGGTATCTACACAACTTACATAAACAAGTACATTGTATGACCTACCAACAGGTGCTGGTATCTGCACATCTCCCCAACACACAACAACAGACAATGGAAACACCATCCACCATATACTCGTCATCCTCTTTACTGAAACACTGCAACGAAAACACAATTAGTGAATATACGTATGTAATCGTGTATATTAGTGTGTATTTGTGTGTTTATGCTCACATTTGGTTGCAGGGGCGGATTCACAGCTCTTGGCACCACCTTGCAGTAGAGTGACGACATACTAGGCTTAGAATTGAGCCTAGCTAATCTATCAAGAGTTCGTCAATTGTTGTCAATCGCGTCCTGGAGATGGAAGTGAAAACACCATAAGGGAAATAACCCACATTTCCCTGCTTTATTTGTTTATCCCTGGGTTATTAAATTGCCGTCTTTATTAATCTCAATAAAATCTTCTGGATTCTCTCCTCATTTACTCTACCATACCTATTCTTGAAGCTGCGGATCACTTCACCTCATCTAGGTCTTTATTATTTTCTCCCCCCTTGTAACCGAGAAAAAATTTTCTGATGTCAGTACAGTATTATCTGAAGTCACTACTGCCTGAAGGCAATACAGCAGAGTCATGAGCGGAAGTGATTTATATTATACTCCAGCTGATTATTACAATAAAAACTAAGCGCTAAACTCACAAGGGTCATAGAGCACTGCTATACACCAGGTAAGAGTCACACCACAAGAGTAGTTCCTTCCTGGGTCACTAGGCAGCGCTCATACTAACATTCCACCCCGAGTCAGGAGGTAACAAGGCCGTTAACTACCTTACGATGTCGTTCACTGCTACTCACAAAACTCAGATTCACAAATACACATACTCCTCGCATGATATTTGTACACAAACGGTACACAGTACCGACAAAACGAAGAATTAGACACACGTCTGGCATCTGGGTAACTTCATTTGTAAGCGTTTTCTCCAACCAATGGTTGGCGACACGTCTATAAATAAAGATACCCAAATATACCCAGATGTTGCACATGTGGCTAATTCTTCGTGATATCAGTATTGAAGTTGAGTATCATTAGTTACCTTCTAAGAGCGTGAGTGGAATCGTTGCTGGTGAACATCGCTTAATCCACAGATTAAAAGTTACTCTCCATTTCTTCGGATCAAACCTCATTACTCCGTTTCCCAGGCGCTGCATCGAGTGAGGGGGTTGAGACTCTAATAGGGAGTTTGGGGCTCTAACAGGGAATGAGTCTGGGGCTCTAACAGGGAATGAGTCTGGGGGTCTAACAGGAAATGAGTCTGGGGCTCTAACAGGGAATAAGTCTGGGATTCTAACAGGGAGTCTTGGGCTCTAACAGAGAATGAGACAGGGGCTCTAACAGGAAATGAGTCTGGGGCTTTAACAGGAAATAAGTCTGGGATTTAACAGGGAGTGAGTCTGGAGTTCAAACAAAGAATGAGTTTGGGGCTCTAACAGGGAGTGAGTCTGGGGCTCTAACAGGGAGTGAGTCTGGGGCTCTAACAGAGAATGAGTCTGGGGCTCTAACAGGAAATGAGTCTGCGGCTCTAACAGGGAATAAGTCTGGGATTCAAACAGGGAGTGAGTCTGGGGCTCTAACAGAGAATGAGTCTAGGGCTCTAAAAGAAAATGAGTCTGGGGCTCTAACAGGGAATAAGTCTGGGATTCTAACAGGGAGTGAGTCTGGGGCTCTAACAGAGAATGAGTCTGGGGCTCTAACAGGAAATGAGTCTGGGGCTCTAGCAGGGAATAAATCTGGGATTCTAACAGGGAGTGAGTCTGGGGCTCTAACAGAGAATGAGTCTGGGGCTCTAAAAGGAAATGAGTCTGGGGCTCTAACAGGGAATAAGTCTGGGATTCTAACAGGGAGTGAGTCTGGGACTCTAACAGAGAATGAGACTGGGGCTCTAACAGGAAATGAGTCTGGGGCTCTAACAGGAAATAAGTCTGGGATTCTAACAGGGAGTGAGTCTGGAGTTCTAACAAAGAATGAGTTTGGGGCTCTAACAGAGAGTGAGTCGGGGCTCTAAAAGGGAGTGAGTCGGGGGCTCTAACAGAGAATGAGTCTGGGGCTCTAACAGGGAATGAGTCTGGGGCTCTAACAGGGAATGAGTCTGGGGGTCTAACAGGAAATGAGTCTGGGGCTCTAACAGGGAATAAGTTTTGGGTTTCAAACAGGGAGTAAATTTGGGGGCCTCAAACATTTGGTTGAGTCGGGAAAGGCTCTAAAAGAAAATGAGTTGGGGCTTAACGGGGAAAAGTCGGGGATTTTTAACAGGGAGGAGTCGGGGGCTTAACAGAAAAATGAGACTGGGGCTCTAACGGAAAATTGGTCTGGGCTCAAAAAGGGAAAATAAGTTGGGATTCTAAAAAGGAGTGGTCTGGAGTTCTAAAAAGAATGGGGGTTTGGGGGGCTCAAACGGGGGGGAAATTCGGGGGGGCAAAAAGGGGGAGGGAGTCTGGGTCTTAACAGAGAATGATTTTGGGGGCTCTAACGGAAAAATGGTCTGGGGCTCAAACAGGGAATAGGTCGGGGATTTAACGGGGAAAGGGGAGTCTGGGGCTCAAACCAGAAAATTGGGTCGGGGGGCCCCTAAGGGGTTTGGTTTTCGGGGGCCCTTAACGGAAATAAGTCTGAATTCTAACAGGGTGAGCCCGGGGTTTAAAAAAAGAATGAATTGGGGGCTCCAAAGGAAATAAAGTCTAGGATTTAAAAACGGAAAAAAGTCTGGGGTCTAACGGGAAGGGAGTATGGGGATCTAAAAAGGAGTGAGTCAGGGGTTCTAACGGGGGGGAAACCTGGGGCTTAAAGGGAGTGATTTGGGGGGCCCCTAACAGGGTGTGAATTGGTTCTCTAACAGGGAAAAAGTCTGGGGTTTCAAAAGGGAGGAGTTTGTGTCTCTAAAGAGAATGAGTTGGGGCTCTAACAGGGAAGGGAAATCGGGGGGGATCAAACCAGGGTATGGGTCTGGAGCTTTTAACAGGGAGTGAGTCGGGGGTTTAAAAAGGGGAAAATGACCCTTTGGGGCTCTAACGGGGAAATTGAGTTTTTTTTGGCTCTAAACGGGTGTTTTGGGGCCCTTTTAACAATAAAATGAGTTGGGGGTCTAACGGGGTTTTGAGTCTGGGGGTTCTAACAAGGAAGATTTGGAGTTTCTAACAAAAAAGGGTTTTTGGGGGGGCTCAAAACAAAAGAGTGGGGTGGGGGGCTCTAAAAGGGAGGAGGGGGGGGGCTTTTAAACAGGGGAATGAGTTGGGGCTTAAAAGGGAAGGGAGTCGGGGGGGCTCAAACCCGGGGAAAGAGTCGGGGGGCTAACGGGAAAAATGAGTCTGGGGCTCAACAGGGAATAATCTGGGATTCTAACAGGGAGGTTTTTGGGTCTAACAGAGAATGAGCAGGGGTTTAAAACGGAAATGAGTCTGGGGTTTTTTCCCAGGAAATAAGTCGGGTTTTTTAAAAAGGGAGTGAGTCTGGATTTTCAAAAAAAGGAATAAAATTTTGGGGGGCTTAACAGGGAGTAAAGGTTGGGGCTCTAACAGGGAGTGATTTGGGGGCCCTTTTAACAGAGAATAAAAGGGTCTGGGGCCCCCCTTAACAGGGAGTGATTTGGGGGCTCAAAACAGAGAATGAGACTGGGGCTCAAAAGGAAAAAATAAAAGTCTGGGTCTTAACGGAAATAATTTGGGGTTTTCAAAACAGGGGTGAGTCTGGTGTTTAACAAAGAATGATTTGGGGGGGCTCTAACAGAGAGTGAGTCGGGGTTCAAAAAGGGGAAAGTGAGTGGGGGGGGGCTTTTTAACAGAAAATGAGTCTGGGGCTCAAACGGGGGAATGAGTCTGGGGCTCAAACGGGAAGAGTCTGGGGGTTTTAACGGGAAAATTTGAGTCGGGGGTCTAAAAGGGAATAAGTCTGGGTTTTCCCCAAACCAGGGGCCCTTGGGCTCAAACACGAAATGAGACGGGGTCAACAGGAAATGGGTCTGGGGCTTTAACGGGAAAAGTCTGGGTTTTTAACAGGGAGTGAGTCTGGAGTTCAAACAAAGAATGATTTTGGGGGCTCAAACCAGGGGAGGGGGTTTCGGGGGGCCTTAAACGGGGAAAGGGGAGTCTGGGGCTCTAACAGAGAATGGCTGGGGTTTAAAACAGGAAATGGGGTCTGGGGGTTTAAAACGGGAAATTTAAGTTGGGATTCAAACGGGAAGTGAGTCTGGGGCTCAAAACGAGAATGGGTTTGGGTTTAAAAAGAAAATGATTTTGGGGCCTAACAGGGAAAAAGTCTGGGATTCAAACGGGAGTGAGTCTGGGGCTCTAACAGAAAATAAAGTTTTGGGGCTCTAACAGGAAATGAGTCTGGGGCTCAGCGGGGAAATTTAAATTGGGATTCTAACAGGGAGTGAGTCTGGGGCCCAAACCCGAGAATGAGTCGGGGGGTTTTAAAAGGAAATGGTCTGGGGCTCTAACGGGGAAATTTTAATTTGGGGATTCAAACAGGGAGTGATTCTGGGCTCTAACAGGGAATGGGGATGGGGCTCTAACGGGAAATGAGTCTGGGGCTCTAACAGGAAAAAATTTCTGGGTTTCCCAAACAGGGAGTAGTCTGGAGTTTTTAAAAAAGGAAGGATTTTGGGGGCCCTCTAACAGGGGTTTTGAGTGGGGGGGTTCAAAAAGGGAGTGGGGGGGGGGCCCTCTAACGTAATGGTCTGGGGCTCAAACGGAAATGAGTTGGGGCTCTAACGGGGAAATAAGTTGGGATTTAACAGGGAGGGGATTTCTGGGGCTCAAACGGGAAAATGAGTCTGGGGCTCTAAAAAGGAAATGGTTGGGGCTCAAACGGGGAAATAAGTAGGGAATTTCAAAACAGGGGTAGTGGGGGTTTTCTAAAAGAATGAATATGTGGCTCTAACGGGGAGTGGTCTAGGGTAAAACGAGAGTCGCCTGAGGCCTAACAGAGAATGATTTGGGGGCCCTCTACGGGGGAATGGTCTGGGGCTTAACGGGGGAAAATGGTCAGATGTTTAAAAAAGGAGTGAGTCTGTTGCTTAAAAAGAAGGGAGTCGGGGGCCCTCAAACGGGAAATAGTCTGGGGCTTTAACGGGGAAATTTAAAGCCCTGGGATTTTAACGGGGAGTGAGTCTGGGGCTTTTAAACGTGAATGAACTGGGGCTCAAAAGGGAAATGAGTTTGGGGCTTAACGGGTTTAAGTCGGGATTCTAACAGGGAGTGAGTCTGGAGCTTTTAACGGAATGGGACTGGGGCTCTAAAAAAAAATTTGGGTTGGGGCTCAAACGGAAAAAAATTTCGGGTTTTAAAAAAGGGATTTGGTCGGGTTGCTCTAAAAAAGGTTTGAGTCGGGGGTTTTAAACAGGGAAGGGGGGAAAATTTCTGGGGATCTAAAAGGGAGTGAGTCGGGAAATTCAAAAAAGAAGGGTTTTTGGGGGGGCTTACGGGGTGGGGCTGGGGCTCTAAAGGGAGTGATTTCTGGGGCTCAACAGAGAATGAGTCGGGGGCTCTAAAAGGAAATGAGGGTCTGGGGCTCAAAACAGGAAAAAAGTTGGGATTCAAAAAGGGGGAGGGGTTTTCGGGTTGATTTTAACAAAGAATAAAATTCGGGGAGTTTTAACGGGGGAATTGAGTTTTGGGGTTTTTAACAGGGAGTGAGTCGGGGCCCCTTTAAACCCGGAGAATGGTCGGGGGGCTTAAAGGAAAGGGTTTCGGGGGGCTCAAAAAAAGGGAAAGTCTGGGATTCTAACAGGGATTTGGTTTTTGGGCTCAAAACGGGAAATGATTTCGGGAGCTCTAAAAGAAAATGAGTTGGGGCTCAAAAGGGAAAAAGTCTGGGTTCTAAAAGGGAGTGAGCCCTGGGGCCTAACAGAGAATGGGGGTTGGGGTTTTAAAACGGGAAATGTTTTCGGGGTTTTAACAGGAAAAAAGTTGGGTTTTATCAGGGGTGGATTTTCTGGGTTCTAACAAAGAATGGTTTGGGGGCTCAAAAACGGGGGAGTGGGGTTTTGGGGGCTCTAACGGGGGAGTGAGGTTGGGGCTCTAACAGGAAAAATGAGTTGGGGGCTTAACGGGAAAATGAGTCTGGGGCTCTAACGGGGAATAATTTTCTGGGATTCAAAACGGGAGTGGGTCGGGGGGCCTCTAACAGGAATGATTCTAGGGCTCTAAAAAAGAAAATGAGTCGGGGGCTCAAAACGGGAAAAAAAAAAAAAAAAAAAGTCTGGGTTCTAACGGGGGAAGGGGAGTCTGGGGCTCTAACGGGAAGGGGAGTTTTGGGGCTTAAACAGGAAATGAGTCTGGGGCTCAGAAAGGGAAAAAAATTTTGGGATTCTAACGGGAGTGAGCCCTTAGGGGCTCAAAAAGAAAATTTTGGAGTCGGGGGCTCAAAAAGGGAAAAAAATTAAAAAAAGTTGGGGCTCTAACGGGGAAAAAAGTCTGCGGATTTTAAACGGGAGTGAGTCGGGGGCTCTAACAGAGAAGGGAGGCCCTGGGGCTCTAACAGGAAATAAAGTCTGGGGCTCTAACGGGAAATAATTTGGGGTTTCAAAAAGGGGGAAGTGATTTTGGAGTTTACCAAAAGAAGGGTTTTTGGGGCTCAAAACAGGAGTGGTGGGGGTCAAAAAGGGGAGGGGAGTGGGGGGGGGCCTAACAGAGAATGGCCCGGGGGGTTAACGGAAATTGGTCGGGGGCTCTAACGGGGAAAAATTTGGGTTTTTTAAAAAGGGGGAGTGGTCGGGGGCTCAAAAAGGGAGAAGATTTGGGGGCTCAAAAGGAAATGAGTTGGGGCTCTAACAGAAATAATCTGAGTTCTAACAGGGGTGGCCCGGGGTTTCAAACAAAGAATGAATTGTGGCTCAACAGGGAGGAAAATCTGGGGTTTTAAACAGGGGGGTCGCTGAGGTCTAAAGAGAATGAGTTGGGGGCTAAAACGGGGAAAATGAGTCGGGGGCTCTAAAGGGGAATTGAGTCAGAGGTTCTAACAAGGAGTCATTTCTGTTGCTTTTAAAAAAGAATGAGTCTGGGGCTCTAAAAGGAAATGAGTCGGGGTTTTAACAGGGAATAAGTCGGGGAAATTTTTAAACGGGAGGGGTTTTGGGGGCTGAAACAGTGAATAAATTGGGGTCAAAAAGGAAAAATGAGTCGGGGGGCTCAAACAGGGAAAAATTTTCTGGGATTCTAACGGGGAAAGTGGGGTCTGGAGCTCAAACAGAGAAATTGGGGACGGGGGGCTCTAACGGAAAATTGATTTGGGGGTTTTCAAACGGGAAAATTTAAGTCGGGGGTTTTCAAAAAGGGAGGGGTTTTCTGTTCTCTAAAAAAGAATGAGTCGGGGGTTTTAACAGGGAATGGTCTGGGGATCAAACAGGGAGGGGGGTCGGGGCCCTCAAAACAAAATGAGTCTGGGGCTCTAACGGAAAATGATTCGGGGGCTTTTAACAGGAATAAGTCTGGGATTCTAACAGGGGGAGTCTGGGGTTTCTAACAGGGAATGGGTCTGGGGGGCCTAAAAAAAAAATGGGGTCTGGGGCTCTAACAGGGAAAAAGGTTGGGGTTTCTAACAGGGGTGGTCTGGGGCTCTAACAGAGAATGAGACTGGGGCTCTAACGGGAAAATGGGGGTTTTAGGCTCTAACAGGAAATAAGTCGGGGGATTCTAACAAGGAGGGAGTTGGGGTTCTAACAAAGAATGAGTTTGGGGCTCTAACAGAGGGGGAATCTGGGGCGCAAAAAGGGGGTGAGGGTTGGGTCTTTTTCAGAAAAAAAATGATTTGGGGGGGCTTAACGGGAAATGAGTTGGGGTTTCTAAAGGGAAATTTGGTTTCGGGGGATTTAACAGGGGTGAGTCGGGGGCTCAAACAGGGAAATTGGTTGGGGTTTTAACAGGAAATGAGTCTGGGGCTTTTCCAAGGGAAAATTTAAGGGGTTCGGGAGATTTAACAGGGATTTAGCCCGGGGTTTTTTCAAAACAAAGAATTTTTTGGGGGCCCCAAAAAGGAAATGAGTTTGGCCCCTCTAACAGGAAATAAGTTGGGGCCAAACCGGGAATGATTTGGGGGATAAAAGGGGTGAGTCGGGGGGGTTTCAAACAGGGAGGGAACCGGGGGGGTTTAAACAGGGAGTGAAGTCTGGGGCTCTAACAGGGAGTGAATCTGGTTCTTTAACGGGAAAAATTTTGGGGGGCCTCTAAAGGGAGTGAGTTTGTGTCTCTAACGGAAATGATTTTGGCCCCCTCAAACGGGAATAAATTTCTGGGGATCAAAACCCGGGTATGAGTCGGGAAAGCTCAACAGGGATTGGTCTGGGGATATAACGGGGAATGAGCCTGGGGCTCTAAAAGGGAATGAGTCTTTGGCTCTAACACGGAGTGATTTGGGGCTCTAAACTAAAGAGTCTGGGGCTCTAACGGGAAATGAGTTTTGGGTTCTAAAAAGGAAAATGGTCTAGGGTTTAAAAAAGGGAAGGGAATCTGGGGATCAAAAAGGGGAATAATCTGGGGTTCTAACCGGGAGTGGGGGTTGGGCTTTTTCGGGGTTTGAGTCTGGGGTTCTAACGGGGAATGGTCTGGGGTTCTAACGGGAATGAGTTGGGGTTTTAAACAGTGAATGGTCGGGGGGTTTTAAAGGGAATGAGTCTGGGGTTAAAAAAGGTAATGGTTTGGGTTCAAACACGGAGCGGGGTCTGGGGCTCTAAAAAGAATAAATTTTGGGGCTCAAAAAGGGGGTTTTTGAATCGGGGGCTCTAAAAGGGGTTTTAGTCTGGGGCTTAAAAAGGAAAAAGTCTGGGGCTCTAAAGGGAAAAATTTGGGGGATTAACAGGGAGTGAGTCTGGGGTTTAAACCCAGGGGTGATTTGGGGCCCCTAACAGGGGTAAATTTAGGGCTCTAAAGGGAGTGGTCTGGGGCTCAAACGGGAGTGAAAATGGGGTTTAAAAAAGAATAATTTGGGGCTCAAAAGGGGAGTGAGTTTTTTTTCTCTAACAGAAAATTGAGTCGGGGGGCCTAACAGGGTTTAAATTTGGGGATTTTAACATTGTGTGAGTGGGGGGGATTAACTGGGAATGATTTGGGGGCAAAAACCCAGGGAATGAGTTGGGGCTCAAAACGGGGGTGAGTCTGGGGTCAAAACAGCAAAGAGGGATGGGGTTTCTAACAGGGAATGAGTTTTTGGCTCTAACACGGAGTGATTCTGGGGCTCTAACACTGAATGAGTCTGGGGCTCTAACAGGGAGTGAGTCTGAGGCTCTAACAGAATGAGTCTGCGGTTCTAACAGGGAGTGGGTCTGGGGCTCTAACAGAATGAGTCTGGGGCTCTAACAGGAAGCGAGTCTGGGGCTCTAACAGGGAATGAGTCTGGGGATCTAACAGGGAGTGAGTCTGGGGTTCTAACAGGGAGTGAGTCTGGGGCTGTAACAGGAAGTGATTCTGAGGATCTAACAGGGAATAAGTCTGGGGATTTAACAGGGGGTGAGTCTGGGGCTTTAACAGGGAGTGAGTCTTGGGCTCTAACAGGGAATGAGTCTGGGGATCTAACAGTGAGTGAGTCTGGGGCTCTAACAGGGAATGAGTCTGGGGTCTAACAGGGATGAGTCGGGGATCTAACAGAATGTGTCTGGGGTTCTAACAGGAATGATTTCTGGGTCCTTGACGGGGAGTGAGTCTGGGGCTCTAACAAAGAGTGGGGTCTGGGGTCTAACAGGGAATGAGTATGGGGCTCTAACAGAGAATGAGTCTGGGGCTCTAACAGGGAGTGATTTTGGGGGCTCTAACAGGGAGTGAGTCTGGGGTTTCTAACACGAAGTGAGCCCTGGGGCTCTAACAGAGAATGAGTCCGGGTTTCAAAACGGGGAGTGAGTCGGGGCTCAACAGGAGTGATCTGGGGCTCTAGCAGGGAGTGAGTCTGGGGCTCTAACAGGGAGTGAGTCTGGGGCTCTAACAGGGAGTGAGTCTGGGGATCTAACAGGGAGTGAGTCTGGGGCTCTAATAGGGAGTGAATCTGGGGATCTAACAGGGAGTGAGTCTGGGGCTCTAACAGGGAGTGAGTCTGGTGATCTAACAGGGAGTGAGTCTGGGGTTCTAAAAGGGAGTGAGTCTGGGGCTCTAAAAGGTAATGAGTCTGGGGATCTAACAGGGAGTGAGTCTGGGGATCTAACAAGGAGGAGTCTGGGGCTCTAACAGGGAGAGAGACTGGGGCTCTAAAAGGGAGTGAGTCTGGGGTTCTAACAGGGAGTGAATCTTGGGCTAAAACAGAGAGTGAGTCTGGGGCTACAACAGGGAGTGAGTCTGGGGCTCTAACAGGGAGTGAGTCTGGGGCTCTAACAGGGAGTGAATCTGGGGCTTTAACAGGGAGTGAGTCTGGGACTCTAACAGAATGAGTCTGGGGCTGTAACAGGGAATGAGACTGGGGCTCTAACAAAGAGTGAGTCTGGCGCTCTAACAGGGAATGAGTATAGGGCTCTAACAGAGAATGAGTCTGGGGCTCTAACAGGGAGTGAGTCTTGGGCTCTAACAGAGAGTGAGTCTGGGGCTATAACAGGGAGTGAGTCTGGGGCTCTAACAGAGAGTGAATCTGGGGCTCTAACAGGGAATATAGTCTGGGACTCTAAAGGGAGTGAGTTTGTGGATCTAACAGGGAATGTGTCTGGGGTTCTAACAGGGAATGAGTCTGGGTCTCTGACAGGGAGTGAGTCTGGGGCTCTTACAGGGAGTGAATCTGGGGCTCTAACAGGGAATAAGTCTGGGGCTCTAAAGGGAGTGAGTTTGGGTCTCTAACAGAGAATGAGTCTGGGGCTCTAACAGGGAATGAATCTGGGGATATAACAGGGAATGAGTCTTGGGCTCTAACAGGGAATGAGTCTGGGGCTCTAACAGGGAGTGAGTCTGGGGATCTAACAGGGAATGAGCATGGGGCTCTAACAGGGAATGAGTCTTTGGCTCTAACACGGAGTGATTCTGGGGCTCTAACACTGAATGAGTCTGGGGCTCTAACAGGGAGTGAGTCTGAGGCTCTAACAGAATGAGTCTGCGGTTCTAACAGGGAGTGGGTCTGGGGCTCTAACAGAATGAGTCTGGGGCTCTAACAGAAACGGTCGGGGGCTCTAACAGGGAATGAGTCTGGGGATCTAACAGGGAGTGAGTCTGGGGTTCTAACAGGGAGTGAGTCTGGGGCTGTAACAGGAAGTGATTCTGAGGATCTAACAGGGAATAAGTCTGGGATTTAAAACAGGGGTGAGTCGGGCTTTCACGGGGAGTGAGTCTGGGCTCTAACAGGAATGAGTCTGGGGTCTAACAGGGAGTGATCTGTGGGCTCTAACAGGAATGAGTTGGGGCTCTAAACAGGGATTGAGTCTGGGATCTTAACAGGGAATGTTTCCTGGGGTTCTAACAGGAAAATAGTCGGGGTCCTGACGGGAGTGATCTGGGGGCCTCTACAAGATAAGTCGGCTCTAACAAAATGAGCTGGGGCTCCTAACAGAATAGTCTGGGCTCTAACAGGATAGTCTGGGCCTAACGGGAGTGAGCCCTGGGCTCTAACAGGGATGAGTCTGGGGCCAACAGGAGTGAGTCTGGGCTCAACGGGGAATGAGTCTGGGGCTCTAACAAAGAATGAGTCAGGGAGTCTGACAGGAAGTGAGTCTGGGGCTCTAACGGGGAATGAGTCTGGGGCTCTAACAGGGAGTGAGTCTAGGGCTCTAACAGGGAGTGAGTCTGGGGCTCTAACAGGGAGTGAGTCTGGGGCTCTGACAGGGAGTGAGTCTGGGGCTCTAACAGGGAATGAGTATGGGGCTCTAACAGGGAATGAGTATGGGGCTCTAACAAGGAGTGAGTCTGGGACTCTAACAGAGAATGAGTCTGGGGCTCTAACAGGGAGTGAGTCTGGGGATCTAACAGGGAGTGAGTCTGGGGCTTTAAAAGAGAGTGAGTCTGGGGTCTCTAACAGAATGAGTCTAAGGCTCTAACAGGGAATGAGTCTGGAGCTCTAACAGGGAGTGAGTCTGGGGCTCTAACAGGGAATGAGTCTTGGGCTCTAACAGGGAGTGAGTCGGGGGCTCTAACAGGGAATGAGTCTGGGGCTCTAACAAGAAATGAGTCTGATGCTCTTACAGGGAGTGAGTCTGGGGCTCTAACAGAGAATGAGTCTGGGGCTCTAACAGGGAGTGAGTCTGGGGCTCTAACAGGGAGTGAGTATGGGGCTCTAACAAGGAGTGAGTCTGGGGCTCTAACAGGGAATGAGTATGGGGCTCTAACAGAGAATGAGTCTGGGGCTCTAACAGGGAGTGAGTCTTGGGCTCTAACAGGGAGTGAGTCTGGGGCTCTAACACGAAGTGAGTCTGGGGCTCTAACAGAGAATGAGTCCGGGTTTCTAACAGGGAGTGAGTCGGGGGCTCTAACAGGGAGTGAGTCTGGGGCTCTAGCAGGGAGTGAGTCTGGGGCTCTAACAGGGAGTGAGTCTGGGGCTCTAACAGGGAGTGAGTCTGAGGATCTAACAGGGAGTGAGTCTGGGGCTCTAACAGGGAGTGAATCTGGGGATCTAACAGGGAGTGAGTCTGGGGCTCTAACAGGGAGTGAGTCTGGTGATCTAACAGGGAGTGAGTCTGGGGTTCTAACAGGGAGTGAGTCTGGGGCTCTAAAAGGTAATGAGTCTGGGGATCTAACAGGGAGTGAGTCTGGGGATCTAACAAGGAGGGAGTCTGGGGCTCTAACAGGGAGAGAGACTGGGGCTCTAAAAGGGAGTGAGTCTGAGGTTCTAACAGGGAGTGAATCTTGGGCTAAAACAGAGAGTGAGTCTGGGGCTACAACAGGGAGTGAGTCTGGGGCTCTAACAGGGAGTGAGTCTGGGGCTCTAACAGGGAGTGAATCTGGGGCTTTAACAGGGAGTGAGTCTGGGACTCTAACAGAATGAGTCTGGGGCTGTAACAGGGAATGAGACTGGGGCTCTAACAAAGAGTGAGTCTGGCGCTCTAACAGGGAATGAGTATAGGGCTCTAACAGAGAATGAGTCTGGGGCTCTAACAGGGAGTGAGTCTTGGGCTCTAACAGGGAGTGAGTCTGGGGCTATAACAGGGAGTGAGTCTGGGGCTCTAACAGGGAGTGAATCTGGGGCTCTAACAGGGAATATAGTCTGGACTCTAAAGGGAGTGAGTTTGTGGATCTAACAGGGAATGTGTCTGGGGTTCTAACAGGGAATGAGTCTGGGTCTCTGACAAGGAGTGAGTCTGGGGCTCTAACAAAGAGTAAGTCTGGGGCTCTAACATAATGAGTCTGGGGCTCTAACAGGGAATGAGTCTGGGGCTCTAACAGGGAGTGAGTCTGGGGCTCTAACAGGGAGTGAGTCTGGGGCTCTAACAGGGAGTGAGTCTGGGGCTCTAACAGGGAATGAGTCTGGGGCTCTAACAAAGAATGAGTCTGGGAGTCTAACATTAAGTGAGTCTGGGGCTCTAACAAGGAATGAGTCTGATGCTCTTACAGGGAGTGAGTCTGGGGTTCAAACAGGGAATGAGTCTGGAGCTTTAACAGTGAATGAGTCTTGGGTTCTAACAGGGAATGAGTCTGGGGCTCTAACAGGAAATGAGTCCGCGGCTCTAACACGTAATGAGTCTGAGGTTCTAACAGGGAGCGAGTCTGGGGCTCTAAAAAGAATTAGTCTTGGGCTCTAATAAAGAATGAATCTGGGGCTCTAACAGAGAGTTAGTCTTGGGCTCTAACAGGGATTAAGTCTGGGGCTCTAACAGGGAATGAGTCTGGGGATCTAACAGGGAGTGAGTCTGGGGCTCTAACAGGGAGTGAGTCTGGGGCTCTAACAGGGAGTGAGTCAGGGGCTCTAACAGGGAGTGAATCTGGGGCTCTAACAGGGAATAAATCTGGGGCTCTAAAGGGAGTGAGTTTGGGTCTCTAACAGAGAATGAGTCTGGGGCTCTAACAGGGAATGAATCTGGGGATATAACAGGGAATGAGTCTTGGGCTCTAACAGGGAATGAGTCTGAGGCTCTAACAGGGAGTGAGTCTGGGGATCTAACAGGGAATGAGCATGGGGCTCTAACAGGGAATGAGTCTTTGGCTCTAACACGGAGTGATTCTGGGGCTCTAACACTGAATGAGTCTGGGGCTCTAACAGGGAGTGAGTCTGAGGCTCTAACAGAATGAGTCTGCGGTTCTAACAGGGAGTGGGTCTGGGGCTCTAACAGAATGAGTCTGGGGCTCTAACAGGAAGCGAGTCTGGGGCTCTAACAGGGAATGAGTCTGGGGATCTAACAGGGAGTGAGTCTGGGGTTCTAACAGGGAGTGAGTCTGGGGCTGTAACAGGAAGTGATTCTGAGGATCTAACAGGGAATAAGTCTGGGGATTTAACAGGGGGTGAGTCTGGGGCTTTAACAGGGAGTGAGTCTTGGGCTCTAACAGGGAATGAGTCTGGGGATCTAACAGTGAGTGAGTCTGGGGCTCTAACAGGGAATGAGTCTGGGGCTCTAACAGGGAGTGAGTCTGGGGATCTAACAGGGAATGTGTCTGGGGTTCTAACAGGGAATGAGTCTGGGTCTCTGACAGGGAGTGAGTCTGGGGCTCTAACAAAGAGTAAGTCTGGGGCTCTAACATAATGAGTCTGGTGCTCTAACAGGGAATGAGTCTGGGGCTCTAACAGGGAGTGAGTCTGGGGCTCTAACAGGGAGTGAGTCTGGGGCTCTAACAGGGAGTGAGTCTGGGGCTCTAACAGGGAGTGAGTCTGGGGCTCTAACAGGGAATGAGTCTGGGGCTCTAACAAAGAATGAGTCTGGGAGTCTGACAGGAAGTGAGTCTGGGGCTCTAACGGGGAATGAGTCTGGGTCTCTAACAGGGAGTGAGTCTAGGGCTCTAACAGGGAGTGAGTCTGGGGCTCTAACAGGGAGTGAGTCTGGGGCTCTGACAGGGAGTGAGTCTGGGGCTCTAACAGGGAATGAGTATGGGGCTCTAACAGGGAATGAGTATGGGGCTCTAACAAGGAGTGAGTCTGGAACTCTAACAGAGAATGAGTCTGGGGCTCTAACAGGGAGTGAGTCTGGGGATCTAACAGGGAGTGAGTCTGGGGCTTTAAAAGAGAGTGAGTCTGGGGGCTCTAACAGGGAATGAGTCTGGGGCTCTAACAAGAAATGAGTCTGATGCTCTTACAGGGAGTGAGTCTGGGGCTCTAACAGAGAATGAGTCTGGGGCTCTAACAGGGAGTGAGTCTGGGGCTCTAACAGGGAGTGAGTATGGGGCTCTAACAAGGAGTGAGTCTGGGGCTCTAACAGGGAATGAGTATGGGGCTCTAACAGAGAATGAGTCTGGGGCTCTAACAGGGAGTGAGTCTTGGGCTCTAACAGGGAGTGAGTCTGGGGCTCTAACACGAAGTGAGTCTGGGGCTCTAACAGAGAATGAGTCCGGGTTTCTAACAGGGAGTGAGTCGGGGGCTCTAACAGGGAGTGAGTCTGGGGCTCTAGCAGGGAGTGAGTCTGGGGCTCTAACAGGGAGTGAGTCTGGGGCTCTAACAGGGAGTGAGTCTGGGGATCTAACAGGGAGTGAGTCTGGGGCTCTAACAGGGAGTGAATCTGGGGATCTAACAGGGAGTGAGTCTGGGGCTCTAACAGGGAGTGAGTCTGGTGATCTAACAGGGAGTGAGTCTGGGGTTCTAACAGGGAGTGAGTCTGGGGCTCTAAAAGGTAATGAGTCTGGGGATCTAACAGGGAGTGAGTCTGGGGATCTAACAAGGAGGGAGTCTGGGGCTCTAACAGGGAGAGAGACTGGGGCTCTAAAAGGGAGTGAGTCTGGGGTTCTAACAGGGAGTGAATCTTGGGCTAAAACAGAGAGTGAGTCTGGGGCTACAACAGGGAGTGAGTCTGAGGCTCTAACAGGGAGTGAGTCTGGTGATCTAACAGGGAGTGAGTCTGAGGTTCTAACAGGGAGTGAGTCTGGGGCTCTAACAGGGAGTGAGTCAGGGGATCTAACAGGGAGTGATTCTGGGGTTCTAACAGGGAGTGAGTCTGGGGCTCTAACACGGAGTGAGTCTGGGGCTCTGACAAAGAGTGAGTCTGGGGCTCAAACAGGGAGTGAGTCTGGGGCTCTAACAGGGAGTGAGTCTGGGGATCTAACAGGGAGTGAGTCTGGGGATCTAACAGGGAGTGAGTCTGGTGATCTAACAGGGAGTGTGTGTGGGGATCTAACAGGGAGTGAGTCTGGGGCTCTAACAGGGAGTGAGTCTGGGGTTCTAACAGGGAGTGAGTCTGGGGCTCTAACAGGGAGTGAGTCTGGGGCTCTAACAGAGAGTGAGTCTGGGGCTCTAACAGGGAGTGAGTCTGGGGCTCTAACAGGGAGTGAGTCTGGGGCTCTAACAGGGAGTGAGTCTGGGGTTCTAACAGGGAGTGAGTCTGGGGCTCTAGCAGGGAGTGAGTCTGGGGCTCTAACAGGGAGTGAGTCTGGGGCTCTAACAGGGAGTGAGTCTGGGGCTCTAACAGGGAGTGAGTCTGGGGCTGTAACAGCGAGTGAGTCTGGGGCTGTGAGAGGGAGTGAGTCTGGGGATCTAACAGGGAGTGAGTCTGGGCCTCTAACAGGGAGTGAGTCTGGTGATCTAACAGGGAGTGAGTCTGGGGTTCTAACAGGGAGTGATTCTGGGGCTCTATCAGGGAGTGAGTCTGGGGATCTAACAGGGAGTAGCCCGGGGGATCTAAAAAGGGAGTGAGTCTGGGGCTCTTACAGGAGTGATCTGGGATCTAACAGGGAGTGAGTCTGGGGTTCTAACAGGGAGTGAGTCTGGGGCTCTAACAGGGAGTGAGTCTGGGGATCTAACAGGGAGTGAGTCTGGGGATCTAACAGGGAGTGAGTCTGGTGCTCTTACAGGGAGTGAGTCTGGGGATCTAACAGGGAGTGAGTCAGGGGTTCTAACAGGGAGTGAGTCTGGGGCTCTAACAGGGAGTGAGTCTGGGGCTCTTACAGGGAGTGAGTCTGGGGATCTAACAGGGAGTGAGTCTGGGGTTCTAACAGGGAGTGAGTCTGGGGCTCTAACAGGGAGTGAGTCTGGGGTTCTAACAGGGAGTGAGTCTGGGGCTCTAACAGTGAGTGAGTCTGGGGCTCTAACAGGGAGTGAGTCTGGGGCTCTAACAGGAAGTGAGTCTGAGGCTCTAACAGGGAGTGAGTCTGGGGATCTAACAGGGAGTGAGCCTGGGGCTCTAACAGGGAGTGAGTCTGGGGCTCTAACAGGGAGTGAGTCTGGGGCTCTAACAGGGAGTGAATCTGGGGCTCTAACAGGGAGTGAGTCTGGGGTTCTAACAGGGAGTGAGTCTGGGGATCTAACAGGGAGTGAGTCTAGGGATCTAACAGGGAGTGAGTCTGGGGCTCTAACAGGGAGTGAGTCTTGGGATCTAACAGGGAGTGAGTCTGGGGCTCTAACAGGGAGTGAGTCTGGGGCTCTAACAAGGAGTGAGTCTGGGGCTCTAACAGGGAGTGAGTCTGGTTCTCTAAGAGTGAACTTGGGATTAACATGAAACAATCCTAACGAGGAGGAACCAGAAATGAAAAAAAAATCCCTAATAATACGATTTCAATTAAATTTTTACCCACACCGCCCACACTACCCACACTACCCACACTTCCTTCACCACCCACACTACCCTTTAAAGCACCCACACCACCCACACTACCCACACTACCCGCACTTCCCACACCACCCACACTACGCACACCACCCACAAACCACCACCCACCACCCACACCACCCACACTACCCACACCCCACACCACCCCACACCACCCACACTACCCCACACTACGCACACTACCTACACTACCCACACCACCCACACCACTCACACTACCCACGCTACCCACACCACCCAAAACCACCCACACAACCCAACTACACAAAACTACCCCCACACTACCCACAACTACCAACACCACCAAACCCCACCCACACCACCCACATTACCCCAACACTCCCCAAACACTACCCACACCACCCACACCTCCCACACCACCCACAACTACCCACACCACCCACACTACCTACACTACCCACACTACCCACAACCCCACCCACACCACCCACACTACCCACACCACCCACACCACCCAAAACCACCCACACTACCCACACTACCAAAACCACCCACACTACCCCACTTCCCACACTACCCACAACCACCCACACTACCCACGCAAACCCCACACAACCCAAACAACCCACACCACCCACACTACCCACACTACTCCCACTACCCAGACCACCCTCACTACCCACACCTCCCACACACCCACACTACCCCCCCACCCACACCACCCACACCTCCCACACCACCCACACTACCCACACCACCCACACCACCCACACCACCCACACTACCCAAAACTACCCACACCACCCACACTACCCACACAAACCCACACCACCCACACTACCCACACTACCCACACCACCCCACACCCCCCACACTAACCCACACTACCCACACCATTAAACCACTACCCACAACTACCCACCACCACCCACACTACCCACGCTAACCCACACTACCCTCACCACCCACACCATCCACAACACCCAACACTACCCACACCACCCACCAACTACCCACACTACCCACACTAGTCACACTACCCAAACCACCCTCACTACCCACATTACCCCCCTACCCACACTACCCACACCACCCACACCTTTGCACACCCCCACACTCCCCCACACACTCACGCTACCCACACCACTCCACTACCCACATTACCCAAAACTACCTCACACTACCCACACCACCCTCCCCTTACCCACATTACCCACACTACTCACACTACCCACACCACCCTCACTACCCACATTACCCACACCTACCCACACTACCTACACCACCCACACCATCCACACCACCCTCACTACCCACATTACCCACACTACCCACACTACCTACACCACCCACACCATCCACACCACCACACTACCCACACTACTCACACTACCCACACCACCCTCACTACACACATTACCCACACTACTCACACTACCCACACCACCCTCACTACCACATTACCCACACTACCCACACTATCCACACCACCCACACCATCCACACCACCCACACTACCCACGCGACTCACACTACCGACACCACCCTCACTACCCACATTACCCCACTACTCACACTACCCACTCCACCCTCACTACCCACATTACCCACACTACTCACACTACCCTCACCACCCACACCATCACAACACCCACATTACCCACACCACCACACTACCCACGCTACCCACACTACCCACACTACCCACACCACCACACTACCCACACTACTCCACATACCCACACCACCCACACTACCCACACTACTCACACTACCCACACCACCCCTCACTACCCACATACCCACACTAACCCACACCACCCACACCATCCACACCCACTCGCACTACCCACACCACTCTCACTACCCACATTACCCACACTACCCACACCACCCTCACTACCCACATTACCCACGCCCCCCACACCAACCACAACCACCCACCCTACCCACACTACTCACCACTACTACCACACCACCCACACCACTACCCCACTACTCACACTACCCACATCACCCTCACTACCCACATTACCCACGCCACCCACACTCACCCACACTACCCACACACACCACACTACCCACCCTACCCACACACCACCTACCACAACCCACACCACCCTCACACCCACATACCCACACTACCACACTACCCACACTACCCACACTACCCAACACACCTCACCACCCAACCCACACTACCACACCCACACCACCCACTCAACACCCACACCCACCCTCACTACCCACATTACCCACACAACCCACCACTACCCACACTACCCACACCACCCACACCCACTCAGAAAATTGCCATATTTTCAATAAACTTCCACACAACTCCACGATACTACCACAACCTACGTCCACACCCATGACTGTACCACACACCCCATACTTAGCCACACCCATGACTGTAAGCCACACCCAACCCACACTACCCACAACCCATGACTACCCACCACAACCCAACTGTACCACACACCCACACTTAACCACAACCCAGACTTACCACAACCCAACTGACCCCACAACCCATGACGTCAGCCACACCCCACACTGTAACACACCCATGACGTAGCCACAACCCAGACTTACCCACAACCCTCACACCCGACACCACACAACCCATACTACCACACTACCCAACTAAACCCCACAACCGAATTGCTGTAGTTACAAACACATGACTGTAGCCACAACCCATGACTGTAGCCACAACCCATGACTGTAGCCACAACCCATGACTGTAACCACAACCGATGACTGTAGTTACAACACATGACTGTAGCCACAACCCATGATTGTAACCACAACCGATGACTGCAGTTACAACACATGACTGTAGCCACAACCCATGACTGTAGCCACAACCCATGACTGTAACCACAACCGATGACTGTAGTTACAACACATGACTGTAGCCACAACCCATGACTGTACTCACAACCTATGACTAGCCACAACTCATGACTGTAGCCACAACCCATGACTGTAGCCACAACCCATGACTGTAGCCACAACCCATGACTGTAGCCACAACTCATGACTGTAACCACAACCCATGACTGTAGCCACAACCCATGACTGTAACCAAAACCCATGACTGTAGCTACAACCCATGACTGTAGCCACAACCCATGACTGTAGCCACAACCCATGACTGTAGACACAACCCATGACTGTAGCCACAACCCATGACTGTAGCCACAACCCATGACTGTAACCACAACGCATGACTGTAGCCACAACCCATGACTGTAGCCACAACCCATGACTGTAACCACAACCCATGACTGTAGCCACAACCCATGACTGTACCACAACCATGACTGTAGTACAACCATGACAGTAGCCACAACCCATGACTGTAGCCACAACCCATGACTGTAGCCACAACCCATGACTGTAGCCACAACCCATGACTGTAGCCACAACCCATGACTGTAGCCACAACCCATGACTGTAACCACAACCGATGACTGTAGTTACAACACATGACTGTAGCCACAACCCATGACTGTAGCCACAACCCATGACTGTAGCCACAACCCATGACTGTAGCCACAACCCATGACTGTAGCCACAACCCATGACTGTAGCCACAACCCATGACTGTAGCCACAACCCATGACTGTAGCCACAACCCATGACTGTAACCACAACCGATGACTGTAGTTACAACACATGACTGTAGCCACAACCCATGACTGTAGCCACAACCCATGACTGTAGCTACAACCCATTACTGTAGCTACAACCCATGACTGTAGCTACAACCCATGACTGTAGCCACAACCCATGACTGCAGCCACAAACCATGAATGTAACCACAACCCATGACTGTAACTACAACCCATGACTAGCTACAACACATGAGTGTAGCTACAACCCATGACTGTAGCTACAACCCATGACTATATCTATAACCCATGACGGTAGCCACAACCCATGACTGTAGCCTCAATCCATGATTGTAGCTACAATCCATGCCTGTAGCTGCAACCCATGACTGTAGCTACAACCCATGGCTGTAGCTACAACCCACGACTGTGGCTACAACCAATGACTGTAGCCACAACCCATGACTGTAGCTAGAACCCTTGACTGTAGCTGCAACCCATGACTGTAGCTACTCCAATGACTTTAGCCACAACCCATGACTGTAGCTACAACCCATGACTGTAGCTACTACTCATGACTGTAGCTACAACCCATGACAGTAGCCCCTACCCATGACTGTAGCTACAACCCATGACTGCAGCTACAACCCATGATTGTAGCTACAACCCATGACTGTAGCTACAACCTATGACGGTAGCCACAACCTATGACTGTAGCTACAACCCATGACTGTAGCTACAACCCATGACTGCAGCTACAACCCATGACTCTAGCTGCAACCCATGACTTTAGCCACAATCCATGACTGTAGGCAAAACTCATGACTCTATCTACAACCCATGACTGTAGCTACAACCCATGCCTGTTGCCACAACCCATGAGTGTAGCTACAACCCATGACTGTAGCTACAACCCATGACTGTAGCCACAACCCATGACTGTAGCTACAACCCATGACTGTAGCTACAACTCATGACTGTAACTACAACCCATGACAGTAGCCCCAACCCATGACTGTAGCTACAACCCATGACTGTAGCTACAACCCATGACTGTAGCTACAACCCATGACTGTAGCTACAACCCATGACGGTAGCCACAACCCATGACTGTAGCTACAACCCATGACTGTAGCTACAACCCATGACCGCAGCTACAACCCATGACTGTAGCTGCAACCCATGACTTTAGCCACAATCCATGACTGTAGCCACAACCCATGACTCTATCTACAACCCATGACTGTAGCTACAACCCATGCCTGTAGCCACAACGCATGACTGTAGCTACAACCCATGACTGTAGCTACAACCCATGACTGTAGCCACAACCCTGGACTGTAGCTACAACCCATGACTGTAGCCACAACCCATGACTGTAGCTACAACCCATGACTGTAGCTGCAACCTATGGCTGTAGCTACAACCCATGACTGTAGCTGCAACCCATGACTGTAGCCACAACCCATGACTGTAGCTACAACTCATGACTGTAGCTACAACCCATGACTGTAGCTGCAACCCATGACTGTAGCGACAATCCATGACTGTAGCCACAACCCATGACTCTATCTACAACCCATGACTGTAACTGCAACCCATGACTGCAGCTACATTCCATGACTGTAGCTACAACCCATGACTGTTGGTGCAACCCATGACTGTAGCTACATCCTATGACTGCAGCTACAACCCATGACTGTAGCTGCAACCCATGACTGTAGCTACAACCCATGACTATAGCTACAACCCATGACTGTAGCTACTACCCAAGACTGTGGCTACAACCCATGACTGTACGTACAACCCATAACTGTAGCTGCAACCCATAACTGTAGCTACAACCCATGACTCTAGCTACAACCCCTGACTGGAGCTACAACCCATGGCTGTAGCTACACCCCATGACTGGATCTACAACCCATGACTGTAGCCACAACCCATGACTGTAGCTACAATCCATGACTGTAGCCACAATCTATGACTGTAGCTACAACCTATGACAGTAGCCACAACCCATGACTGTAGATACAACCCATGACTGCAGCCACAGCCCATGACTGTAGTTACAACTCATGACTGTAGCTGCAACCCATGACTGTAGCTACGATCTATGACTGTAGCCACAACCCATGACTGTAGCTACAACCCATGACTGTAGTCACAACCCATGACTGTAGCTACAACACATGACTGTAGCCACAACCCATGATTGTAGCTACAGCCCATGACTGTAGCTACAACCCATATCTTTAGCCACAACCCATGACTGTAGCTACAACCCATGACTGTAGCCACAGCCCATGACTGTAGCTTCAACCCATGACTGTATCTGCAACCCATGACTGTAGCTACAACCTATGACTAATTACAACCCATGACTGTAGCCACATCCCATGACTGTAGCCACAACCCATGACTAACTACAGCCCATGACTGCAACTGCAATCCATGACTGTAGTTACAACATATGACTGTAGCCACAACCCATGACTGTAGTTACAACCCACTACTGTAGCTGCAACCCATGACTGTAGCCACAACCCATGCCTGTAGCTACAACTCATGACTGTAGCTACAACCCATGACTAGCCACAACCCATGACTAACTACAGCCCATGACTGCAACTGCAATCCATGACTGTAGCTACAACATATGACTGTAGCCACAACCCATGACTGTAGTTACAACCCACTACTGTAGCTGCAACCCATGACTGTAGCTACAACCCATGACTGTAGCTGCAACCCATGACTGTAGCTACAACCCATGACTAGCTATAACCCATGACTGTAACCACAACCCATGACTGTAGTCACAACTTTATCCAAGACCTTAGTGTGTGTGTGTATGTGTGTGTGTGTGTATGTGTGTGTGTGTGTGTGTGTGTGTGTGTGTGTGTGTGTGTGTGTGTGTGTGTGTGTGTGTGTGTGTGTGTGTGTGTGTACTCACCTAATTGTGGTTGCAGGGGTGGAGACTCAGCTCAGTCCCCTTGTTTCTGTATCCCGTCTCTGAAACATTCGATCCTTGTCCACCTTGTCAATGCCTCTTAGTGTTTTATATGTTGTTATCATGTCTCCTCTATCCCTCCTATCCTCTAGTGTCATCAGGTTGAGTTCCCTTAACCTCTCCTCATAAGATATACCCCTCAGTTCCGGGACTAATCGTGTTGCAAAATTTTGCACTTTCTCCAATTTCGTGACGTGTTTGACGAAGTGAGGGTTCCATACTGGCGCTGCATATTCCAGTATAGGCCTTACGTACATTGTGTACAATGTCGTGAATGACTCCTTACTCAGATGTCTAAACGCCAATCTCAGGTTTGCCAATCTCTCATATGCTGCAGCAGTTATTTGATTGATATGTGCCTGAGGGGACATGTTCGTTATAATGCTTACCCCAAGATCCTTTTCTTTAATTGACGTTTGCAGCTGTTGGTTTCCTAGCCTGTACTGCGTTTGCGGTCTTCTGTGTCCTTCCCCAATCTTCATGACTTTACACTTATTGGGGTTAAACTCCAGGAGCCATTTGTCAGACCATATTTGTAGTTTGTCCAGATCCCCTTGTAATCTTAACTGATCCTTGCCCACTTGTATTCTCCTCATCAGTTTCACATCATCAGCGAACAGTGACACTTCTGAATCTATTCCTTCCACCAAGTCATTCACGTACACAAGAAACAGCACGGGGCCTAGGACTGAACCTTGTGGAACCCCACTCGACACATTCGCCCACTGCGACACTTCATCACGTACCAACACTCGTTGTTTCCTTCCTGTCAGTTATTCCCTGATCCATTGCAGTACTTTCCCCGTTATTCCTGCCTGCTCCTCTAATTTTTGCACCAGTCTCTTGTGTGGTGCTGTGTCAAAAGCCTTCTTTCAGTCTAAAAAGATGCAATCCACCCATCCCTCTCTCTCCTGTCTTACTTCTGTTACCTTATCGTAGAACTCAAGTAGATTTGTGACACAGGATTTCCCATCTCTGAAGCCATGCTGACTGTCATGTATGAGCTCAATCTTTTCAATGTGTTCCACCACTTTTCTCCTGATAATCTTTTCCGTGACTTTACATACAAATCAGTGACACTGGTCTGTAGTTTAATGCTGCCTGTCTGTTCCCTTTCTTAAAAACTGGAACTACGTGTGCTGTCTTCCACGCCTCAGGCAACTGCCCTGTTTCGATAGATCTACTGAAGATTGCTGCTAAGGGCACACACAGTTCTTCTGCTCCCTCTCTCAGTATCCATGGAGATATGTTATCTGCGCCTACCACCTTTGAGGTATCGAGTTCTTCTAGCAGTTTCTTCACATCTACCTTGGTTATGTGTATTGTGTCCAGCACTTGCTGGTGCACCCTACCTCCACAGTTTACTGGAAGCATTCCTGACTCTATTGCGAATACTTCTCTAAATCTTTTGTTTAGTTCATCACATACTTCTTGGTCACTCTTCGTGAGCTCCTTCCTTCTTTCCTCAGCCTGATTACCTGGTCCTTGACTGTTGTTTTTCTCCTAATGTGACTGTATAACAACTTTGGTTCAGATTTGGCTTTTGATGCTATGTTGTTCTCGTATTGCCTCTGGGCCTCTCTCCTTATCCTTGCATATTCGTTTCTGGTTCTTCTGCTCAGCTCCTTGTTTTCTTGAGTCCTTTGCCTTCTATACCTTTTCCATGCTCTAGCACACTTGGCTTTGACCTCTTTACACGTCCAATTAAACCATGGGCTCACTCTGGTCTTACCATATTTTTTGTTGCCCTTTGGTATGAACCTTTCCTCTGCCTTCCTGCACTTAGTGGTCACTGTTTCCACCATTTCATTTACTGTCTTTCCATCTAATTCTCTTTCCCACTCCACTTCATGCAGGAAACTTCTCATTCCTATGTAGTCCCCTTTTTTGATGTTCGGTTTCTCTCTTTGTTCTCGTGCTGCTGCGTTCTCCAATGTTAACTCTACAAGATACTCAAAACTCGGGACATCATGATCACTAGCACCAAGGGGTCTTTCGTGGGTGATATCCCCTATGTCTGAACTATTCAAGGTGAATATGAGATCCAGCCTTCCTGCAACATCCTCTCCTCTCTCTCTGGTTGTATCCCTAAGATGTTGGAGTATGAAGTTCTCCAATACAGTCTCCAACATCTTAGTCCTCCATGTTTCTGGTCCCCCATGTGGCTCTAGGTTTTCCCAGTCAATCTCTTTATGATTGAAATCCAGCATTATAAGCATTATAAATGTGTGTGTGTGTGTGTGTGTGTGTGTGTGTGTGTGTGTGTGTGTGTGTGTACTCACCTAATTGTACTCACCTAATTGTGGTTGCAGGGGTCGAGACTCAGCTCCTGGCCCCGCCTCTTCACTGATTGCTTCTAGGTCCTCTCTCTCTGTGCTTCCTGAGCTTTATCATACCTCTTCTTAAAACTATGTATGGTTCCTGCCTCCACTACTTCACTTGCTAGACTATTCCACTTCCTGACGACTCTATGACTAAAGAAATACTTCCTAACGTCCCTGTGACTCGTCTGAGTCTTCAGTTTCCAGTTGTGACCCCTTGTTCCTGTGTCCCCTCTCTGGAACATCCTATCTCTGTCCACCTTGTCTATTCCCCGCAGTATCTTGTATGTCGTTATCATGTCTCCCCTGACCCTTCTGTCCTCCAGTGTCGTCAGTCCGATTTCCCTCAACCTTTCCTCGTACGACATTCCCCTGAGCTCTGTGACTAGCCTTGTTGCAAACCTTTGTACTTTCTCTAACTTCTTGACGTGCTTGACCAGGTGTGGGTTCCAGACTGGTGCTGCATACTCCAGTATGGGCCTAACATACACAGTGTACAGTGTCTTGAACGATTCCTTATTAAGGTATCGGAACGCTATTCTCAGGTTTGCCAGGCGCCCGTATGCTGCAGCAGTTATTTGGTTGGTGTGTGCCTCCGGTGACGTGCTCGGTGTTATGGTCACCCCGAGGTCTTTCTCCCTGAGTGAGGTCTGTAGTCTTTGTCCACCTAGCTTATACTCTGTCTGCGGTCTTCTTTGCCCCTCCCCAATCTTCATGACTTTGCATTTGACAGGATTGAATTCGAGAAGCCAGTTTCTGGACCACATGTCCAGCCTGTCCAGGTCTCTTTGCAGTCCTGCCTCATCCTCATCCGATTTAATTCTTCTCATCAACTTCACATCATCTGCGAATAGGGACACTTCAGAGTCTATTCCTTCCATCATGTCGTTCGCATATATCACAAATAGCACTGGCCCTAGAACTGACCCCTGTGAGACCCCGCTCGTCACAGGCGCCCACTGTGATACCTCTTCACGTACCATGACTCGTTGCTGCCTCCCTGTCAGGTATTCCCTGATCCATTGCAGCGCCCTCCCTGTTACATGCGCCTGATCCTCCAGCTTCTGCACTAATCTCTTGTGGGGAACTGTGTCAAAGGCCTTCCTGCACTCTAGGAAAACGTAATCAACCCACCCCTCTCTCTCGTGTCTTACTTCTGTTACCTTGTCATAAAACTCCAGGAGGTTTGTGATACAAGATTTGCCTTCCATGAACCCATGCTGGTTTTCATTTTTAATCTTGTTCCGTTCCAGGTGTTCGACCACTCTCCTCCTGATAACCTTCTCCATGACTCTGCACACAATACATGTCAGAGACATAGGTCTGTAGTTTAGCGCCTCGTTTCTGTTTCCTTTCTTAAATATGGGGACTACATTTGCTGTCTTCCATTTCTCAGGTAGTTGCCCAGTTTCAAGGAATGTGTTGAAGATTGTGGTTAGAGGCACGCAGAGCATCTCTGCTCCTTCTCTAAGGACCCATGGGCAGATGTTGTCCGGTCCCATCGCCTTTGAGGTATCAAGGTCACTTAAGAGCTTCTTCCCCTCCTTCTCGGTTGTTCGTATGTCATCCAACACTTGGTGGTATATTCCCTCTTGATGTTCCCTTCTGTGCTGACTTCCCACAGCCCTTCCTGTCTCTACTGTAAAAACTTCCTTAAATCTCCTGTTTAGCTCCTCACATACCTCCTGGTCATTTCTTGTGAGTTCTCCCCCTTCTGTCCTTAATCTGATCACCTGGTCTTTGACTGTTGTCTTCCTCCTGATGTGGCTATACAACAGTTTCGGGTCAGTCTTGATTTTCGATGCTATGTCATTTTCATACTGTCGCTGGGCCTCCCTCCTTACCTGTGCATACTCGTTCCTGGTTCTGCGACTTATCTCCCTATTTTCGCGTGTTCTCTGCCTTCTATAATTTTTCCATTCTCTATTGCACTTTTTTTTTGCCTCCTTACACCGTCGGGTAAACCAGGGGCTCGTTCTGGTCTTCCCGTTGTTTCTGTTGCCCATTAGAATAAACCTTTCCACTGCCTCCTTGCATTTTGTTGTTACATATTCCATCATTTCATTTACTGGCTTTTCTGCCAGTTCTCTGTCCCACAGTACCTCCTGCAGGAAGTTCCTCAACCCTATGTAGTCCCCTCTTTTATAGTCGGGTTTTTCCCATTCAACTCCTGTTACTCTCTCCACTTGCAACTCTACTATATATTCAAAGCACAGAACCACGCGGTCGCTAGCTCCTAGGGGACTCTCATACGTGATGTCCTCAATGTCTGAACTGCCCAGGGTGAACACAAGGTCCAATCTTGCTGGTTCATCCTCCCCTCTCACTCTGGTAGTGTCCTTAACATGTTGGTGCATGAGGTTTTCCAGCACCACGTCCATCATATTGGCTCGTGGTGCTGGAAAACCTCATGCACCAACATGTTAAGGACGCTACTAGAGTGAGTGTGTGTGTGTGTGTGTGTGTGTGTGTGTGTGTGTGTGTGTGTGTGTGTGTGTGTGTGTGTGTGTGTGTGTGCATGTGAGTGTATGTGAGTGTGTGTGTGTGTGTGTGTGTGTGTGTGTGTGTGTGTGTGTGTGTGTGTGTGTGTGTGTGAGTGTGTGTGTGTGAGTGTGTGTTGTGAGTGTGTGTATGTGAGTGTGTGTATGTGAGTGTGTGTATGTGTGTGTGTACTCACCTTTGTACTCACATGGGGCTGCAGGGGTCGTGTGTATGTTTGTGTGTCTTCGTAAGTAAATATGTGTGTTTCCCATGTTTTATTTAACTCATTTTACATGAAACGTCTGTAACGAACATCGAGGACAAAATCTGGATATGAATATACACAGATAATTTTTGTTATTTATTTACAAAAAAATCTAGGAACAATTTATTTATACAATACACAGTGGCAAAACAACCACTGTGAAAGAATAGTGAAATTCCAAGCGATTTCGTGACTTTTGTTCCTCTTCATTACTGTTGTAATTTGTATACGAAAATCGAATGTTTTTCATGAGAAAATAATTGACGTTATATTAGTGGTCAGAAGTTCGATAATGACCATTTACAGTGTTTTGTTTATGCTTAAAGATTTATTACAGTTTCTCTATGGTGTTTTTTTTTTAGTTTATCAAGAAGAATGTTTGCGTAGTGTATCCTCGAGCGCATGTGTTCCAGAATTTCGGGAAGATATTTTGTTTCCGTCATTTGAAGTGATCGTTGGTAATGATTTATCCATAAATATATTAATTGCTGATTGAGTTTTGTATGCCACTTCCAG
>NC_069428.1:43841306-43848806 GCF_026875155.1 Cherax quadricarinatus | reverse complement strand
GTCTCCCGAGAGTCACTCGAGTCTCTCGAGAGTCACTCGAGTCTCCCGAGAGTCACTCGAGTCTCTCGAGAGTCACTCGAGAGTCATTCATGTTGAGCATAAGTCAATAACACTACAATATCCCAGCTATTGCTCCATCTAAATCGAGAACATTTGACTTAACACATAAATATGAAGTTGGTGTTATTGCAGGTTATTCAAATGTATAATATTAAGCAGACTACATGTTAGTGAAGGACTTCTCAACATGTTAGTGAAGGACTTCTCAACATGTTAGTGAAGGACTTCTCAACATGTTAGTGAAGGACTTCTCAACATGTTAGTGAAGGACTTCTCAACATGTTAGTGAAGGACTTCTCAACATGTTAGTGAAGGACTTCTCAACATGTTAGTGAAGGACTTCTCAACATGTTAGTGAAGGACTTCTCAACATGTTAGTGAAGGACTTCTCAACATGTTAGTGAAGGACTTCTCAACAGGCGTCTCAACACGGACGGGATACAGCAGAACAAATAACGAGAAATCATTTATTTTTTTTATCGATCTCTGGGGCTCTCTAGGATTGTACTATATTATCTCCCAATAAGTGATTAAAAAAATACTCTTTCAATGGTTAATAATGCAGTTCAACAAGCTTGGTAAACCAGGCTAATGGTATTTAATTATTGTCTAATGCTATTAATTACACATAGACTAATCCATTCTGATTTTTAATAGTAACCGGCCAATAAAATATCAATCATTTTTTTGGTACAGTAGCTGTAAACTTGAATATTTCCAATAAGAAATAAAGTGAAAATAGTTCTGTGATTTCCGTAGACTTGAATATAAGTAAATATAACAGTCTTCAGCACACAAGGTAAGTATTAATCATTTACAACATTGCTAGGATGGTAGTAATTGATTATTTTCCTCTAAGCTCCTTTTTCCAAGCACTGACCGATTCTCAATAATCAAAGGTTAAAGTTGTGCCAGAGGTGTCTACACATCTACTGCAGTGGATATTCTCATCTTCTAAAACTACACTTGATCAGACGTAAATATTAGATCAGTGGACTGATGTTATGAGATTCAGAGTACACAGAAGAAGCTGACAGTTTTTCGTTATTATGCAACTTGGTAATGTTATCAATATTTCATCATCTGCACTGTGAACATAAACATGATAAGCTAGTGACGAGAACACTAGAATAATATTCAACCGGCTGTCACTAATTAAATATAATTAACTTAAACAGCCAACCATAAATGTAGCTGATAATTCATGTAAATAAAACAAAGACTTACCTACATTTTACCGACAAGTATGATGCAAATATATCCTAACAGGTATATAATGCAGGTATAATGTAGAGCTTTATCATGGCATGGCTATAAAGTTCAATCCTGAGCGAAACTATGCATATTATCTTAAAACCCACACATAGTCAGGATAAGTTCTGATTTAATTGAATTAATGTGTTTAAATCAAGGGGGTTCTTTGTTAAGTTACAAAGCATCACAACTTGATATCATGGTAGCACAACCATGAACAAACTGAGTAACATTAAGCCCGTTAGTGTTGTTAGGTAAGACACATATGCAGCAGTAAAGTATCATTATTCCGAAACGTTTCGCCTACACAGTAGGCGTCTTCAGTCGAGTACAAAAAAGTTTGTAGAAGCAGAAGAGATGTGAAGACGATGTACCAACTTTTGTGTACTCGACTGAGGAAGCCTACTGTGTCGGCCAAACGTTTAAAAAATAAAGATTCCTGTTACATGTCTTACTTAACAACCTGTCGGTATTTTATACCATTTTAATACCCATTAGTGCTATTTTCCTGAAAATATTGCTGACTTCGTATGTTCGTCGAGTATTGTAATTTTCAGATATGAAACGAGAATCATGAATATCGGAAAATTTATCAATATATTGTGATTGAAATTTTGAGCCATATTCACAGGCCAAAATATTTATTCTCTAAATGAAATACAGAAAAACTAGATAAATAATGATAAAAACAACCACAGAGGAATGAACTATTAAGAAGACCTACTTATACACTGTTAAATAAAATGTATGGGAATTTTACCTTGCTGCTGAAAATTGAAAGAGAAACTTTCATATGTTTGTGATTGTGTACAAGCTTCTCACAGTGACACAGAGCTGAGTATCGATCACTGCCAACTGAGCGAGAGGCAGAAGAATGAGTCAAGCTGGACCCCGTCACTTCTTTTATGGGAGAGCTGAGCCACACACTCGCAGCCTATTGGCTATCCTCGTGAACCTAAGATGACTGTAGCAGCAGGTGATTGGTGCTTCCCGGTGTGATGCGGCAGGTGATTGTGCTTCCTAACATAAGGCGACAGGTGACTGGTACCTTGTAACATTAGACAGGAGGTTACCGCTGCGTCTTAACATGAGGTGCGAGGTGCTTGGTACTTCTTAACAAGAGGCGAGTACGGAGACATAATTATTTTAAAGTCCCCCTCTGTTGTAAAATGCCTTGTGCAAATATTTGTATACCTGATGTTCATCTAAAACTTTAGTATGTA
This sequence comes from Cherax quadricarinatus, assembly GCF_026875155.1. Classification (NCBI taxonomy): domain Eukaryota; kingdom Metazoa; phylum Arthropoda; class Malacostraca; order Decapoda; family Parastacidae; genus Cherax; species Cherax quadricarinatus. Next base: position 43,846,269 of record NC_069428.1, on the reverse strand, counting down.
CTTTATGTGTATATTATTATATACGAGTATTTACAAACGTATATATATATATATATATATATATATATATATATATATATATATATATATATATATATATATATATATATATATATATATATATATATATATACATATATATATATCGTGCCGAATATGTAAAACTGGTCAATTAGCAAGAACTCATTTAAAATTAAGTCCTTTCTGAAATTTTCTCTTATACGTTTAAAGACATATTTTTTCATTAATGTTAACGTAAAACTTTTTTAATTCTGCACCGAAAGAATCTTAGAAAACTTACCTAACCTTATTATAACAAGAGCAATTTATTTTAGCCTAACCCAACTAAATATATTTTAGATTTGTTTACAATAGTTTAATACTGAACAAACACAATGAAATATATTTTTTTCGTTAGGTTCAGAATGATTTTGGTGAAATTATTGCATACACAAATTTTCACTTGTCCTATATGGCAAGATGAACGTTGCTATTTAAGCCAAGATCGCAAGTTCTGCCTATTCGGCACGACATATATATATATATATATATATATATATATATATATATATATATATATATATATATATATATATATATATATATATATATATATATATATATATATATATATATATATATATATATATATATACAATATATAATATATATATATATATATATATATATATATATATATATATATATATATATATATATATATATATATATATATATATGTATATATATATATATATATATATTATTATTTATTATTATTTTTTTTATTATCACTGGCCGATTCCCACCAAGGCAGGGTGGCCCGAAAAAGAAAAACTTTCACCATCATTCACTCCATCACTGTCTTGCCAGAAGGGTGCTTTACACTACAGTTTTTAAACTGTATATAATATATAATATATATATAAATATATTGTTATTCATTGTTGAAGTCATCATATTACTGAACACGAATATAAAATGATGACAAGGATAAGAATATGATAAAAGGGTTCTTTCAGGTATACAGAAGTAAGATTAGGGACGAGACTGGCCCACTTAAGAGTAACTCTGGTCAGATCACTGACAGTGATAAGGATATGTGTGAAATTCTCAATACTTAATTACCCTCAGTTTTCACCCAGGAAAATACTAGCGATATTCCTGAAATAACAGATTATGTAGAACAGGATAATAAACTATGTACGATTGCGGTAACTAGTGACATGGTCCTCAGGCAAATAGAGAAATTAAAACCTAACAAATCCCCAGGCCCTGATGAACTGTTGCAAGAGTGTTAAAGGAATGTAAAGAGGAACTTAGCATACCTTTGGCTAATCTTTTAAACATATCACTACAAACTGGCATAGTGCCTGATAAGTGGAAAATGAAATACCTTTTTACAAGGCAAGTGACAGGTCCTTGGCTTCGAACTATAGACCAAAAGCCTTACTTCCATAGTGGGAAAATTTATGGAATCAATAATTGCAGAAGCAATTCGTAGCCATCTTGACAGGCACAGATTGATTAATGAATCTCAACACGGTTTAACAAAAGGGCGTTCCTGTCTTACGAATTTACTAACTTTTTCACTAAGATGTTTGAGGAGGTAGGTCATGGTAACGAATATGATATTGTGTATATGGACTTCAGTAAGGCTTTCGATAGAGTTCCACACCAGAGGCTATTGAGGAAACTTAAGGCACACGGAATAGGAGGAGAAATTTTTTCCTGGGTAGAGGCATGGCTGACAAATAGGGAGAAGAGAGTTTGCATAAATGGGGAGAAATCAGAATGGGGGCACGTCACAAGCAGTGTTCCTCAAGGGTCAGTGTTGGGCCCGTTGTTGTTCACAATTTACATAAACGACATAGATGAGGGAATAAGCAAATTTGCTGATGACACCAAAATAGGCTGTCCAATTCATTCTAATGAGGACACTAGAGCACTCCAGGATGATTTGAATAGACTGATGCAATGGTCGGAGAAGTGGCAGATGCAATTTAATATTGACAAATGCAAAGTTCTAAATGTTGGACAGGTAAATAACCATGCCACATATAAATTAAATAATGTAGATCTTAATACTACTGATTGCGAAAAGGATTTAGGAGTTCTGGTTAGCAGCAATCTAAAACCAAGACAACAGTGCATTAGTGTTCGCAATAAAGCTAACAGAATTCTTGGCTTCATATCTAGAAGTATAAATAATAGAAGTCCTCAGGTTGTTCTTCAACTCTATATATCCTTAGTTAGGCCTCATTTAGACTATGCTGCTCAGTTCTGGTCACCGTATTACAGAATGAATATAAATGCTCTGGAAAACGTACAGAGGAGGATGACAAAGATGATCCCATGTATCAGAAATCTTCCCTATAAGGATAGACTGAGGGCCCTGAATCTGCTCTCTCTCGAAAGGAGTAGAATTAGGGGGGATATAATCGAGGTGTATAAATGGAAAACAGGAATAAATAAAGGGGATGTAAATAGCGTGCTGAAAATTTCCAGCCAAGACAGGACTCGCAGCAATGGTTTCAAGTTGGAAAAATTCAGATTCAGGAAGGATATAGGAAAGTACTGGTTTGGTAATAGAGTTGTGGATGAGTGGAACAAACTCCCGAGTACAGTTATTCAGGCTAAAACGTTGTGTAGTTTTAAAAATAAGTTAGATAAATACATGGGTGGGTGTGGGTGGGTGTGAGTTGGACCTGACTAGATTGTGCTGCTGGGTCTGGTGCCGTGCTCCTTCCTTGAGTGGAGGTGACCAGACTGGGTGGGTCATTGGGCTAATCCGGGGGGTGGGGGGTCATTGGGCTACTCCGGGGGGGACACATAGACCTGCTCCGCATGGGTCAGTAGGCCTGTTACAGTGTTCCTTCTTTCTTATGTTCTTAAGTTCTTATAATATTTACTGCAACTGAAGAATGTGTCAGTAGGTGACAGTGGAAGCAGAAGTTGCAGGGAACATAATGACCACATTAATATGTGATACAATGAATGAGAAGTTCGAGGCAGAGTACAGACAGACTGGTAAGATGACCCACCAGGAGGACAACAAACATTCCCTGAAATACACAAGAACATTGGTAGAATTACCAACAGTATGTTAAGCACTGTAAACACAAGAGAGAGACAGCGCAGGCCTCACTCTGAGCCTATATATATACCCTCTGTGTCTATGTATTGTTTGTAACAGCTTGACAAAGCTCCTGAGCAGTGAAACGTTGCCGCAATAAAATGTTACATTAGTTGCATTTGTGTCCTTTTACTTAACATACAGTAGAACATACTTAACGTACTTAACATACATTTACTTAACATACAGTAGAACAATTACAGTAGTGACTTAAATGTTTACATTAGTAAATTTATTAAATTATAATAAAATGTATGTATAATTATTTGTCGATGCCATAAAATCTAATAAAAAACAAAAGCGAGATACAGCTGTATATTTTGATCTATGATTACGTCCGAAATTTATAAGTCAATTTCTTAAAAATACTTTTTACTCAGGTATCGTTTCATCTTTTTCCTTTGTTTTAAAAAATAAAATTTATTGATTACCCAAAGGTTGCTGAGGGAGAGAGAGCCTCGTTGACGGCGATGTTGCTGGAGACACGATCACACACAGTGACGTAGGGTTCTTTAGCAACCAAACATCTGATGTATGACCCAGCCACCGTCATCGACGTCATTCTGAGAAGTAATCAGCAAGAACGGGAAAATAAAATGAAAATCAGGTTATGAAAATTCTATTTACAAAAGTGTGAGTGTGTGTGTGTGTAATTACTTATTTGTTAATACCTATTTGTAGCGTCAGGAGCAGAGTTATGCTTGTGGTGTTCTCTCTTCAACACTCTGGTCATCATATAATTTTGTAAAATTTTCAGTGGTTGCGATACTTATTAATGTCTTCTTTTAATGCATTCCACTGGCCAGCCTTTCTAAGTTTCTTAACGTGTTTTCTCAGGTGTGGGTTCCATACTGGTGTTGTGTACTCCAAGATGGGAATGACATATGTTAGTGTGCCTCGAATGACACTTTGCAGAGATTTCTGAAGGCCCACTCTCAGATTTACAGGAGAGTACCGGGTGCGGAAGATATTCGGTTGATTCACGAAATCGTGATGAAGTCTGCAGCCTTTATCCCCAGAGTCTGTACTCCGTGTCCAGTCTTCTGACCCCTTCCCCAATTTTTATAATCTTGCGTTTGTTGGGGTTGAATTGAAGGAACTACTTCTTGTTTTTCCAGATTCATTTGAAGCCTTTCCAAGTCCTCATCTGTTTATATTATCCTCATTAGTTTTACATCATCAGAGAACAGAAATTCACTGACTCATTTTTATCTGGTAAGTTTTTCACAAAAATCAGAAACTGATCTTGGTACTGAATATTGTGGTACCATTCTTGTTACTTTTATTAATGCAGAAGAATATTCTAATCAAGGTTGTTGTCTTCAGAAGCAAATACAAGATGTTCTCATATGTAGTACATATATATATATATATATATATATATATATATATATATATATATATATATATATATATTATATATATATATATATATATATATATATATATATATATAATATATATATATATATATATATATATATATATATTATATATTTTATATATATATATATAGATATATATATATATATATATATATATATATATATATATATATATATATATATATATATATATATATATATATATATATATTATATATATATATTTTATATGCAAAACAACCACTCTGAAAGAATAGAGAAATTCCAAGCGCTTTCGTGACTACTCACATTATCAAGGAACTATGAAAGTAAAACATCCAAGGAAGCTATATAAGGGGTCTGGTCAACACCTCACTATCAGATCCCACAACGGTTAAACACCTGACGCGCGCCGACCCAACTTGGATAGGTCCTTTGCACAACTCACGCACAAACTATTCTA
>NC_069428.1:43813806-43836306 GCF_026875155.1 Cherax quadricarinatus | reverse complement strand
TGTATAATACACCAGAGTTGAAAGTTATGAGATCAGAAGAGAAATTTTCAGTATATTGCACGAAAACAAAAACCACAATTTTTTCAATAGAATTTACAAGTTGGAACGTATTACGTCCAAATTTAAGCTCTTGTAGAGGTTAAAATAAATTTTAAGCCGCTTAATGACGCATTCTCAAAATATTACATTAAAAAAAAAACATAACAAGAGTCCCAGTGTTTCCCAAAACAATACTGGCATGCAAAGTCTCAAGGTATTTTCAAGTGATTGCACATAAACCAGTATCCTAATTTATTTAACAGAGAGAGGACATCGACACCTACTGTATGTAGCCTAATTACAATCTTATAAATTTGGTAGCATTTGGAGACTTCAATTCTGCAACAGGAAGTGATCCAGCCCATGTCTATATTGGACAATCATATCCTGTTCACGCTCTCCTTGACCTTCACTCCAGCATCTCTGATCCATTACTGTCTTAATAGATTGCCAATACTTTCCACAGGTATACTTACTCTCTGTAATATTTTAGAATATATTAATATAATATATTGGAATATGATAATACACACACACACACACACACACACACACACACACACACACACACACACACACACACACACACACACACACACACACACACACACACACACATATATATATATATATATATATATATATTATATATATATATATATATATATATAAAGGGCAATGTGTGGTGTGAATATAATGCAGAGAATTCGTAGTTTGGAAGTTAGGAGGAGGTGCGAGATTACCAAAACTGTTGTCCAGAGGGCTGAGGAAGGGTTGTTGAGGTGGTTCGGACATGTAGAGAGAATGGAGCGAAACAGAGTGACTTCAAGAGTGTATCAGTCTGTAGTGGAAGGAAGGCGGGGTAGGGTCGGCCTAGGAAAGGTTGGAGGGAGGGGGTAAAGGAGGTTTTTTGTGCGAGGGGCTTGGACTTCCACCAGGCATGCGTGAGCGTCTTTGATAGGAGTGAATGGAGACAAATGGTTTTTAATACTTGACGTGCTGTTGGAGTGTGAACAAAGTAACATTTATGAAGGGGTTCAGGGAAACCGGCAGGCCGGACTTGAGTCCTGGAGATGGGAAGCACAGTGCCTGCACTCTGAAGGAGGGGTGTTAATGTTGCAGTTTAAAAACTGTAGTGTAAAGCACCCTTCTGGCAAGACAGTGATGAAGTGAATGATGGTGAAAGTTTTTCTTTTTCGGGCCACCCTGCCTTAGTGGGAATCGGCCAGTGTGATAATAAAAAAATAATATATATATATATATATATATATATATATATATATATATATATATATATATATATATATATATATGTATATAAAACAGGGATATCTTGCTACTCCTACTTACACTTTGGTCACACTTCACAGACACGCACATGCATATATATATATACATACATCTAGGTTTATCTCCTTTTTCTAAATAGCTCTTGTTCCTTTTTATTTCTTCTATTGTCCATGGGGAAGTGGAAAATAATCTTTCCTCCGTAAGCCATGCGTGTCGTATGAGGCGACTAAAATGCCGGGAGCAATGGGCTAGTAACCCCTTCTCCTGTAGACATTTACTAAAAAAAGAGAAGAAGAAAACTTTATAAAACTGGATGCTTAAATGTGCGTGGATGTAGTGCGGATGACAAGAAACAGATGATTGCTGATGTTATGAATGAAAAGAAGTTGGATGTCCTGGCCCTAAGCGAAACAAAGCTGAAGGGGGTAGGGGAGTTTCGGTGGGGGGAAATAAATGGGATTAAATCTGGAGTATCTGAGAGAGTTAGAGCAAAGGAAGAGGTAGCAGTAATGTTAAATGATCAGTTATGGAAGGAGAAAAGAGAATATGAATGTGTAAATTCAAGAATTATGTGGATTAAAGTAAAGGTTGGATGCGAGAAGTGGGTCATAATAAGCGTGTATGCACCTGGAAAGAGAGAATGCAGAGGAGAGAGAGAGAGATTTTGGGAGATGTTAAGTGAATGTATAGGAGCCTTTGAACCAAGTGAGAGAGTAATTGTGGTAGGGGACCTGAATGCTAAAGTAGGAGAAACTTTTAGAGAGGGTGTGGTAGGTAAGTTTGGGGTACCAGGTGTAAATGATAATGGGAGCCCTTTGATTGAACTTTGTATAGAAAGGGGTTTAGTTATAGGTAATACATATTTTAAGAAAAAGAGGATAAATAAGTATACAAGATATGATGTAGGGCGAAATGACAGTAGTTTGTTGGATTATGTATTGGTAGATAAAAGACTGTTGAGTAGACTTCAGGATGTACATGTTTATAGAGGGGCCACAGATATATCAGATCACTTTCTAGTTGTAGCTACACTGAGAGTAAAAGGTAGATGGGATACAAGGAGAATAGAAGCATCAGGGAAGAGAGAGGTGAAGGTTTATAAACTAAAAGAGGAGGCAGTTAGGGTAAGATATAAACATCTATTGGAGGATAGATGGGCTAATGAGAGCATAGGCAATGGGGTCGAAGAGGTATGGGGTAGGTTTAAAAATGTAGTGTTAGAGTGTTCAGCAGAAGTTTGTGGTTACAGGAAAGTGGGTGCGGGAGGGAAGAGGAGCGATTGGTGGAATGAAGGAGGGGTGTTAATGTTGCAGTTTAAAAACTGTAGTGTAAAGCACCCTTCTGGCAAGACAGTGATGGAGTGAATGATGGTGAAAGTTTTTCTTTTTCGGGCCACCCTGCCTTGGTGGGAATCGGCCAGTCAGTGTGATAATAATAATAATAATATATATATATATATATATATATTATATATATATATATATATATATAATATATATATATATATATATATGTCGTGCCGAATAGGCAGAACTTGCGATCTTGGCTTAAATAGCAACGCTCATCTTGCTATATAGAACAAGCGAAAATTTGTGTATGCAATAATTTCGCCAATATCATTCTGAACCGAACGAAAAAAGTACATTTCATTGTGTTTGTTTAGTATTAAATTATAGTAAAGAAATCTAAAATATATTTAGTTGGGTTAGGCTAAAATAAATTGCTCTTTTTATAATAAGGTTAGGTAAGTTTTATAAGATTCTTTTGTTGCAAAATTATAATTTTTTTACATTAACATTAATGAAAAACATATATCTTTAAACGTATAAGAGAAAATTTTAGAAAGGACTTAATTTTAAATGAGTTCTTGCTATTTGACCAGTTTTACATATTCGGCACGACATATACATATATATATATATATATATATATATATATATATATATATATATATATATATATATATATATATATATATATATATATATATATATATGTATATGTATATATATATATAGGAGCTGCGGCAGTGAAGCCGCATCTTATGCGGCAAGGGCCTGCATCAAGGATCTATCAGAAGACAAGGCCGTACCTGGTGAGGGAGTACCTGGTGAGGTACATATATCAGAGAATGTAATAATTTATAAATTACATACAGACATCTGTACGCTCAGACTTCGTAGCAAAAAATAATTCAATATTTAAATTCGAGTGACAGGATTCAAACCCAGGATTTGGCAGTCGCAAGTCTAACGCTTTGTCAATTGTACCACAGAAATCATGAGTGAGGCTCCTGCCAGGAATTTCTTTTATGTATAAAAGTTACTGACAGTAACAAACTGGGACACTAAGAATTTTATGGAAGTCACTTATAACAGCCTGAAGACAGGATAGATCTGGCTTTTCCATCTTCTAAGATCCTTGCTCGTTTAAGCTAAGTCACTGCCTCAGAATAATCGTATTGTAGCCATCATAGCTAAATTTACCAGAACACCGACTGACACCGTCACTCATGTCTTGCAAAGAAAATCATGACTGACATTAACATCCCATCTGTCTTTACTGAGCTTTGTTAACGCTAACGTCCTCAGGTACAATGATAACTTCAAATAATGTTCTGGCTTGGCCGTTGGCAGCCGTCCTAATGGCTTAGCTTCAATATATTAATGATATTTGGATAACATTCCGTTGATGCCATGACCTTTGTTCTTCTCAGCAGGATCAACACTGTTGACGACATCAACACGTTCATTCTTGAACTTGCGAGTTGGGGCATGCCATCTACCCTGTCGTCCTCCTCTACAGGACACCGGGCAGTGATATCCTCTCCTTTCAGGTGTATAGAAAGCCTACAAACAAAGATATTATAACATTATTATTCTCACCATAACACTCGTACCAAGCGAGGAATGGTTATTGGTTCCTTGGAAGTAAATGGTATAAAATACCGACACAATAGAAAAATAAACACATAAGCAGTATAATGTGATCCTTTATTGAGAACGTTTCGCCCAAACAGTGGGCTTTATCACGCCACAAACAGACGTATCTGGGTGAAAGGTATGTGAGTACTTATAGGATGGAGTCAAATTGAGAATGCTGGGTAGACTGGATCTGAACCTGCATGTGACAATCTTCCGAGTAGGGTGATAGAAGCTAGGACCTTGGGTAGCTTTAAAAAGAGACTGGACAAGTATATGAGTAGACCTTCTACAGTGTTCCTCCATTCTTATGTTCTTATGTGGGACAGCGATGAAGAAGTTTCTTGGCATGTGGTTCGGCTATGTTTCGGAAGCCGTTGTTCTGGTTGAAGTTGTTGGATATACAGATAAGCGATGATTCCAGGATTCTTCGGTATTGAGTGATGTCTTCTCTGGCGATGAGTCTTGCGTTTCTGTAGCTGATTAAATGTTTGGAGGTCTCTGGAAGTTTCCCTGACGTATAATTTGTTGCAGTCATTACAACGGATTATGTATACCCCTGCAGAGGATTGAAGCTTGTCCTGGAAGCGTGTTTGGCAATGGTATGGAGGACTACGTATCTTCTCTCGGCAGTGTCTTCTCTGGGTGTGTTGAAGATGTTTAATGCCCGCCGTCTGCAGTCTCTGATGAAGTGACGAGGATAGTGAAGTTTAGAAAATACTTGTTAAGTAAGGGAGCATTCTTCCTTAAGGAACTCACTGCTGTAGATTCTGAGTGCACGCTGGAAAAAGTCTATATTTGCAGCACGTTTAGTTTTGATGTTGGGTGAGAGTAGAAGTGGAGAAGATCGTGTCGGTTGGTAGGTTTTCGATAAACTTTAAAACGAAGTTCATGATCAGCTTTGCAGAGAAGAACATCAAGGAAAGGAAGAATGTTGTCGACTTCTTCTTCTAGTGTAAACTGGATTGAGGGCTCGACCTGGTTGAACTTGTGTTGGAGAGCTTGAACGTCGAAGCGTCTGGGAGTTATGATGAGAATGTTGTCAACTTAACGGAGCCGGGTGACAGAAGAGGGAATAATAGAGGAAAATCGTTAGGCTTCCAGGTGTTCCATGTATAGGTTCGCCAGGACGGCACTAAGTGGTGAACCCATGGGTCTGTTGAAAGAGGTGGTTTTCAAAAGAGAAACACGTAAAGCCAGCACATAGTTCAACAAGGTTGATGAAATCGCTGGCTGGAATAGGAAGATCAAGCGAATCGTCAATTTTCCTGCGCAATGATCGATGGCTTTTGTAGTAGGTACTTTGGTGAATAGGAATGTTACGTCCAGGCTAGAGAGTTTCTTGCTCCTGATGTTGATGTTGCGAATGCGATTGAGAAGATCACCCTAATGTTTGAGATGTGCTGGACTGGACCGATCAACATGTCAGATGAAAAAGCCTCGATCAAATTGGACGCATCCAATTTAGTCAGAAGGGATGCTGCTCTCCAAGCAGTTTTTAGACACTTCCCTTCCCTCTATCCCTTCATACAATTGTTTTATAGTGTGACTTCTAAGCTACTGTTTGGGGACCATGAAATTGACTCGTGAGAGGGTATCCAATAGGAGAACCCTCTTATCCATTTTCTCTTCTGTCTGGTCATCAAAGGAAGTCACAGAAGGCAGCCTCCAGGGATACACCCGTCACCTGAAAAACAAAGTGAACCGTCCCCCAGAAATCCGAAGAGGAATTTCTGGGGGACGGTGGAATATGGAGTCTGGATTATCTGAGAGTTATCCTCAGATAATCCAGATTCCACGGTTACATACACCACCATGACCTGAATGGAATTGGATGCGCAATTACATCCCTTTCCAAACCTAGGAGTTAGAATTTCAGAGGGAAAGACCCCAAAGGCTGAAAGCAGGAAAGGACAGAGAGGGAAGGGATGGAGGAAAGGAGGAATGGGAGAAGAGGGATGAGAGAAGGAATGATAAAGGAAGGATTAGGCAGGGAAGGGAGGAATGAGGGATAATTAGGTTCGGTTGAAGGAAGAAGATCGGAAGGTTCAGCTCCTCACACCAAAAGCCTCGTCACTGCTTCAAGGAGCCCGTCCCATTGAAGATTAATACACATAAACAAAAGTAAAAGAATTTTGGAAAAGTGAAAATTTTGGCAGTAAGAGAGTACAATTTTATTAACTAAATACAATGAGAATCGTTGATATTTATTGTTGAAATCATAGTATTACTTAACACAAATATAAAATGATGACGAAGATAAGATAAGGAAAAATTTGTGATTATGATGGAACAATATTAACTGCAAGTGAGGAATGTGTCAGCAGGTGAGAGTGGAAGTGCAAGTGTTAGGGAACATAATGACTACAGTAATATATGACCAGCAGGTGACAGTGTAAGTAGATGTTGCAGGGAACATGATGACCACAGTAATATATGACCAGCAGGTGACAGTGTAAGTAGATGTTGCAGGGAACGTGATGACCACAGTAATATATGACCAGCAGGTGACAGTGTAAGTAGATATTGCAGGGAACATGATGACCAGAGTAATATATGACCAGCAGGTGACAGTGTAAGTAGATATTGCAGGGAACATGATGACCACAGTAATATATAACCAGCAGGTGACAGTGTAAGCAGATATTGCAGGGAACATGATGACCACAGTAATATATAACCAGCAGGTGACAGTGTAAGCAGATATTGCAGGGAACATGATGACCACAGTAATATATAACCAGCAGGTGACAGTGTAAGTAGATGTTGCAGGGAACATGATGACCACAGTAATATATGACCAGCAGGTGACAGTGTAAGTAGATATTGCAGGGAACATGATGACAAGAGTAATATATGACCAGCAGGTAACAGTGTAAGTAGATGTTGCAGGGAACATGATGACCACAGTAATATATAACCAGCAGGTGACAGTGTAAGCAGATATTGCAGGGAACGTGATGACCACAGTAATATATGACCAGCAGGTGACAGTGAAAATAGAAGTGGAAGGGAATATAATGACCATAAACATCTAAATTTGTTTAATGTGAAGAATGAGATGCTCGAGGAACAATACAAACAGACTGGTAATATCACCCACCAGGAGGATAACAAGCATTCCCTGAAATACAAAATATTGATTATATTACAATGCCCAATATTAACATCAGTAAGGCAAATTTTTCTAGAGTATGTATATAAACAAATATTCTCTAATGTATTTTAAATTTTTAATGGTAATAACAAAATTTCTCAATGTCATAAACATTGATCAATAAGAAAATGAAAAACAGCTGTGTATTATTTCTCTGAGTCCGATAGATATAGATCTCTTTAAGTTTCTCTTCGAGTAGTTTTTCACTTTTTCATTTCTGATTTTTTTTTTAATTACCCAGAGGTTACTGAGGGAGAGTGCCTCGTTGACGGTGATCTTGTTGGAGACATGATCACACGCAGTGGAGTTGGGTTGTTCAGCTATCAACCACTGGAAGAACAACCCAGCCTCCGTCATCGACGCCATCCTGAGAGGTAAACAAAAAAATTTTTTAATAAAATTAAAATGAAATTACAGAATTCCAAATGCAGTAGTGTGTGTGTGTGTGTGTGTGTGTGTGTGTGTGTGTGTGTGTGTGTTAGTTACCATTTTGTCCTAGGCACATGTCGATTAGACACTAGGCCTGTAGTATGTGTGTGTGCGCGCGCGTGTGTGTGTGTGTGTGTGTGTGTGTGTGTGTGTATGTGTGTGTGTGTGTGTGTGTGTGTGTGTGTATGTGTGTGTGTGTGTGTACTCACCTATTTGTGGTTGCAAGAGTCGAGACTCAGCTCCTGGACCAGCCTCTTTACTGATCGTTACTCGGTCCTCTTTCCCTGCTCCATGAACTTTATCATACCTCGTCAGAAAGCTATGTACTTTTCCTACCTACATCACTTGCTAGACTATTCCACTTCCTCACAACTCTGTGACTGAAGAAATACTTCCTAACCGCCCTTTGATTCATCTGAGTCTTCAGCCTCCAATTGTGACCCCTTGTTGCTGTGTCCCATCTCTGGAACATCCTGTATCTGTCCACCTTATCTAATCCTCGCAATATTTTGAATGTCGTTATTATATTTTCCCCTAACCCTCCTGTCCTCCAGTGTCGTCAGGCCTGTTTCCCTTAACCTTTCTTCCTAGGACATTCTCCTTAGCTCTGGAACTAGCCTTATTGCAAACTTTTCCACTTTCTCTAATTTCTTGACGTGCTTGATCAAGTGTGGGTTCCAAACTGGTGCTACATACTTCAGTATGGGCCTGACGTACCCTGTGTACTGTGTCTTAAACGATTCCTTACTGAGGTATCGGAACGCAATTCTCAGGTTTGCCAGGCGCCCATATGCTGCAGCAGTTATCTGGTTGATGTGTGCATCCGGAGACGAGCTCGGTATTATACTCACCCCAAGATCTTTCTCCTTCAGTGAGGTTTGCAGTCTTTGGCCGCCTAGCCTATACTCTCTCTGCGGTCTTCTTTGCCCTTCCCTGATCTTCATGACTTTGCATTTGGCGGGGTTAAATTCGAGTAGCCAGTTGCTGGACCACGTGTCCAGCCTGTCCAGGTCTCTTTGGAGTCCTGCCTGATCCTTATCTGATTTAACTCTTCTCATTAACTTCTCATCATCTGCAAACAGGGACACTTCTGAGTCTATCCGCTCCGTCATGTCATTCACATATACCAAAAACAGCACTGGTCCTAGGACCGACTCCTTTGGAATCCCGCTCGTCAGAGGCGCCTATTGTGATATCTCATCTCGTACCATGACTCGTTGTTTCCTCCCTGTCAGATATTCTCTGATCCACTGCAGTAACCTTCCTGTTATACGTGCCTGATCCTCTAACATCTGCAGTAATCTCTTGTGCAGAACCGTGTCGAAGTCCTTCTTACAGTCCAAGAAAATGCTGTCAACCCACCCCTCTCTCTCGTGTCTTACCTCTGTTACCTTGTCATAAAATTCCAGGAGGTTTGTGACACATGATTTGCCTTCCATGAATCCGTACTAGTTGTCGTTTATAATTTTGTTCTGTTCCAGGTGCTCTACCACTCTCCTCCTGATAACCTTCTCCATAACTTTGGATACTATACACGTCAGTGTCACTGGTCTATTGTTTAGTGCCTCGTTTTTGTCTCCTGTCTTAAAAATGGGAACTACATTTGCCGTCTTCCATACCTCAGGTAGTTGCCCAGTTTCGAGGGATGTGTTGAAGATCGTGGTTAGTGGCACACAGCGTCTCTGCTCCCTCTCTAAGGACCCATGGGGAGATGTTGCCCGGTCCCATCTCCTTTGAGGTATCAAGGTCCCTTAGCAGCTTCTTCACCTTATCCTTAGTTGTGTGTATGTCATTCAACACTTGTTGGTGTTTTCCTTTTTGGTGTCCCCTTATGTTCTGTCTTCCCAGAGTCCTTCCTGTCTCCACTGTAAATACTTCCTTAAATCTTGTGTTGAGCTCCTCACATACCTCTTGATCGTTTTTGTGAGTTCCCCACCTTCTTTCTTCAGCCTGATCAACTGGTCTTTGGCTGTTGTCTTCCTCCTAATGTGACTATACAGTGACTATACTGTCGTACTGTCGCTGGGCTTCCCTCCTTATCTGTGCATACTCGTTTCTGGCTCTTCGACTAATCTCCTTATTTTCCTGGATCCTTTGCCTTCTGTACTTTTTTCATTCTCTAGTGCACTTAGGTTTTGCCTCCCTACACCTTCGGATAAACCAAGGGTTCGTTCTGGTCTTCCCATTATTTCTGCTGTCCATGGGAACAAACCTTTCCTCTCCCTCCTTGCATTATGTTGTTACGTATTCCATTATGTCGTTTACTGACTTTCCTGCCAATTCTCTGTACCACTGAACCTCTGCAGGAAGTTCCTCATACCTGTGTAGTCCCCCCTTTTATAGTTTGGCTTTTCCCATTCAACTCCTGTTACCCTCTCCACTTGTAACTCTACTATGTATTCAAAGCTCAGAACCACGTGATCACTAGCTCCAAGGGGCCTCTCGTATGTAATGTCCTCAATGCCTGAACTGCTCAGGGTGAACACGAAATTCAGTCTAGCTGGTTAATCCTAGCCTCTCTCTCTGGTAGTGTCTCTGACGTGTTGATGCATGAAGTTTTCCAGTACCATATCCATCATCCATCATCTTGGCTCTCCATGTTTCGGGACCCCCATGTGGCTCCAGGTTTTCCCAATCGATCTCCCTATGGTTGAAATCGCCCATATCCAGTAACTTTGCTCTGCTCTAGTGAACTCTTTTTGTCACCTCAACCAGTGTGTCCACCATCGCTCTGTACTCACCTATTTGTGGTTGCAGGGGTCGAGTCTTAGCTCCTGGCTCCGCCTCTTCACCGGTTGCTACTGGGTCCTCTCTCTCCCTGCTCCATGATCTTTATCAAACCTCGTCTTAAAACTATGTATGGTTCTCGCCTCACTTTCACTTTCTAGGCTATTCCACTGCCTGACAACTGTATGACTGAAGAAATACTTCCTAACATCCCTTTGATTCATCTGAATCTTCAACTTCCAATTGTGACCTCTTGTTTCTGCGTCCCCTCCCTGGAACATCCTGTCTTTGTCCACCTTGTCTATTCTGCGCAGTATTTTATATGTCGTTATCATGTCTCCCCTGACCCTCCTGTCCTCCAGTGTCGTCAGGCCGATTTTCCTTAACCTTTTCTTCATAGGACATTCCCCGTAGCTCTGGAACTAACCTGTTGCAAACCTTTGCACTTTCTCTAATTTCTTGACGTGCTTGATCAAGTGCGGGTTCCAAACAGGTGCTGCATACTCCAGTATGGGCCTGACGTACACGGTGTACAGTGTCTTGAACGATTCCTTGCTAAGGTATTGGAATGCTGTTCTCAGGTTTGCCAGGCGCCCATATGCTGCAGCAGTTGTCTGGTTAATGTGTGCTTCCGGATTATTATTATTATAATCAAAAAGAAGCGCTAAGCCACAAGGACTATACAGCGTGTGTGTGTGCTTCCGGAGATATGCTCGGTGTTATACTCACCCCAAGATCTTTCTCCTTGAGCGAGGTTTGCAGTCTTTGGCCACCTAGCCTATACTCCGTCTGCGGTCTTCTGTGCCCTTCCCCTATCTTCATGACTTTGCATTTGGCGGGGTTAAATTCGAGAAGCCAGTTGCTGGACCAGGTGTCCAGTCTGTCCAGGTCTCTTTGAAGTCCTGCCAGATCCTCATCTGATTTAATTCGCCTCATTAACTTCACATCGTCTGCAAACAGGGAGACTTCTGAGTCTAACCCTTCCATCATGTCGTTCACATATACGAAAAATAGCATTGGTCTTAGGACCGATCCCTGTGGGACCCCGCTCCTCACAGGTGCCCACTGTGATACATCATTACGTACCATGACTCATTGTTGCCTCCCTGTCAGGTATTCTCTGATCCATTGCAGTGCCCTTCCTGTTATATGCGCCTGATCCTCTATCTTCTGCACTAATCTCTTGTGAGGAACTGTGTCAAAGGCCTTCTTGCAGTCCAAGAAGATGCAATCAACCCACCTCTCTGTCTCGTGTCTTACTTCTGTTACTTTATCATAAAACTCCAGAAGGTTAGTGACACTGGATTTGCCTTCCATGAATCCGTGCTGGTTGGCGTTTATACTCTTGTTCCGTTCCAGGTGCTCCACCACTCTCCTCCTGATAATCTTCACCATAACTTTGCTCACTATACACGTCAGTGACACGGGTGTTAGTTTAGTGCCTCTTTCCTGTCTCCTTTTTTTAAAAATGGGAACTACATTTGCCGTCTTTCATACCTCGGGTAGTTGCCCAGTTTCCAGGGATGTGTTGAAGATTGTGGTAAGTGGCACACACAGCATATCCGCTCTCTCTCTAAGGACCCACGGGGAGATGTCCGGTCCCATTGCCTTTGAGGCATCGATGTCCCTTAGCAGCTTTTTCACCTCCTCCTCATTTGTATTTATGTCATCCAAAACACTTGTTGGTATGTTTCTTGCAGGTGTCCCCATCTGATCTGTCCCCTCAGAGGCCTTCCTGTCTCCACTGTAAATACTTAAATCTCGTGTTGAGCTCCTCACATACCTCTTGATCGTTTCTTGTGAGTTCTCCACCTTCTTTCCTCAGCCTTATCACCTGGTCTTTGACTGTTGTCTTTCTCCTTATGTGGCTATACAGCAGTTTCGGGTCAGACTTGACTTTCGATGCTATGTTGTTTTCGTACTGTCGCTGGGCCTCCCTCCTTCTCTGTGCATACTCGTTTCTGGCTCTTCGACTAATCTCCTTATTTTCCTGGGTCCTTTGCCTCCTGTACCTTTTCCATTCTCTGGTGCACTTAGTTTTTGCTTCTCTACACCTTTGGGTAAACCAAGGACTCGCTTTGGTCTTCCTATTATTTCTATTTCCCTTGGGAACAAACCTTTACTCTGCCTCCTTGCACTTTGTTGCTACATATTCCATCATCTCGTTTACTGATTTTCCTACCAGTTTTCTGTCCCACTGAACCTCCTTCAGGAAGTTCCTCATACCTGTGTTTGTCCCCCTTTTATAGTTTGGCTTTTCCTATTCAATTCCTGTTACCTTCTCCACTCAGAACCACGTGATCGCTAGCTCCAAGGGGCCTCTCGTAAGTGATTTCCTCAATGTCTGAACTGCTCAGGGTGAACACAAAATCCAGTCTTGCTGGCTCATCCTCCCCTCTCTCTCTGGTAGTGTCCCTGACATGTTGATGCCCTGAGGTTTTCAAGTACCACATCCATCATCTTGGCTCTCCATATTTCGGGACCCCCATGTGGCTCCAGGTTTTCCCAGTCAATCTCCCTGTGGTTGAAATCGCCCATTACCAGTAACTTTGCTTTGCTCGAGTGGAGCTCTTCTTGCCACCTCAGCCAGTGTGTCCATCATCACTGCTGTTTTCTTTGTACTTCCTCTCTTGGCCTCCTGCAGCTCTGTGGCGGGTTATTTCATCACTCCAATGACTACTTCATGTTCTCCAGGACTGAATTGTACCTACTATGTAGTCCCTTTCTCCAATCACGTCCCTGCCTTCCATTTCTTCAAATCCCCATCGGTTTTTTATGAGCAGTGCAACCCCTCCTACTCCTCTATTCCTTCTATCTTTCCTCAGGATCTGATATCCCAGTGGGAAGATTGCATCTGTTGTCTCAGCGAGTTTCGTTTCTGTGACTGCTATGATGTCTGGGGATTTCTCGCTGATTCTTTGTGCCACTTCCTCATATTTATTTGTTATTCCATCCGAATTTGTGTACCAAACCTTCAGCTTCTTTTCTATCACTTTGGTCCTGCGAGAATATTGGGGTTGGGGGAGTGAGAGCCTTGGTGGGAGCCTATGGGGGGCTGTGGTGTGGTGGGGTTTGTGATGAGGGGTGGGGTCAGAATGCCCATAAGGGTAGCTGTTGGGGTGAGGTTTGTGATGTGGAGGTTGGTAGCAGAGGGAACAGTGTGTGGGTTTTGGTTTAGATTGCTCAGTTGCGTTAGGACTGTCGTGGTTGGAGCCTTTCTGTGGGAGTTTCTGTGTGGTGCATTTGCCCTTCCTCCTGTGTCTGGGTCCTGTTCATCTTCATCATTGCCCCTCGTTCCTCCTTGCATCTCTGTACCCTCTCTTTCAGTGTAATCCTTTCTTCTTGTGTTCTGTCGCGATCGAGGTATACTCTCTGGTACCCCGGTTTGTCCCTCAGTCGTGTTTCCTCTTGCAGGATCCTGGTTCGAGCTGGTTCTTCCTTGAAAATTACTTTGACAGGCCGTTTCCTTCCACTCGCAAACCACCCAATTTGTCACCTAGGTCATATTGCCCTCACCTATTGTTTTTGTGATGCCTTAAATCATTTTTTCCTCCTCCTGTTTTATTTCTTCGAAGTTGTCCCATTTGGCATCTTGGAGCCCGTAGAAAAAACTGACCTCTCCCTTTCCTCCTCCCACTGAGTCTCCATTTGCATCCTCTGAGGTGTTTTAGTTCCTTCCATTGAAATGTTCTTGCCTTCAATCCCTGTCCTTTCTGAAACTTTTATGCTCAGTGAGCTGTCTTTCATGATCAGCTGTTCCTTGCTACTGCAGTTGGTCTGTTAGAGTCCTGCATGTAACATACCTTCATTGTCTTCAGACCTGTCATTTGATCTTAGTGTGCTCCTCGTCTTTTCCCTGGCCCCACGTGGGTCTCAGAGGGTCTTCGCATATGGCATATCTCCTTTGTTTTTTACCATCCCCTTGTCTGTGCCTGACATAGAATTTCCTGATGTTGCACCTGAATTGTCATTTGTCTCTCTAATCTTTTTAAGGTTTTTTAGTTTCTCTTCTAAGCACTGTATCCTAGCTTCTGCTGCTAAGACTTGTAGCTCCCAATTCCTGCACTCTTCACTACCCTCTCCTCCATTATCTTGCCAAGCTCTTCTATCTTCCTTCCCCACTCTTCCTCCCTTTTTTGGAGCTCTAGCTCCCAATCTTTCCTCCCTGGTTCGTCCACCAGATCTCTGGTTTTCCGCCCTCTAGGGCACCTTTTTTTTTTTTTTTTTTTTTTTCGTTACCACAGAAAGAATCTTATGTATTTTGCCACAGAGAGAAGTTTATGTATTTTCAGGTGTGTGTGTGGGGGGGGAGAGGAGGGAGGATGTGGGTGAGAGAAAAGACTAGGGAGAGAGAGAGAAAACGAGAGGGGGAAAGAAAGGGTAGAGAGAGAGAGAGAGAGAGAGAGAGAGAGAGAGAGAGAGAGAGAGAGAGAGAGAGAGAGAGAGAGAGAGAGAGAGAGAGAGAGAGAGAAAGAGAGAGAGACACAGAGAGAGAGAGAGAGAGAGAGAGAGAGAGAGAGAGAGAGAGAGAGAGAGAGAGAGAGAGAGAGAGAGAGAGAGAGAGAGAGAGAGAGAGAGAGGAGAGATGAGGGTGAGGGACAAGCCTATGAGACAGAAATGCGAGGGACGGGGAGAAAGATAGAAAGAGGGAAAGATAAAAAGAAGGAGAGGGAGAGAGAAGCCTATAGAGAGAGAGATAGAGAGGAGGGTGGGGGATAGGACTATGGGAGTGAGAGAGAGAGAAAGAGAGAGAGCGAGAGAGAGAGGGGGGGAGGAGGGTAGGGAATAAGGCTATGAGAGAGAGAAATGCGAGGGAGGGGAGATAGTAAGATAGAAAGGAGGGAGAGGGAGAGAGAGAGCGAGAGAGAAGGGTGGGGGGACACTGGAGAGAGGGATAGAGAAAAAAGAAGAAAGAGGAGAGAGAGAGAGAGAGAGAGAGAGAGAGAGAGAGAGAGAGAGAGAGAGAGAGAGAGAGAGAGAGAGAGGAGAGAGAGAGAGAGAGCTAGCATCAGGTAGGGTAGACTCCAAAACCTGGTGGTCCCTGGTCAAGGACAGACATGGTAAGGTAAGGGTACTACTGCCCCTGCTAATGGAGGTAAGCGCATTCTTGTGGTTGGTGACTCTCAGGTAAGATATATTGACCGTGCTTTTTGTAATAGGAATAAGAAGAGAGAGACAGAGTGTCTTCCTTGGAGCTGGGTTGGGACATTGTCAACAGGTGGATAATATCATGTCAGGAAAGGGAACAACCCCATTTCTGTTCGTGCTGGTGGAAATATTTTGGGGAAAGGGGTAGGAAGAAGAGCTGAGATAAGTACAGGTCTTATAGATTTCAAAAGTCTAAGGGGGGCCCCAAATCTATGTAGCTTTTGCTAAAAGGGGATGGAATGAATTTTTTGTTGGGGAAATTGGTGAAAAGTGCGGCTAGACAGATAGAAGGAACTTGCTTTCCCATTCTTGAAAACGGAACAACTTTTATGGCAAACAATATGTATGAAGGGATGGGGTACATCCTCTGGGGGGGGGGTAGCACTTGCAGACTCGATTGAAAAGGGCCATTGGGAAATCCCTATGTTTTTAAACTGAGGGAAGATAGAGGATGGGGTGTGTGGGAAACAAAAGTTAAAACATTTGGGTTGGAAACAGTAAATGTTAAAAGGCATTCAGCATAAAGTTATAAATAAAGACATAGACAGGTCAGCAAAAAAAGGGGGGACAGCAGAGGCACAAGGGACTAGCCCCCTTTAAGGTTTACTATACTAATAGCAGGAGTGAAAAAAAAGATAAATGAGCTTAATTGCAAGGCGGGAAAACATAGATTTTTGCTAAACAGAGACCTGGCCAATCTGAAAGTAGAGAGATCCCCTCTAAATGTCACTACAAGGCTAAAAATATTCCACCTGACAGGGCAACGGGAAAGGTGGGGGGAGTAGCGATGTATTTCAGGAAAAATTTTTAAATTGTTGTGTTAGACAAGATTTTAAAAATTAGAACTCACCCATGAATCTGTTTGGTTCCCTTTTCCCGTGGGCCGAGAAAAAAACTAATTTTGGGTGGATTTCAGGGCCCCAAAATCTTGAAGGGAGTGCAGTAAATTTCTATGGGACGAAATTCGAAAGGCATCTACAAAAACGAAAATGTTGTGCTAAGGGAGATTTCAACATAGACAGACTGACTGGAGAAATTTGCGGGAAAATTTAGGTCAGGTGATTTTTCTTGATAATCCAGGATTTTTTTTAAACTTTTTGTGACAGACCCAATGGGGGAAATAACCCCTTGACTTGGTTCTTCCCAGAGGGAAACACTACTTAAAAATTTTGAGGTTAATGAGGCTTGGGGAAAGTGACACAAATCATCTTTTTTTTTAATATACGGGAAATTCCCCCTAATAATGGAAATCAAGCCCCTCCTCCCTGACTTTCGCTTGGCTGATTTCATGGGACGAAAAATTACTTAGGGGGGGCTGAACTGGAATGACCGAAAAAAGGGGGGCAGGTGGGGGAGGTTGCCGATATAAGCTTTCCAGGGCATAGTTCTAGTGCTCAGTAAAATTTATGTTCCAAATGGGGAAAAATCAATCAAACAAAAATGATCCTAAATGGATAAACAATAGATTAAAATATCTGTTTGGTAAAAAGAGAGGCATTTTAGGAAAATCAAAAGAAAAAGGGGGGCAATTGAGAAACGATATATTCATTTAAAAGAGAAAAAAAAAAGGGAATTAGAAAAGCAAAAAGAGATTAAGGTTAAAGTTGCAAGAGAATCGAAGACAAACCCAAAAAAGGTTTCTTTAGGTATACAGAAAAAGATCGGGGACAAAAGGGCCCCACTAAAAGTTCCCGGGTCAGCTCACTGACAGTGAAAAGGAAAATGTTAGAATTTTTAACACATATTTCCTCTCAGTTTTTACCGGGAGGTACCAGCGATTTTCCCATAATGAAAAATTTATGTAGAACGGACGATAATAAATGTGCATTTTAGGGTCCAAGTGACAGGCCTTAGGCAAATAGAAAATTAAAAACCCTAAAAAACCCCCAGGCCCTGTGAACTGTATGCAAGGGTTCAAAGGGAAATGTAAAGAGGATTAGCACACCTTTTGGGCTAATCTTTTCAAATACATACAAACTGGCATGGTCCAGAAAATGGAAAATGGAAAAATGTATACCTTTTTTAAAACAGGTGACAGGTCCTTAGCTTCGAACTAAGACCAATAAGCCTAAACCTCCATATGGAAAATTTATGGAATCAATAATTGCCGGGGCAGTTCGTAGCCCCCCCTAAAAAAGCATAAATTATAAACGAATCTCACATGGTTTTAAAAAGGGGGCTTTCCCTGCTTAAACGAATTTATTAACTTTTTTACTAAGGTTTTTGAGGGGGTGATCAGGTAAGAATATGATATTGTGTATATGGCTTGTAAGGCTTTTACAGGGGCCCACATCAAGATATTGAGGAAAATTTTAAAGCACATGGAATAGGAGGAGAAATTTTTCCCGGGATAGAGGCATTTTGACAAATAGGCAGCAAAAATTTGCATAAATGGGGAGAAATAGAGTGGGGAAGTGTCACGAGCGGGGGTTCACAGGGGGGAGTGTTGGGCCCCCTGTGTTTACAAACTACATAAAAAACAAGATAGGGGGATAAGACGACATCGCAAGTTTGCCGATGACACCAAAATAGGGCCCCGAAATTTTTCTGACGAGGACATTTGAGCACTCCAGGGAAAATTTGAATAACTGATCAGTGGGCGGAGAAGTGGCAGATGCAGTTTTAATAAGACAAATGCAAAATTCTAAATTTGGAAGGACAATAACCATCCACATATAAACTAAATAAAGAGACTTAATATTACGGATTGCGAAAAAGATTTAGGAGTTCTGGGTTTCGTAATCTGAAACCAAGACAACAGTGATAAGTTTCGCAATAAAGCAATAGAATTTTCCCTTGGCTTTATACAAGAAGCATAAATTAATAGGAGTCCTCAGGTTTTTCTTCAATCACTAAATTTCCTGGTTAGGCCTCATTTTAATTTGCGCACGTTTTGGGCACCGTATTCAGAAAGGATATAAATTCCCTGGAAAAAGTACAAAGGGGGGGATGACAAAATTGGGTCCCATGTATCAGAAAACCTTCCCAGAGGGTAGACAAGGGGCCCCGAAACTGACTCTCTAGAAAGACGTAGAATTTGGGGGGGTATGATTGAGGGGTATAAATGAAGACAGGGGAAAAAATAAGGGGGGTGAAAAATGTGCGAAAAAATTACCTAGACAGGATCGCAGCAAAGGTTTTTAAATTGGAAAAATTTTTGATTCAGGAAGGAAAAAAGGAAAGTTTTGGTTTTGGGAATAGAGTTTGGATGAGTGAACAAACTCCCAAGACCGTATAGAGGCCCGGCGTTGTGTAGCTTAAAAAAAAGGTTTGGTAAAAACATGAGTAGATTGGGGGGTGTGAGTTAGACTGAAAATTGTTAAAACCCGGGCGGTTGCCGGTTTTCCCCCCTTAAGTCAATGTGACCCGACCCGACAGGTTGGGTGCATTGGTTAAACCGTAGGAGACTTGGACCTGCCTCGCATGGGGCCAGTAGGCCCTTTTCCCGTTTTCCCTTTGTTCTTATGTTCTTATGTTTTTAGGGATTCCTATGAACTCTTCCACCTTAAAACGACGGGATGGGACCCCTCTTTAGATCGGGAAAGGGGAACCCCTTTTTCGAACACTTTGCTACCAAATCAAATTTTTTGATCCACAAGGGACCCTCCTTGGCTACTGCAAAGAACTGTGTAAAACTTCAGTGTGCCAAAAAGGGAGGGGGAGGTGATTTCCTTCTTAAATCGCTTGACAAGAAAAGGCTGTGGGGCCCCGACAAACTGAGCCCCAAAATTGCTGAGAAAATGTACAGACCCGCTGCGCACCCTAACTCCATCTTTTAGCATGCCTAATACAGTTAAAATGGCTCTCTCTTGGAAAAGGCAAAGTGTCCCTTTCACAAAAAGAAGAGCAAGCAAAATCAGCAACTACGACAAAGGGCACCCTTCAATCACTGGTAAAATCCTTGAGACAATAATCTCAAAACAAATGGCCCAAGTTTTTTTTTATACCATCACTACTTTGTGATCGTCATTGGTTTCAGGAAAGGTTTCTCTGCTGCATCGTTGTTAAACCCTCCACTAAGTGGCACCATCACTGGATGAATCCAAAGTCAGCTGTGTGGTAGCACGGATATGGTGCTTTCGGAAACCCGGGGGGGCACCAGGGCCTCGTAGCAAAACTTTAAGTATGGGGGAAATTTAGGCCTACGCTTGTCCCTCAGTATTACCTTCATGGTAGATTCTAAAGGGTGTTTCCCAAAGGAAAAAATCAGAAAGACATCCTATTGGGGGAAGTGTTCCCCCAAGGAAGCGTGCGGGCCATTGTTAGAAATGTTACTTTAACGACCTTCTTTTCTCTTCCAGAATCCCTGCATTGCAACGACGTACCTGACATTCATTATCCCAAAAGAAGAAATGCCACTGCCTAAGACATCAATCACCAGCTAAAAGCTAATCAGCTTGAGAAATAATGGGAAGAACTTTGCGGCTGAAAAACGCAAATGATGATGGTCTCTAGGTACCATGATGGTAAGCGGGTTTGCAGTAGTACGGATGAATGGGAGGGTGTTGGCACCTGGAGAAGAAGCTGATATCCTTGGGGTGAAATTTGACTCCAAACTAACCATGAAGAACCATGTTGTAAATCTTGCAAACAAGGCAGCCAGGAAGCTTACAGCATTTTCGCCGTATCTCGCATCTGCTTGACAGTAGGGTTGCAAGATTCTGTATGAGGCACAAGTACGCTCACACCTTGAGTATGCTCCACTTTCTTGGTTTGCCTGCCCCCCTCTCATCTACGCTGCTTGACAGAGTAGAGAACAGAGCAAGACGTCTCATCTCTCGCCTGGACCCATCCTGGATAGATCTGTCTTTTTCAGCAGAGCCTTCAACATAGGAGGGATGTGGGGGGCCCCTTACTGTTATGTACAAGGCCAATATTGTAAAAGTACCACACTTGGATTCACTTTGAGAAGCGTGAAACAAGCTTTTATGCCACAAGACGGGCAGAAAGCAGCAACTTCACTCTGCTGTATCCTTCTCCAGAACATCACCCCCATCTGAGATCATATAACACAGGATGACTCGAGTATGGAACACATTCGTACAGCATAATGATGTCAACGAGATAAAGTCAGTTGATCAAATGAAATGCTGGCCCATAGATGCTCCAACTTCATCCTGTTCCTACTTGAAATGTCTCATAACAATAAAATGCTTTCAAATAAAGCTGATGTAGGTAACAGCTCTTAGTTTGCCAATAAAGTTAGGAATCCTTTAAACCCGTAAATACCTTGTCAATAAAGCTAGGGATCCTTAACCTAACCTTGTCGAACCCTGTGTAAAAAAAAAAAAAAAAAAAAAAAAAAAAAAAAAAAGAGAGAGAGAGAGAGAGAGAGTATGAATGCAGTGTTTGTTGAATGTGTGAGTGTGGGAGGAGGGGGGGAGCGTGGTGTGTGTGTGTACTCACCTAATTGCGGTTGCAGGGGGCGAGATTCAGCTGTCTTCCATGCCTCAGCGATCTCCCTGTTTCGATAGATGTATTGAATATTGTTGTTAGGGGTACATATAGCGCCTCTGCTCCCTCTCTCAGGACCCATGGAGAGATGTTATCTGGCCCCCTTGGGCCCTTTTAGGTATCTAGCTCACTCAGAAGCCTCTTCACTTCTTCCTCGGTTGTGTGTACTGTGTCCACACTTGGTGGTGTGCCCCACCTCTCCGTCTTTCTGGAGCCCCTCTGTGTCCTCTGTGAACACTTCTTTGAATCTCTTGTTGAGTTTCTCATATACTTCACGTCATTTCTTGTTGTCTCTCCTCCTTCCTTCCTTTTCTGATTAAACCCGGTCCTTGACTGTTGTTTTCCCCCCTGATGTGGCTGTAAAAACAGCTTTGGGTCAGATTTGGCTTTCGCTGCTATGGGCGTTTTCATATTGTCGTTGAGCCTCCCTTCTCATCTGTGCATATTCGTTTCTGGATCTACGACTACTCTCCTTATTCTCCTGGGTCCTTTGCCTTCTATATTTCTTCCTTTCCCTAACACACTTGGTTTTTGCCTCCTTGCACCTTTGGGTGAACCATGGGCTCATCCTGGCGTTTTCATTATTCCTGTTTCCCTTGGGTACAAACCACTCCTTAGCCTCCTTGCACATTGTTGCTACATATTCCATCATCTCATTAACTGGCTTCCCTGCCAGTTCTCTGTCCCACTGAACCTCATTCCTGTGTAGTCCCCTTTCCTGTAATTTGGTTTCATTTGTCCTTGCCTTCCTGCCCTTCCCCCCCCACTTGTAGCTCTACTGTGTATTCGAAGCTTAAAACCACATGACGCTGGGCCCCAAGGGTCTTTAATGTGATGTCAAAAATCTGCACTACTCAAGGTGAATACTAAGTCCAGTCTTGCTGTTCATCCTTTCCTCTCTCTCTCTTTTAGTGTCCCCTTACGTGTTGGTACATGAAGTTTTCCAGTACCACCTCCATCATCTTAGCCCTCCATGTATCTTGGCCCCCATGTGGCTCCAAGTTCTCTCAGTCGATCTCCTTGTGGTTAAAGTCACCCATGATCAGAAGCTTTGCCCTGCATGCATGAGCTCTTCTGGCCACTGCAGCCAGTTGTGTCAACCATCGCTCTATTGCTCTCGTCGTACTCTTGCCCTGGCCTCCTGCTGTTCTGTGGTGGGTTATACATCACTGCAAAATTTCCACCTTGGGACCTCCAAGTGAAGCGTTCCCCCTATGTTAAAATTTCTTCTCCGCTGTTCCTCTCCCAGCTCATCAAAAAATTTCCCTCGGGTTGAACCAGTGCCCCTCCCACCCCCGTTTCCTTTTGTCTTTCCCCAGGATCTGGTTCCCGGGG
>NC_069428.1:43795049-43813306 GCF_026875155.1 Cherax quadricarinatus | reverse complement strand
AGATAATTGAATCCTGATCCTTTAGCAAGCTTCGTGCTAAAGGATTTGGGATCAACCGAAAAAGACACTCACCATCATTCACATGTTGTCACTCTCTTGACAGAGGCGCCCATGTACGTATTTACGACTTAAGCACAAATATCAGTACCCTTCAACGTAGCTGAATGGAAGAACACCAGGCTCATTAATATCTGCAGTTGGCATTTCCCAACGGAGGAAACCTTACAACAATTATGTTACCTTACGCTCTTCATGACTGAAAGCATCAATCACATGCTTCCTGAAATTTAGAAGCACCAATCACCTGCCGCCTCATGTGAGGAAACACCTATCACCTTTCGCTAGAGTCGTGTTAAGTTCATGAGGATAACCAATAGGCTGCGAGTGTGTGGCTCAGCTCTCCCATAAAAGAAGTGACGGGGCCCAGCTAGATTCATTCTTCTACTTCTCGCTCAGTTGGTAGTAATCGATTCTCAGCTCTGTGTCACTGTGAGAAGCTTCTAAACAATCAGACACGTATACGAGTTTCTCTTTCAAGCTTCAGCAGCAAGGTAAAATTCACATATATTTTATAATATTTTTTGTAACACTATATAAGTAGGTCTTCCTCTTAAAAGTTTAAGTTCCTTACAAACATGGTTCTTCTTTGTCACATTTATGTTAGTTATATGATTCGTATTTAATACAGATGATAAATATTTTGATATATGTATTATGACCCAAGTCTTGCAATTACATTATGTGGATGAATATTCTCATATTCTTGATCATCGTGTCGCTATCGCAAAATATGTGAAATTTAAAGAAAAAAATGGATAATATAATATTCGATAAGTTCAGGAAAATTTAACGTACTTGACAGCTACGCAGAAACTAAGACTTCGATCATCCTCGTTATAGTAACATTTAACAATAAAACTTCAGGTGATGTCGTCAGAAAAAAATTATGGGTTTAGTTATCGTCATTTTCATGGTTTATGCAGTGTTATTGTCAGGCCACAGGTACACCTGTATTGCAGCTTATGATGTTTTTATGGTGCTTTACTAACTCGTGAGCAGCCTTATTTTTAATGTTATTGGTAGATAATATAGTTACATCCTAGAACGCTCTACAAATTAATATGAAATTATGCATACCTTTAATTTTTGGAGATATATAACTTCGTCACTTTAGAAAACTCCTGTTGTGAAGTCCTTCACTAACATCTTTAGTTGTGGACAAGCAATAACTGCTTGATATTATGCGTTTTAAAACCTAAACCTTTTCTTAATGATGTCTACTAATATCC
This sequence comes from Cherax quadricarinatus, assembly GCF_026875155.1. NCBI lineage: Eukaryota > Metazoa > Arthropoda > Malacostraca > Decapoda > Parastacidae > Cherax > Cherax quadricarinatus. The sequence continues at coordinate 43,812,017 of NC_069428.1, read as the reverse complement.
AGACTAATATTTATATGTCATGCCAAGAGAGGTTCTCGTTTGAGTAGAAACAATGAGATACCGAGATGTTATTCGCTTACGTTCAAAATGAATGACTTTTTAGCAGCAAATTGGCGCAGAAAATTGTAATTTAGGTCTTAAGATTCTTAGCTCCTCTATTATAAAACTAGCTGTTACTTCAATCTTATTTTCAGAGTTTTATAATGAAGATCCGACACCAGTATCAAACAAGTGAGAGTGAACGAGCCAGTTTTGTTCTAATGCGGGCTTGTGGTATGTCCCTGTATGCCATTGCTCGAGCGACTGGTGTCAGCGTGTCCACGGTATTCAGGTGGACAAATCGCTGGCTGCAGGAAGGTAGCGTCAGCTCCACACCTTGTGAACACAAGCCTCTTGAAGCAAATGCTGTAGCTGATGAAATACCTGGTTGTGTCGGCACTCTACGATATAAAACTACTGGGATGGATTCCATGAACTCTCACCCATTCAGTTACAAGCACCAACATCTTTTCCATTACACCGAAGAGAACAAAATCAGAGTACAACCTCTACCCAGTAATTACAGCGAAGCGAAATGTCATGCAGAATTCAATCAATTTTTAATATTTTCTTGGGTAAATTATTACCAGCGATCACTTCGAATGAAGGAAACAGAATATCTTCCTCGAATTCTGGAACACATGCACTGGAGGCTACGATACACAGCCTTCCTCCTAGAAAAACGGAAAAAAAAAAATAAAAACGAAAAGTACAATAAACCAATAAATAAAAAAAGTGAGAAATCATTGTCGAATTTCTAACTAGGAGTAATAATATTCATTACTCAGAATATATCCTGGCTAAATAATATCATCTCCACGACCATAAAAAAAAATGCTCGATTTTGGTTACAAGTTACGTACTGCCGACATTGGTAAGAGAAAGACACAGATGCAGTTATATACAGTCATTCTTGACGGCGTTTCGCTGACGCAGACGGCTTTATCACGTTATAAAAAGAAAAACCTAGTAAGGGAGGGTGAAGAAACAAATTAGAGGAAGCAGCGAAGAGAAAAAACAAGTTAGATGCTAGTAAGCTACTATGTATAATAATATGAAGAAACTAAGTACAATGATACTGAAGAAACTAAGTACAATGATACTGAAGAAACTAAGTACAATGATACTGAAGGAAACTAAGTACAATGATACTGAAGAAACTAAGTACAATGATACTGAAGAAACTAAGTACAATGATACTGAAGAAACTAAGTACAATGATACTGAAGAAACTAAGTACAATGATACTGAAGAAACTAAGTACAATGTACTGAAGAAACTAAGTACAATGATACTGAAGAAACTAAGTAAAATGATACTGAAGAAACTAAGTACAATGATACTGAAGAAACTAAGTACAATGATACTGAAGAAACTGATAATCCTGTTGACGTTTCATAGAAATAATGATACACATAAATGACAAACTGATGAGTTAGACACATGAATAACACCTGAATATCTTAATTTATATACGTTTAGCAATCCAATGGCTTTATCGGTTCAGTAGAAAGTTTGGTAATTGAAGACAAGACTGAGGACTTATTACCTAAACTAATTTTATCTCCAATTAATATTCTCTGTATAGACTAATAAAATCAATAGATGGAGAAACATCTTCAAAAAAAAAAAAAAAGATATTCAAGTGCTGCACATGTCTAATTCATCAGTTTATGGAAGTTGTTGAAGATACTGATGATTGCTGAATCAAGTCATCTTCTTCGGGTAATATCTTCACCTGAGATAAGGAAATTTAGACATACTATACATACTCTGTTAGTTTATCCATTCTGATAGCATGTTGGTATTTTGAAATGCATTTATACAGATGTCTGGATAACTAACTTACACATTGTATTGTCAGAGTTGTGCATGAGATTTATGTTGGTGGTGTTTCTGTCAAATGATGTCGTGATAGAGGCAAAGGCAGTAGTGGTTGTTTTGAATTTGCTGTCATTAAGGCCACACTTCACAAATATACAAACAATGAAAATTAATATTTGGTGTTACGACCTTACGACACGCATGTCTTACTTAGAAAACTTACCTAACCTTATTATAACAAGAACAATTTATTTTAGCCTAACCCAACTAAATATATTTTAGATTTGTTTACAATAATTTAATACTAAACAAACACAGTGAAATATATTTTTTTCGTTAGGTTCAGAATGATTTTGGCGAAATTATTGCATTAACAAATTTTCACTTGTCCTATATAGCAAGAAGAGCGTTGCTATTTAAGCCAAGATCGTAAGTTCTGCCTATTCGGCACGACATATATATATTAACAAGTCGGCCGTCTTCCACCAAGGCAGGGTGGCCCGAAAAGAAAGAAAATCCCCCCAAAAGAAAATACTTTCATCATTCAACACTTTCACCTCACTCACACATAATCACTGTTTTTGCAGAGGTGCTCAGAATACAACAGTTTAGAAGCATATACGTATAAAGATACACAACATTTCCCTCACAACCCGCCAATATCCAGAAATTTCCTCCTTTAGGGGTTTCAGGCATTGTACTTCCTATTTCCAGGACTCAAGTCGGCTATATAAAAAAACCGTTTTCCCTGAATCCCTTCACTAAATATTACCCTGGTCACACTCCAACAGATCGTCAGGTCCAAAAACCATTCGTTCCATTCACTCCTATCGAACACGCTCACGCACGCCTGCTGGAAGTCCAAGCCCTCGCCCACAAAACCTCCCTTACCCTTCCTTCCAACCTTTCGAGGACGACCCCTACCCCGCCATCCTTCCCCTACAGATTTAAACGCTCTCCATGTCATTTTACTTTGATCCATTCTCTCTAAATGACCAAACCACCTCAACAACCCCTCTTCAGCCCTCTGACTAATATTTTTATTAACTCCACACCTTCTCCTAATTTCCTCACTCCAAATTTTCTGCTCAATATATACACCACACATTGCTCTTAGACAGGACATCTCTACTGCCTCCAACCGCCTCCTCGCTGCTGCATTCACAATCAAAGCTTCACACCCATATAAGACTGTTGGTACTACTATACTTTCATACACTCGCTTCTTTGCCTCCATAGATAACGTTTTCTGTCTCCACATATACCTCAACGCACCACTCACCTTTTTTTCCTCATCAATTCTATGATTAACCTCAACCTTCATAAATCCATCCGCCGACACGTCAACTCCCAAGCATCTGAAAACATTCACTTCTTCCATACTCCTCCTCCCCAATTTGATATCCATTTTTTCTTTATCTAAATCATTTGATACCCTCATCACCTTACTCTTTTCTATGTTCATTTTCAACTTTCTACCTTTACACAAACTCCCAAACTCGTCCACTAACATTTGCAATTTTTCTTTAGAATCTCCCATAAGCACAGTATCATCAGCAAAAAGCAACTGTATCAATTCCCATTTTGTATTTGATTACCCATAATTTAATCCCACCCCTCTCCCGAACACCCTAGCATTTACTCCATTGACAACCCCATCTATAAATATATTAAACAACCATGGCTACATTACACATCCCTGTCTAAGACCTACTTTTACCGGGAAGTAGTCTCCCTCTCTTCTACACGCCCTAACCTGAGCCTCACTATCCTCCTAAAAGCTCTTTACAGCTTTTAGTAACTTACCACCTATTCCATATACTTGCAAAAATCTGCCACATTTTCTCCCCCACCACTCTATCATATACCTTTTCTAAATCCATAAATGCAATAAAAATTTCCCTACCTATATCTAAATACTGTTCACATATATGCTTCAATGTAAACACATGATTTATACATCCCCTATCCACTCTAAAACCTCCTTGCTCATCCGCAATCCTACATTCTGTCTTACCTCTAATTCTTTCAATTATAACTCTACCGTACACTTTTCTTGGTATACTCAGTAAACTTATTCCTCTATAATTTTTACAATCTCTTTTGTCCCCCTTCCTTTTATATAAAGGGACTATACATGCTCTCTGTCAATCCCTAGGTACCTTCCTTTCTTTCATACATTTATTAAACAAAAATACCAACCACTCCAACACTATATCCCCCCTGCTTTTAACATTTCTGTCATGATCCCGTCAGTTCCAGCTGCTTTACCCCCTTTCATTCTATGTAATGCCTCACACATCTCCCCCACACTCACATCCTGTATGTATGTATCTCTTAAACCTTTTTGTACCATATTATGTAATAAAATATACCTATTGGTAAAAAAGAATGAAAAGATGGGGTGGTAGGAGAAGGGGAATATTCAAACGGTTTCAGGAAGAAATCCAAATATTCTTCCTTGAAGCCTTTATATATATATATATATATATATAATATATATATATATATATATATATATATATATATATATATATATATATATATATATATGTGTGTGTGTGTGTGTGAGTGTGGTGAAAGTGTTGAATGATGATGAAAGTATTTTCTTTTTGGGGATTTTCTTTCTTTTTTGGGTCACCCTGCCTCGGTGGGAGACGACCGACTTGTTGAAAAAAAAAAAAAAAAAAAAAATATATATATATATATATATATATATATATATATATATATATATATATATATATATAATATATATATATATATATATATACTTAACAATTCGCAAACAGCCAAAATCGTTTACAAACATTGTCTCTAAGTCCACAGCGGGACTCGAATCTGTAAATTCTGTATCAGAGTAACCAGTACTTTACCACGGAGCTAGACCCCAGATAAGTATGGGCGCCCATACTTATCTGGGGTCTAGCTCCGTGGTAAAGTACTGATTACTCTGATAGAGCTTGCAGGTTCAAGTCATGCTGTGGACGTAGTGACAATGCTTATATAAAATGATCTTTCAGTATTTATACACTTAGAGATATACATGACTGAGAGGTGTAATGAGATCGTAGTAAATTGGTGGTATCACAATATGCAAAATATTACAACCTATGAGTCCCAAAGGCCTGTTTTCCTGGGTGTAAAGGGAGCAAAATAAACACAGCAGAAAAACTTTTGACTTATATTATCCTTCACCAATTTAGTACAGAAGTATGTACACTATATACACTATGTACAACAATAGGTATTAGTGCAATCCACGGTAAGCAAGGCAGAATAGAAGCCACTAGTGAGCAGACCGTGCTTCAACCAGCTCTAGAATGGGAATGACAAGGGCAGACAGGCGAGTGGTACCCACGTCACCTCTGCGATTGCCTAAATCATCTTCTCATTGGCTGGAACCTGGATACTGGTTGAACGACGGGGCCCCATCGTCATCCCTTGGTCCCTGATTCGCTGGTTGTTGGAGATAGCCTGTAAATGAGGATGTAACATGCACGAATAAAGGTTACGTACTCTTTGCATGCCACACAAAACAACCACTGTGAAGAATAGTGAATTTCAGAGTATATTCGTGATTTCTCTCATAAATGACATGTCCTTGATAATGTGAGAAATCATTAAAGCTCTTGGAATTTCATTACTTTTTGCGCAGTTGTTGTTGTACATGACTGAGAGATATACATTTCTCAATGCATATACCCTTGCTAAGTGTTTGTACGAATATGCAAATTTATGGACATTAATTGCATTTACTGTTTATCGTTTTGAGAATAAAAATAGTTATTCCTGGAATGTTTATACGCCTACATAATTCAGTTTAATATTTAATATTTTGCAGAGTCTAGATTCACATGTGTATTAGGCTCCCCAGTCATAGTACTGGATTCAAATAAACTGTTCCTGAAGGATTGTGTTAACTAAATTTCCAATTTTCGTCTTCGTTCTTGATAACTATGACGTCATTATTGTAAACAAAATAGAGCAAGAGTGTCTGGGACGCCCGCGTCCGCGTACACACATTGTAATCAAAACTCATGTAAGATAAAATATATTTATCCTGCTTATAATGACCCGTATAAAAATGATGAATTAACCACAGGCTTAATACAAAAACATATTAATGAAAGATGAAGAAAAAAGAGAAAAAGAAAAAAAATACAATAAATTTAGCCATCTCGAGTATTTCTGTCGTTAAAGAAGACACATAAGCAGTTACTTGACACTTTATTGAAGACAATGTTTCGCCCACTACTTGATTAACTGTGTGAGATCGTAGCTATTGGTAGGACAATTTATAGGCAGAAGAACTGAACCTATTCAGGCGTGAATTTGGAAAATAGTGAGAAGCACTGCAATAGTGTTGCTGGTTCTCGTTGAGTAAATTTTTAGATACGTTGACCTGAAGACCATCTGTCTACAGCGCTACTAATCACTTAATAATAATAATAATATAATCATATCTTTATTTGTGCAAGTACATGTACAAGGTATACAGGCCTAGTTGACATCAATGACATACTATGTAGAAAGACCCTTGTTATGTAAAGCATTTCGGACAAATTAAGTCAGTTTTGTCCCAGGATGCGACCCACACACACAAACACACACATAATTATATGTTATATATATATTTATATATATTTTATATATAATATATATATTATATATATATATATATATTATATATATTATATATTTTATATATTATACATATATATATTTATATATATATATATATATATTATATATATATATATATATATATATATTTATATATATATATTTTATATATAATATATATATATTAAATTTTAAATATATGTATATATAAAATATATATTATATATATATATATATATATATATTTTATATATATATATAAATATATATATATATATGTATATATATATATGTATATAAATAATATATTATATATATATATATATAGTATATAAAAAGTATATATATATATATATATATATAATATATATATATTATATATATATATATATATATATTTTATATATATATATATTATATATAAATATTAATATAAATTTATTTTATTACATAATATGGTACAGAAGACCCCAAGAGATACACTATTGATATAAAGGTGGACATAACGGTACATGTTGTTACGTGTGTATCACCGATTATAAGGCGAAAATCTCATCCAGCTCCTCAAGCTGGGGCGGGGGCCAAAATAGCAGGCATTACCCCTTTGAACAGCCGCACTGAGCCGCCTGGAACAGAAAACTAGCTGCCCTGGGATCCCTAGTTTTCCCTGACGAGTCTTTTTCCAGCTCCTTAAGGAATTTAGATGCACTCTTTTCCCATGAGCCAAGGGTCTCTGAGCCTATGGGAACAAACATATAATGAGGGCAAGTTCTCCCTATTTTTAGACTTTTGGGACTCCCTGGGAAACTGGCAGCTGCCCCTCCTTCCTCCCTGGTGTATTGGAGATAGGTATAGCCAAGGTAGATGCACATGTATAGTCCCCACACCACCTGCTTCCCATCTGTCCAGGCTTTAAGGGTGATACCATCTGGACGCTTCTGGCTGCCATAGATCTGCATAGTTGGGGTGGCTCCCTTATTGCTGGGCATCCAGCTGTTGTGAGGCTCCTCTTGATAATGTTATTAACCTCCTCTGTCTTGCAATCTTTCCCCCGGATTTAGGCACACAAGACCATGGTACCCGAATCGGTCTGCTGCTTCACTGCCACAAAAAACACCTGTGTTCGGCGAGAAAGGGGGCGGCAAAATAGTAGGGCAAAACCGATGCGGATGGTCTGTGGGTCGAGACGTGTGCCAAGGCTGGAGTTTGGGAACAGCCAACAGAAAGTCCCCAGCATGAGGGGCTCTCACTGCCAGGAGGCGGGCTCTACCTTCCCTGACACACTCTGAAGCATTGTTGAGGCAATATTTTCCCCTATTGGACCATCCCAGTGCGATTGTTTTTTAGTTGTTGGGGGGGAGCAGGTCTGGCTCCAGAGCCCGTTAGATTATTCCAGATCATTGCTCCGTCAATGAAATTTTTGGTCCTGGACTCCCATCTTGTCCCTAAAGATGTTTCGGAGAATCGCTGCTACAAGCTCTCTGGATGCAATACACGAGGACAGAAAAGCACGTAAACGCAATCTGTATGACTTGCGGACACCAATGCCCTCCTAGTTGACTGGAAGTGTTTGCTTGGTTCCACTGCCCGTCTTCTAGAGTAAGGTTAAGTTTTTTCGTAAAAATCTGCCTCAAAATACTGTCATATTGTGCAGTATAGGGTTATCATATGAAGGTGCACATTTTGGGAAAATTGTCAACCCTGGGCAACTCAAGCACTTTGTGGGGAAGGTACAAGGCATCGGGGGTGTCCAGTTGCCTATTCGTTGTTCCTCCTCCTTAACTTTTCCCAATTTTTCCTGAGATTGTGTCAGGGCTTGTTTCCCAGGGGGTGCCCCTAGAAAGACACTATTTGGGGGGCAATGACTGCTGCCCTGGTGTTTTGATTCATGCATTATCACTTGTTGATGACTGAATGATTTCAACTTTTGGGATGGATTCGGGATGAGACCCATTTCCTGCCCCCGTGTCATTCCTGTGTATGGTATATTATATATATTATAATATATATATTATATTTTATTATATATATATTATATATATATTTTTATTATATATAAATATTAATATATATTATATATTAAAATGTATTAATATATTATATATAATATATTAATTATATATATAACATTATTATATTATAATATATATATATATAATATTATATTTATATATATTTTAAATATATATATATAATTATAAATTATATTATTTTTAAAATATATGCAATAAGATACAGTAACAGGTGATTTTAAAAATATCAAAAAAAACCAGGGGGAAAAGAGTATGAAAATCCAAGCGTTTCGTACTACTCCATTGTCAAGGAATTGAAAAATAAAACACAAAGGAAAGGGAATTAAAGGGTTTTAAACCACACCCCACAGCCCAACCCCCCCAACAAAGAAACACCTGACGCGCGCAATACCGGATATAAAAAGAGGAAACACTGCAGGGTCTCTGGCCAATTAGACGGGTCCTCACGACAACCCACCAACAAATCAACTACCCAAGAAAAAAGGTTTTTATTTGTCCAATGTATTATTAAAAATTAACCAAATTTTATTAATTTTAAATGAATCTAATTTATAAAACCCAAGGAAATATTCATATTTTTTTCAAAATGCTTTTTTTGAAACAAGATTTTAATTATATTTCTGTCGACCTGGGGCTTTCTTATACAACTTTCTCAACTTTTGAAAATCAATTGGATGGTTAAAGTCTCTCACATGAATAAATAGAGCATTGGAATCTTGTCCAGTTCTAATGCTATATTTATGTTGTTTTAATCTAAGTTCGAGACTTTTACAAGTTTGACAGTAATAAACTTTATCGCAAATTTTACAAGGAATCTTACAGACACATCCATCAGCATTTTGGGGGGAATTCTTTATCAAAAGTTTTTTACTGTATCAAGATTTTTAAATACAACTTTAATATTAAAAGTCTTAAGAAGAGAAGGCATATCAACTAAGTTTTCATGGTAAGGGAGAGCCAACATATTTTTAGTTGAATAAGGCTGGTTGTCCCATTTTGGGTTGTAAAAAGTATTTCTAGCAATTTTGAATGATTTATCAATTACATTTTTCGGGTATTTCAGATCATTGGCTATTTCATAAATTTTGGATATTTCTTCATCTATGAACTCTGGACTACAAATACTTAAAGCTCTCAAAAACACTGATGAGAAAACAGACAGTTTAACTCTATCTTGATGGGAAGAATAATAGTGTACATAGGAACAGTTATTTGTAGGTTTTCTGTAAATTTTAAATTTTAATTCATTATTACTCTTAATAATTAAAACATCTAGAAACGGCAATGAGTTATTTTCCTCAAACTCAACAGTGAAGTTTATAGAATGGAAATGGTGTATATCTTCATTCTTGGGCATAAGACATAAAATATCATCGACATATCTGAACCATTTTGCTCTATTAGGAACTACGTGTTCATCAAGAGCTGCAAGAAGCCCCTGTCACGTGTCTTCAGCATTCTATGGAGAGGGAGCATGGACGCAGGGGTCATCCAACACTCAATAAAAACAACAGACATAGCCCAACTCTACAAAGGTGGCAGTAAAGTAATTGCAAAAAACTACAGACCGATGGCACCAACATCCCATATCATAAAAATTTTTGAGAGGGTTCTAAGAAGCAAGCTCACCATACACCTAGATACCCATCAATTACACAACCCAGGGCAACATGGGTTTAGAGAAACTCGCTCCTGCCTATCCCAGCTACTGGATCAGTATGACAAGGTCCTGGATACTATAGTATAAAGGATAAACCAAATGCAGATGTAGTATACACGGACTTTGCGAAAAGTAAAGTCTGAGGCAGCAACGGTGAAAAGCTCTGTTCCACGAGGCACAGTACTCTATCCCATTCTATCTCTCATCCTAATATCTGACACAGACAGAGATGAAAGCCATAACTCAGTGTCTTCCTTTGCGCATGACACCAGAATTTGCATGACAGTGACCTCCATCGAAGACACTGCAAGACTCCAAGCAGACATCAACCAAATCTTCAAATGGGCCACTCAGAACAATATGAAGTTCAATGAAGAGAAATTTCAACTATTCAGATATGGAACACATGACGAAATTAAAACTGCATCAGGGCACACCACAAATTCTAACCATATAATAGAGCGAGAAAGTAATGGGACTGTTAATGTCAGAGGATCTCACGTTCAAAGACCACAACAATGAATTCACTGCATCTACTAGAAAAAAATATAGGATGGACAAAGAGAACCTTCAAAACTAGGGACGCCAAGCCCATGATGATTCTCTTCAAATTGCTTGTTCTCTCTAGGCTGGAATACTAGTGTACCTTAACTGCCCCTTTTAAGGCAGGCGAAATTGCTGACCTGGAGAGTGAACAAAGAACTTCCACGATGAAGAACCTAAATTACTGGGAACGGCTGAAGTCCCTTGATTTGTATTCCCAGGAACGCAGGCGAGAGAGATACATAATAATATACACTTGGAAAATTCTAAAGAGATTTGTACCAAACTTGCACAAGAAAATCACTCCCTATGAATGCAAACAAATCAACAGGAGATGCAACATTCCTTTAGTGAAAAGCAGGGGCGCCACGAGTACACTGAGAGACAACACTAAGTGTCAGGGGCCCAAGACTGTTCAACTGCCTCCCGGCATACTTAAGGGGGATTACCAATAGACCCCTGGCTGTCTTCAAGAAGGCAATGGACAGGCACCTAAAGTCAGAACCTGACTAGCCGGGCTGTAACTCGTACATCAGTTTGGGTGCGGCCAGCAGTAACAGCCTGACTGATCAGACCCTGATCCACCACAAGATCTTGTTTCAGACCGGGCCGCGGGGGCGTTGACCCCGAAACTCTCTCCAGGTATACATTCACTTTACCAGGTATACTCAACAATCTTAGTCCCTTATAATTTTTACGCTCTCTTTTGTCCCCTTTGTCTTTATAAAAAGGAACTATCCCTAGGTACCTTACCCTCTTCCATACATTTGTTAAATAAAAGCACTAACCATTCCAAAACTATATCCTCATCTGCTATTAACATTTGCTTTACCCCCTTTCATTCTACCCACTGCCTCACGCACTTCCCCCACACTCACAATTAGTTCAATAATTGCCGAGGCAATTGGTAGTCATCTTCAAAGCCATAAATTGATTAATGAATCTCAGTACGGTTTTCCAAAAGGGTGTTCCTGCCTTACGAATTTATTATTTTTTTTCACTAAGTTATTTGAGGAAGTAGATCATGGTAATGACAATGATGTTGTGTATATGGACTCTTGTCACCAACAGTCCCACATCAGACTATTGAGGAAAATTAAGGCACACGGAGAGAGTTTGCATAAATGGGGAGAAATCAGAGTGAGGAAGCGTCACCAGCGGTGTTCCACAGGGGTCAGTGTTGGGCCCCTTGTCGTTCACAATCTAGATAAACGACATAGATGAGGGAATAAATAGCGACATAAGCAAGTTTGCCGATTACACCAAAACAGGCCGTCGAAATCCTTGTGACGGGGACGTTTGAGCATTCAAGGAAGATTTGAGTAGATGAACCGGGGTTTGGGGGAAAAAAGGGCAGACGCGGGTTTAATATAGACAAATGCAAGTTCTAAACAGGGACGGGAAAAAATAACCAGCCAATTAAACTAATAAGTTTTTTGGGGGGGAGTTTTGGTTATCAAATCTAAAACGGGGACAACAGTGCATAAGCGTTCAAAAGGGAACAGAATCCTTGCTTCATATCAAGTAGTTAAATAAAAAGGGTATTCTTTTGTTTTTCAACTCTACTACCTTTGGTTAGGCCTCATTTAGTTTATGCTGCGCATTTTTGTCACCGTAACGGAAGGATATAAATGCACTGGAAACATAAAAAGGGAGGATGCCAAGTTTATCCCATGCCTATAAAAAGGCATTCGAAAAGGGTTCCCAAAAAGGGTTTAGGGGAAAAAACAGAGGAGCGGCGGAAAACAATAATTGGCATCAATGGACAACAATACCTGACAGAAAGGGAACATCGAGTGATGGTAACCGGACGAGGTTCAGAGAGGGTCCTGTACGAGTGGGGTTCCAGAGGGAGTCAGTCAAAGGGCGGTGTTTTATTGGTATGTATTAACGTACGGAAGGGGTAGATTCAGAGGTGTCACGTTTGCGAACAATGTGAAGCAAATGCAAAAATTCAAATTGAAAAGGGATCAATAGGACTACCAGGATCGGGAAGGCTGCAACCGGGCCCCAGTAACGGGTTCTGGAGTTACACACCACCAAGTACAAAGTCATGAAGCTTGGGGAAGGTCAAAAAAGTAGCGGGAGGGCAAAAGCTAGGGGGCCAAAGCATACAAGCCGCACTCAAAGAAAGGATTTGGGGGTGAGTATATACCGAGCACATCCCTAAGGCGAAAAAACCCAAAAATAATGCAGCGCATAGGGTGTCTGGAAAATTAAAATTTTTCCGTTAACCCTTGCGAAAAAGGTTAGGCCCATATTGAAGTATGCAGCCCCAGAATGGAACCCACACCGGGCAAGCCTCGGGAAATTAAAAATGCAAAGGTTTGCAACAAGCTTTTTAAAGGGACAGGGGAGGGGTTAAGGAACTCAACCCGACGACACTGGAGGACAGGGGGGGATGTGGAGGAAATGATAACGATAAAAAATACAGAGGGGAATTGACAAGGGGGATAGGGGCAAAAATTTTTCAGAGATGGGCACAAAACAAAGAGTCACAACAAAAAGTCGGAACTAAAATGTTAGGAAGTATTTTTTCAGTCACAGAGTTTCAAAAAGGGGAAAAACAATCGGGAGTGTGGTATAGAAAAGCAGGACCCCCTATGCCTTTAAGAAGAAGTTAATAAAGATAACAGCGGGGAGAGAGTTGACCTAGCAACGACTGCGAAGAATGATCCAGAGCTGTGATCTGCCCCGAAACCCACAAAAAAGGGGGAAAACTCACCACACACCCCCACACACACACCCCAACCACCACAAGGAGCGGGGGAATAAGGGGAAAAGATGCAGGGGATCAGGGAATACCTACGGCAGGAAACACTGTGTGGTACGTGTGAAGGTCGCAGGGGAATTTTGCGAGGGGGGTTCCACAAGGCTCACCCCTAGGCCCGGTGCTGTTTCTTGTATCGTAAGACTGGTGGAAGGAATAATTCAGAAAGTGTCATTTTTCGCTGAGAGTAAAACAAAATGAGGAGAATACAAGTGGGCGAGGACATTAAGATTAAAGGGGATCTGGACAACTAAAATAGGGCCCGAAAAAAGGGCTCCTGGATTTTAACCCATAAGTTTAAGGTCATGAAGTTTGGGGGAAGGAAACAGAAGACCGCAGACAGTAAGGTTAGGAAACAACAGCTGAAAACGTCAGTTAAAGAAAAGGATCTTGGGTAAGAATTATAAGAACATGTCCCTGAGGCACCTCAATCAAAATAACTCTGCGCTATGGGAGATTGGCAAACCTAGATTGGAGTTTAGCATCTGAGAAAGGGATCATTCACGACTTTGACAAGTGTATAAGGGCCCTTTAAACGGAATATGCGGCCAGTATGGAACCCTCATTTAGTTAAAACGCACAAAAATTCGGAAAGTGCAAAAATTTGCAACAGTTATTTTCCCCGGAACTGAGGAATAGTCTTATGAGGAGGGGTTAAAGGGAAAACTAAACCTGATGAAACTAGAGGAAGGGGGGGATAAAAGGGGGCCATGATAACAAGTTGAAATACTAAGGGGCATTGACAAGGTGGACAAGGATCGAAGTTTCAGAATGGATACAGAAACAAGGGGACAAATTGGAAACTGAAAACCCCAGATGGTCATAGGGATATGGGAAAAGTTTTTCTTTAGTCTTGGGGTTTCAGGAACGGGGAATAATCTGGAGGGGAAGTAGTGGAAGCAAGTTCCATAAATAGCTTTAAGAAGAGGTATGACAAAAAATCATGGGGGGGGGAGAGAGTAAATTAGTAGACCAGTGAAGAGGGGGGCTAGGAGTTGATCGACCCCCGCAAACCCCAATAGGTGAGTACAACCCACACCACAACACAGAGGTATGTAAAGCTCCGGGTCAGGGAGAGTGACCAGTACGATCAGTGAAGGGGGGGCCCGGACTCGATCGACCCCCGCAACCTCAACTAGGTAAGTACACACACACACAACACACACACACACACACACACACACACACACAACCACACACACATACACACACCACCACACACACACCCACACACACACACAAACACACACACCAAACACACACACACACACACACACATACACAAAACACCAAAACACACACACAACCACACACACACCACACACACACACACACCACAACACACACACAAACACACACACAGGGGCCAGGGGCTCGGACCGACCCCCGCAAAATCAAAAAGGTGAGTACAACACACAACACACACACCACCACACCACAAAACCCCCCACACACCACACACACAAACAACACCCCCAAACGCACACATACACACACACACTACAACACACACCACACGCACACACACACAAACCACACAATGAATCACGGGGTGTTTGGAAGTATTTTTTCAGCCACAGGTATCGTAAGTTGGGAAAAGTTTTGGGAAACGATGAGGGGGGCAGGATCCAAAATAGCTTTAAAGAGAGGTATGAAAAAGCTCACGCCTCAGGGGGAAATGACCAGTACGATCAGTGAAGAGGCGGGCCAGGAGCCGGACTGACCCCCCCAACCTCAACTAGGTGGGAAACTAGGTGGTACAACACACACACACACCACACACACACACACACACCACACACACACACACACACTAAAAACACCAAAACACATGCAAAAAACAAAGTTCCCCTTTTTAAACAATAATTCATAATTTGTTTTCGTTTCAGGTTTTCGTAAAGAGGTGACGAGTATATGGGGGATGGGGTTTCCATTTCTGTTGTTGTGTGTTTGGGGGATGTGCATTTCCAGCACCTGTGGTAGGTCATACAATGTACTTGTATATGAAGTTGGTAGTACCCACCCGTTGGTAGGTCATACAATGTACTTGTATAGTAAAGTTGGTAGATCCCCACTGTTGGTGGTAAAATGTACTTGTTAGAAGTTGTGAATACCCACCTGTTGGTAGGTCATACAATGTACTTGTTATGAAGTTGTGTGATACCGCGCCTGTTGGGGATCAATGTACTTGTTAAAGTAAATTGGTAGATACCAGCACCTTTGGTAGGTATACAATGTACTTGTTATTAATTTTGTAGATACCAGACCCGTTGGTAGGTCATACAAAGTACTTGTAATGTAATTGTTAAATACCGCACCCTGTTGGTAGGTCATAAATTACTTGTTTGTAAGTTGTTAAAACCCCAAACCCTTTTGGGAGGGCATACAATGTACTTGTTTTAAAGAAAATTTTTAGATACCAGCACCTGTTTGGGAGGGCTACAATGTACTTGTATAGTAAGTTGTCCAATACCAGCACCTGTTGGGAGGTCATACAAAGTATTTTATATGAAGTTGGTAGATACCAGCCCTGTTGGTAGGGCAAAAAATGTACTTGTATATATAAAGTTTGTGAGAACCGCACCTGTTGGTAGGTCATACCTGTCTTGTATTGGGAAGTTGTGTAGATACCAGCACCTGTTGGAGGTCATACAATGTACTTTTTATGTAATTTTGAGAACCGCACCTGTTGGTAGGTCTACAAGTACTGTATATTTTAAGTTGTTAGATACCAGCACCTTGTAGGCATACAATGTACTTTATAGTAATTGTGAGAACCCGCCCGTTGGAGGTCATACATGTACTTTTATATTAAGTTGTGCAGAACCGCCCTGTTTTTAGTCTACAATGGACTGTATATGTAAGTTGGTGATACCCACCTGTTTGGGAGGTCAACAATTACTTGTATAGAATTGGTAATACCAGCACCTGTTGGTAGGTCATACAATGTACTTGTATAGTAAGTTGTGTAAACCCGCACCCGTTTGGAGTCATACAATTTCTTGATAGAAGTTTTGGGGAATACCCGCACCTGTGGTAGGTCATACAAGTCTTGTATTGTAAGTTGAGAGATACCACACCTGTTGGGAGGTCTACAATGTACTTTATATGTAAGTTTGTAGATACCAGCACCTGTTGGTAGGTCTACAATGTCTTGTTTAGTAAGTTTGGTGTACCGCACCTGTTGGTAGGGCAACAAAGTATTGTATATGTAAGTTTGTGAACCACACCTGTTTTGGTAGTCTACAATGACCCTTTTATATGTAGTTGAGCAAACCACACCTGGTTTTGGGGTCATACAATTCTTTATATGTAAGTTGTTAGATCCACACCTGTTGGTGGTTCAATGATTTATAGTGTTGTGTAGATCCAGCCCTGTTGGTAGGGGATACAATGACTTGTAAATTTTAAATTGTGTAGAACCGCCCGTTGGAGGGAACAATGTTTGTATATGTAAGTTGTTTCAGATACCC
>NC_069428.1:43780049-43790049 GCF_026875155.1 Cherax quadricarinatus | reverse complement strand
ATATGATAGGTTTATACAAAATAGAAGAGTTGCAAGGAAGGAAGAGTATATGGAGAGAAAAAGAAATGTTAAAAGAGTGGTGAAGCAATGTAAAAGAGAGCAAATGAAAGAGCGGGTGAGATGTTAAAAAAATTTTTGGAAAATAAGAAAAAGTTTTGGAGTGAGATTAATAAGTTTATGAAGTCTAGGGAACGAATGGATTTGACAGTTAAAAGCAAGAGAGGAGAGTTATTAAATGGATAGTTAGAAGTATCAGGATAATGGAGGGAATATTTTGAGGAATTGTTAAATGTTAAAAAGACAGAGAAGCAGTGATTTCGTGTGTAGGGCAACGAGGAATATCATCTTGTAGGAGGTAGGAGGATAGTCACTTAGCTATAATACCAACTTACCTCATAATTTTGTAATATTTTAAACTTAAGATTTAATTTAAGTCTGCCCGAAATGGTACACACTGTAATTATTATTTTACTACATGTAAACCACACAATAACCAAATTCTGTAAACTCAGCATTGTAATCCTTACAGAGAATAAACTTTGAATTTGAATTTGAATTTGAAGTATGCGTGAGCGTGTTAGGAGCAAATGGAGACAAATTTTAGGACGAAACGTGCTGTTGGAGTGTGAGCAGGGTAATATTTATGAAAGGATTCAGGGAAACCGAAAGGCCGGATTTGAGTCCTGGACATGGGAAGTACAGTCTCTACACTCTGAAGGAGGGGTGTTAATGTTGCAGTTTTATAACTGTAGTGTAAAGTACACCTCTGGCAAGACAGTGATGGAGTGAATGATGGTGAAAGTTTTTCTTTCTCGGGCCATCCTGCCTTGGTTGGAAACGGCCCATGTGTTAGTGAATAATATATATATAATATATATATATATATATATTATATATATATATATATATATATATATATTATATATATATATATATATATATATATATATATATATATATATATATTTATATATATATATTTTTTTTTTTTTTTTTCAACAAGTCGGCCGTCTCCCACCAAGTCAGGGTGACCCAAAAAAGAAAGAAAATCCCCAAAAAGAAAATACTTTCATCATCATTCAACACTTTCACCACACTCGCACATTATCACTGTTTTTGCAGAGGTGCTCAGAATACAACAGCTTAAAAGCATACACATATAAAGATACACAAACCCTTATCCCTCCAAACTGCCAATTTTCCCAAAACCCCCCTCCTTTAAAGTGCATGCATTATACTTCCCATTTCCAGGACTGAAGTCCGACTATATGAAAATAACCTTTTTCCCCTGAATCCCTTCACTAAATTTACCTGCTCACACCCCAACAGATCGTCAGGTCCCAAGTACCATTCGTCTCCATTCACTCCTATCTACACCGCTCACGCACGCTTGCTGGAAGTCCAAGCCCCCTTTCCGACAAAACCTCCTTTACCCCCTCTCTCCAACCCTTTTTGAGGACGACCCTACCCCCTCTTCCCTTCCCTATAGATTTATATGCTTTCCATGTCATCTTTCTTTGATCCATTCTCTCTAAATGACCAAACCACCTCAACAAACCCTCTTCTGCCTCTGACTAATACTTTATTAACTCCACCTTTTCCTAAATTTTCCCCCCTCCGAATTTTCTGCATAATATTTACATCACCATTGCCCTTAAACGGACATCTCCACTGCCTCCAACGTCTCCTCACTGCTGCATTTACCACCCAAGCTTCACACCCATATAAGAGTGTTGGTACTTTCTATACTTTTATACATTCCTTCTTTTGCCTCCACAGATAACGTTTTTGACTCCACATATACCTCAACGCACCACTCACCTTTTTTCCCTCATCAATTCTATGATTAACCTCATCCTTCATAAATCCATCCGCCGACACGTCAACTCCCAAGTATCTGAAAACATTCACTTCTTCCATACTCCTCCTCCCAATTTGATATCCAATTTTTCTTTATCTAAATCATTTGACACCCTCATCTCTTACTCTTTTCTATGTTCACTTTCAACTTTTAAACCCTTTACACACATTCCAAACTCATCCACTAACCTTTGCAATTTTTTTTTTGAATCTCCCATAAGCACAGTATCATCAACAAAAGTAGCTGTGTCAATTCCCATTTTGTATTTGATTCCCCATAATTTAATCCCACCCCTCTCCCGAACACCCTAGCATTTACTTCTTTTACAACCCCCAACATGGTGACATTACACATCCCTGTCTAAGACCTACTTTTACCGGGAAGTAGTCTCCCTCTCTTCTACACACCCTAACCTGAGCCTCACTATCCTCATAAAAACTCTTTACAGCATTTAAAACTTACCACCTATTCCATATACTTGCAACATCTGCCACATTGCTCCTCTATCCACTCTATCATATGCCTTTTCTAAATCCATAAATGCAATAAAACTTCCCTACCTTTATCTAATACTGTTCACATATATGCTTCAATGTAAACACTTGATCTACACATCCCCTACCCACTCTGGAACCTCCTTGCTCATCCGCAATCCTACATTCTGTCTTACCCCTAATTCATTCAATTATAACCCTACCGTACACTTTTCCTGGTATACTCAGTAAACTTATTCCACTATAATATTTACAGTCTCTTTTGTCCCCTTTCCCTTTATATAAAGGGACTATACATGCTCTCCGCCAATCCCTAGGTACCTTCCCTCTTTCATACATTTATTAAACAAAAGTAAAAACCACTCCAACACTATATCCCCCCCTGCTTTTAACATTTCTGTCATGATCCCATCAGTTCCAGCTGCTTTACCCCCCTTTCATTTCAAAACTGCTGCTCAGTTTTGATTATGCTGCTCAGTTTTAGATTATGCTGCTCAGTTTTGGGATTATGCTGCTCAGTTTTGGTCCCCTTACTACAGGATGGACATAGACTCATTAGAGAACATACAGAGAAGAATGACTAAAATGATTTACTGTGTAAGGAACCTCCCGTATGAAGATAGACTTAAAGCCTTAAATCTCCACTCCCTGGAGAGGCGTAGAATGAGGGGAGATATCACTGAAGTGTATAAGTGGATGACGGGCATAAACAAGGGAGACATTAATAAAGTACTGAGGGTGTCGAACCAAGTAAGAACCAGGAATAATGGATTTAAGTCGGATAAGTTTAGATTTAGAAATCGGACATAGGTAATACTGGTTTTCTAAAGAGTTGTAGATGCGTGGAACAGTCTTCCCAGTGGGGTGATAGAGGTTAGGACCTTGGGTAGCTTTAAGAAGAGACTGGACAAATATATGAGTGGGAGGGGCTGGGTTTGATTGGTGTCAAGGGGTACGGGAGTTATTTCTTGAGTAGCTTTAGGTAGATGTCGTTTTGATAAGGACCTGCCTCGTATGGGCCAGTATGCCTTCTGCAGTGTTCCTACATTCTTATGTTCTTATGTTCTTATGTAATGCCTCACGTACCTCCCCCACACTTACATTCTGCTCTTCTTCACTCCTAAAAGATGGTATACCTCCCTGACCAGTGCATGAAATTACTGCCTCTGTTTCTTCCTTAACATTTAAAAGTTCCTCAAAATATTCTCGCCATCTACCTAATACCTCCATCTCCCCATCTACTAACTCCCCTACTCTGTTTTTAACTGACAAATCCATAATTTCCCTAGGCTTTCTCAACTTGTTTAACTCACTCCAAAATTTTTTCTTATTTTCATTAAAATTTCTTGACAGTGCCTCTCCCACTCTAACATCTGCTCTCCTTTTGCACTCTCTCACCACTCTCTTTACCTTTCTTTTACTCTCCATATACTCTGCTCTTCTTATAACACTTCTGCTTTGTAAAAACCTCTCGTAAGCTACCTTTTTCTCTTTTATCACACCCTTTACTTCATCATTCCACCAATCACTCCTCTTTCCTCCTGCCCCCACCCTCCTATAACCACAAACTTCTGCCCCACACTCTAATACTGCGTTTTTAAAACTGTTCCAACCCTCTTCAACCCCCCCCCACTACACATCTTTGCACTAGCCCATCTTTCTGCCAATAGTCGCTTATATCTCACCCGAACTTCCTCCTCCCTTAGTTTATACACTTTCACCTCCCTCTTACTTGTTGTTGCCACCTTCCTCTTTTCCCATCTACCTTTTACTCTAACTGTAGCTACAACTAAATAATGATCCGATATATCAGTTGCCCCTCTATTAACATGTACATCCTGGAGCCTACCCATCAACCTTTTATCCACCAATACATAATCTAATAAACTACTTTCATTACGTGCTACATCATACCTTGTATATTTATTTATCCTCTTTTTCATGAAATATGTATTACTTATTACCAAATCTCTTTCTACACATAGCTCAATTAAGGCTTCCCATTTACATTTACCCTGGCACCCATATTTACCTACTACTCCCTCCATAACATTTTTACCCACTTTAGCATTGAAATCCCCAACCACCATTACTCTCACACTTGATTCAAAACTCCCCACGCATTCACTCAACATTTCCCAAAATCTCTCTCTCTCCTCTACACTTCTCTCTTCTCAAGGTGCATACACGCTTATTATAACCCACTTTTCACATCCAATCTTTATTTTACTCCACATAATCCTTGAATTCCTGCCATAGCTTATCCTTCAACATTATTGCTACTCCTTTAGCTCTAACTCTATTTGAAACCCCTGACCTAATCCCATTTATTCCTCTCCACTGAAACTCTCCCACCCCCTTCAGCTTTGTTTCACTTAAAGCCAGGACATCCAGCTTCTTCTCATTCATAACATCCACAATCATCTCTTTCTTATCATCTGCACAACATCCACGCACATTCAGACTTCCCACTTTGACAATTTTCTTCTTCTTATTCTTTTTAGTAATCTTTACAGGAAAAGGGGTTACTAGCCCATTGTTCCCGGTATTTTAGTTGACTTTTACAACACGCATGGCTTACGGAGGAAAGATTCTTATTCCACTTCCCCATGGATATAAAAGGAAAAGTAATAAGACCAAGAACTATTAAGATAAAATCAAAGAAAAACTCAGATGAGTGTGTATAAATAAATGTGTACATGTATGTGTAGTGTGACCTAAGTGTAAGTAGAAGTAGCAAGACGTACCTGTAATCTTGTATATTTATGAGACAGACAAAAGACACCAGCAATCCTACCATCATGTAAAACAATCACAGGCTTTCATTTTACACTCACTTGGCAGGACGGTAGTACCTCCCTGGGCGGTTGCTGTCTACCAAACCTACTACCTATATATTAAATATATATATATAATATATATATATATATATATATATATATATATATATATATTATATAAATTTATATATATATATATATATATATATTTATATAATTTGTTTATTTATTTATTGTTAATTTAAGAACGAGTCACGTCTTAACCCATTATATTTTTTACTTGATATTCATAAGAACATAAGAAAGAAAGAACACAACAGCAGGCCTACTGGCCCATATAGGCATGGGCCAGTAGGCCATTATGGTAAAAATTAGCTACATTTAATCACTTATGTTCCTTATTGTAAAACACACGATAACATATAACTAAAAGTTAAAACTTTATTTTCTCAACAGGTAAACAGGACACGAAGTGGTCCATGACGCGCCTGCAGCAGACTGGTCTCTCAACACAGGTGATGGAGGCTTGGCTGGTCACACAGGTGGTGGAGGCTGTGTTGACCTCAACACAACATGGCAGCTACTCTGTAATTTTCATTACGGACGGCACTACCTCACCCTCCACTATCTTCATGGCAAGTGTTGGAGGGTTTTGTATTATACAATGTGAGAGTTTAAAATATTTTCCTAGTTAAAGTTTTGTATATCATTGCTTTTATTTCCACACCAATATACTGACTGAGTGAGAAGCAGACATCATAGTATATATGATTATTATCTGCTGTAAGAGACTGCATGAAACAACATTCTGTGGGATGACGTTGACTGACAATTTATGTCATACAAACAACAATATATTAGTTTTGCAGATATTCAATTTTTCCTTTCAGATAATAGATCATCTACGGTTTCCAGGAGGAGTTGTATTTTTGAAGCAGTAATTAATGGATCTGATTTCAACCAGAGGGACGAGTACCTCTCTCTGCTGGTTGATAATGTTAAGATGGTAAGCTCAATGTTCATTATCTGTTAGGTGCGAGATTATGTTCAGGATAGGACATTTTTTTTTTTTACAACGGGAAACGTATCTGTGTTGTGTTCGTGTAAAACTATGGAAGTTAGTTCGTTCGTACTGATACTGAAGCTGTTCCCATTAAAATCGAAGTTGGTAACTTCCTTCCTCTTAACAGCTTATGGAGATTACTAACTAAAGTTTCTACACAAACAGCTGCGGAAGTTGTCATCATACACAACAATTGTAGTGATAAGTGACGAGGCAACCTTCCTCGCCGCCTTCGTCAAGTGGTCCGTCAAGGGGCGCCTCATGGTGTGGTCGACGAGGCTCCTCATCCTCACTCACTCTCGCCTCATGGAGTTGCAGGATCTCCACACAACCTTGTCCAACCTCAACTCTATGTTGGTTATTATCAACGACGACACAGCTAACATCAGGTGATGTGGTTTTAGTTACACATACTTAAATGAAGATTAAATATAATGATCCTTGATGCCATACACTCTCTGGTGATAATAACGAAAACGAGGTAAACAATATTTTACACACACACACCACACACACACACACACCACACACACACACACACACACACACACACACACACACACACACACACACACACATACACACACACACACACACACACACATACACACACATACACACACACACACACACACACACACACACACACACACACACGCACACACACACACACATACACATACACAACACACACAACACACACACACACATACACACACATACACACACACACACACACACACACACACACACACACACACACACACACACACACACACACACACACATACACACACACGCACACACACACACACACACGCACACACACACACACACACACAGTTGAATCACAGTGATGTTAGGAAGTATTTCTTCAGCTACAGAGTAGTCAGGAAGTGGAATAGTTTGGGAAGCGATGTAGTGGAGGCAGGATCCATACATAGCTTTAAGCAGAGGTATGATAAAGCTCACGATTCAGGGAGAGTGACCTAGTAGCGACCAGTGAAGAGACGGGGCCAGGAGCTAGGACTCGACCCCTGCAACCTCAACTAGGTTAGTACACACACACACACACACACACACACACACACTCACACACACCTGACGACACGACACACACAATCGACCTGACGACACTAGAGGACAGGAGAGATAGGGCTAAGATGATGGAATTGGTACTGGAAAACCTCATACATCAACACAAAAGGGACTACCAGAGAAAGAGGAGAGGGCGAACCATCAAGACTGGACCTACTATTCACTTTGAGTAATGCAGATACTGAGGACATCACATATAAAAGATCCCTGGGGCTAGTGATCACGTGGTTCTGAGCTTCGTATACATAGTAAAGTTACAAATGGAGACGGAAACAAGAAGGGCAAGACGAATGAAACCAAGCTACAAGAGAGGAGACTAAACAAGTATGAGGCATTTTCAACAGGAGGTTCAATGAGACAGAGACGTAGCAGGGAGATCAGTAAGCAAACACTATGACATATTAGAAAACGTTTCGGTCCTTGGACCTTGATCACTTCTGAATATGTCATAGTGTTTGTTTACGTGTCTTTCTAAACCAACTTGTCGGTATTATTACCAAGGTTTATACAAGAAAAATCAGGAAAAGAGATGATGGAATGTGTGACAACAATAAGCAAGGAAGCAGAGAAGAGGTTTGTATCCATGGGCAACAGAAATAATAAGAAGGCGAGGATGAGCCATTGCTTCACCCAAAGATGTAGAGAGGCCAAAACCAAGTATGCTAGAAAATGGAAGAAGTATAGAAGGCAAGGGACCCAGGAGAATATGGAGAGTAGTAGAAGAGCAAGAAATGAATATGCTCAAGTAAGGAGGGAGGTCCAACGACAATACGAAAATGACACAGCAACAAAAACCAAGTCTTACTCGAAGCTGTTGTGCAGTCACATCAGGGGGAAAAAAACAACATTAGGGGCCAGGTAATTTTATATATTCGATGGGAAAAAAAAATGGGAGTTACAAAAAACGACGAGAAGTAGGGAGCAGCTAACGGATTCAAAGAAGTATTAACAGAGGTACAGAAAGGATCCAAAAAAGATGGAGTTTTTTGGGAGTAGTTGGGTCAAAGGGATAAAGTCAGGGGGGGTAAAAGGGCTACAAACCTAAACCAGGAAAACGATTTTGGAATGAGATAATAGAGACATTTCAGAGGGACTAACCAAATAACTGTTATAATTAGGGCCCCTAGCAAAGCAAAGAAAAAAATTCCTCATCTCATAAGGAACGCTCTGACCGACCCCGTATACGTCGGGCCCATATTGAATTTGCAGCACCAGTTTGGAACCACCCCGGGGCCAAGACGTAGGAAATTAGAGAAAGTGCAAAGGTTTGCAACGAGAGTTTTTCAAAAAGCTAAGGGGACATATTTTAAAAAAAAAGATATTAAGGGAAAATTTACCTGACGCATAGGGGACGAAGAAAAAAGGGAGGATTGAAAAACGACATTAAAATACAAAGAGGAATCAAGAAGGTGGACAGAGACAGAATGTTCCAAAGACGGGATACAGAAAAAGGGGGGTAAAATTTAAAAAAGTTAAAGATCAGATAAATGCGGGATTTGGGAAGTACTTCTTCAGTCATAGAAATTCGGGAAGTGGAATAGTCTGAATGTGGGGCAGAACCCCATACATAGCTTTAAGAAGCGGATGATAAAGCTCCGGAGCAGGGGGAGACTGCCCTAGTACCCCCGTAAAGAGGGGGGGGGCCCCACGATCATGGTGACCCCTGCAACCAAAATTAGGTGGTACAACGACACGCCCCAAACCAGGAGCTATGACTTCCCCCTGAAAACCTATCTAGGGAGACACACACCACACACAGTAAAAAAAAATCGTTAAAGGGAACTTTATACACTGTGTAGTCAGGCCATACTGGAGTAGCAGCACCATTTTGGGAAACCCCACACCTGATGCAACACGTCAAGAAATTAGAAAAAACGCAAAGGTTTGCAACAAGGCTGGTTCCCAGGAAAGGGGAATGCCCTACGGGAAAAGGGTTTAAAAGGGAAATGGGTCTGACGCCCGGAGGCAGGAGAGTCGGGGGAAAAATGATAACGACTACAAAATCTGCTTTGAATAGCAAGGTGGACAAAGCAGGATTTTCCCAGAGATGGACACAGAAAAAGGGGTCAAATTTGGGAAAGCGAAGACTCCCGTGAATCAAAAGGAATGTTGGAAAAGTTTTTCTTCAGCTACGGTTGTTGGAAATGGAAAAGTCTGGCAAAACGATGTAGTGGGGGAAAGGGAACCCTACTGTTTTAAAAGAGGTATGATAAAGCTCATGGAGCTGGAGTGGAGGACCCGTACCCGGGAAATAAAGAGGTGGGGCCCGGAGCTGAGTCTGACCCCCGCAACCCCAATTAGGTGAATTAGGGAGTACACATACACACACACACACACACACAAAAACAAACCCCAAACAACACACACCACACACAAAACCACACACACACACACACACCACCACCACAATCACCGTGCACATTCATGTAGTAAAATGTTTTTTGAACAAAGAACAAGTGTACAAAGTTGGTGTTACGGTGCAGTGTTTACCCACTCCGTATAGCCGCGGGGGGTCCAGGGTTTTGCAGGTGGCCTCCTGGACACCTCGCGTGGCCTCCCCCTCACCCACACCCCCCACTTTCCCAGAAAATTCTTTTTAAAAAGGTTGGAACGTATAAAACACACATTCGGGAATCATTATCAAAATGCAAATTAATATATTTTATTATAGTACGCAAAATAAATTTTTATTCAGTAACCTTAA
>NC_069428.1:43772549-43775049 GCF_026875155.1 Cherax quadricarinatus | reverse complement strand
TCTTTATGAAGGTATGAAACTGAACTGTTAGCAAAAATTCACAATAGTTTAATGCTGAGTTTAATATAAATATTTATATTATATAAAATATTATAAAGTATATATATTATTACTAAAATATATATATGATATATATATATTTATAATGTTATATATATAATATTATATTATTTATATATATATATATATATATATATATTTATATATATATATATATATATATATATATATATATATATATATCGTGCCGAATATGTAAAACTGGTCAATTAGCAAGAACTCATTAAAAATTAAGTTCTTTCTAAAATTTGCTCTTATACGTTTAGACATATATTTTTTTCATTAATGTTAATGTAAAAATTTTTAATTTTGCTCCAAAAGAATCTTAGAAAACTTACCTAACCTTATTATAACAAGAACAATTTATTTTAGCCTAACCCAACTAAATATATTTTAGATTTGTTTACAATAATTTAATACTAAACAAACACAGTGAAAAATATTTTTTTCGTTAGGTTCAGAATGATTTGGGCAAAATTATTGCATTCATAAATTTTCACTTGTCCTATATGGTAAGATGAGCGTTGCTATTTAAGCCAAGATCGCAAGTTCTGCCTATTCGGCACGACATATATATATATTAGGTACCACCTCTAGAACATTACTGGGGAGCCTCCTGCTCATAGAAGACAATAAAACGACTTGACTTGACTTAAGAAATCGTAAAGACAATAAACGTACCTCAGGGAGAACTCGAGGTTCTCCCCGGAGCTTTTTGAATATTTTTTTCTCCTACCACCCCCTGTAATTTATTGTTATATGTGTACTTTATTAATAGACTGAATACATTGATAGAAAACACAAACATGAATACATTGGTACAATATATCAAAGGTTATGAATCTCCTCCAGCTTCTCCAAAGCCGGACGCGAGCCCTGTATGCAGCATGCATTTCCCCTCTGGATGGCCACGCTGAGGTGCTGGAACATGAAAGTGGCCGCCCTTGGGTCCCTGGTGTGTCGATGAGTCTGGAACCCAGTTCTTTAACGAAACATGTGGCATTTTTTCCCCATGATCCCAAGGTCTCTGATCCCAATGGGGCAAATTGACACTGTTGGCTTATGTCCTGTACTTGCTGATTTTGTACTCCTCTCTGTGGTCAGCAGCTCCTCCCTGTCGCCCGACACTGTGATGGATGTAGGTGTCAGCCAGTGTGGACACACAGGTATAGTCCCATGCTAAGAGCTTGCCATTCTTCCAAGAATTGATGGTGATCCCATCAGGGTGGTTTGCTGGTTTGTGGGTATTGTTGGCTGCTAATGATCGGGGCTCCCTCTCGGCTGGGAATCCAGCTGTAGCAAGGGTTCTCTTTATGATATTGTTGACCTCAGTGTGTCTTGCATGCCAGCCCTTGGTTTTGGAACAGTTAAGACCAAATTCCTAGGTCTATACCTCGACAACAACCTAAATTTCAGCACCCATATCCAACACATAACAAAAAAAGTATCCAAAACTGCCCTTCTCACACTATACCATTCACTCATTTATCCATACCTCACCTCTGCTATTTGTGCTTGGGGATCAACTGCAGCAACACACCGAAAGCCAATAATAACCCAACAAAAAGCTGCAGTAAGAATAATCGCTAAATCCCACCCCTGGCAACACCCCCCCCCACTGTTCATAGATCTAAACTTACTCCCTGTTCAGAACATCCACACCTACTACTGTGCAATCTATATCTACAGGACCTTAAATTCCAATATTAACCTTGGCCTGAAACGCTTTCTTGATAGTTGTGACAGGATCCACAGGCATAACACCAGACACAAACATCTCTGTGACATTCCCCGTGTCCGACTAAACCTTTACAAAGATTCAATGTGTTTCAAAGGGCCTAAAATCTGGAACACCCTACCTGAAAACTCTAGAACTGCAGACACATTCATCACTTCCAAAACTACAGTTAGAAAACATCTTATCTCCCTGATACACCCCGTCAACTAACTATATGAAAACCACCTGGTGGTTCACACTTACACTCACTCACACACTGACTATAAACACAGAAATATGAATCAATCTTAAAATAATGAATCCTAACTAGTCATAAATTTGCTATGATACTCCAATGTAGACACTATGTATTGTGCCAAAACAAAAGCATTCACATTGCTTAACTCACAAACTATAATGTAGTCACTTAGAATTAATACCATAATCTGTAATAGTTTAAAGTTAAGAATTAATCTAAGTCTGCCCGAAATGTGTACGAATGGTATATAATACCGACAAGATGAGAGTAAGACACATGTGCAACATCTGGGTATCTTTATTGTAGACGTTTCGCCATCCAGTGGCTTTATCAATACAAATTCTAGGATATAACTTGAAGACAGTAGAACTATGTACAGAAGATGAGGTAATCAGTCCCTGATTACCTCATCTTCTGTACATAGTTCTACTGTCTTCAAGTTATGTCCTAGAATTTGTATTGAT
>NC_069428.1:43750049-43765049 GCF_026875155.1 Cherax quadricarinatus | reverse complement strand
AGCCATAAGCTAGGCCTCTCTGGTCTGCCATCCTCGCCCCAAGGGGGCTAATGGGAATGACAGTCTTGTGAGCTACAAGCTCCGGCTCAGGCACCTACCCTACCATAGAAGGGTTAGGCATGGTATCGATGTGTAATTCTCCATATTTGAAAGAATGCTTTTGGGTTAGTCTTCGATTCCCTTTCCACTTTACCTAAATTTGTGTATGTAATAATTTCACAAAAATCATTCTTAAGCCTATCGAAAAAAAATATATTTCATTGTGTTTTATTAATAAATTATTGTAAACTTATCTAAAATATATATATTGTTGGATTAAGCTAAATTAAATTCCGCTTGTTATAATAAGATTAGATAAGTTCTCTAAAATTCTTGTGGTACAAAATTATTAATTTTTAAATTAAAATAAATGAAAAAATGTATCTCTAAAAGTATAAGAGAAAATGAGTTCTTGCTAACTGACCAGTTTTACCTATTCGTCACGAAAACTATATATATATATATATATATATATATATATATATATATATATATATATATATATATATATATATTATTTTAACCACGAACGAGTGGTATTGATCGATAACAATACTGTGCTAGCCAAGGATTCGAACCCATGTTGTACTGGCCCGTTATTGTTTTCGAAAACCACATGACGCCTTAATCCACAGGACTACCGAGTAGAACACGGGTTCGAATCCTTGGCTGGCGCAGTATTGTTATTGATCAATACCACTTGTTCCGTGGGTACAATAATGTAATATACTGCTTGTTGATCTAGTACACAAACGTGGAGTAGAATGAAATTAGCTAAGAGGCGTACACACCACCGTATGTCCTTCGATGGTGGGTGTGAAGGCTTACTCAGCCCTGTAACAACTTCAGACAGTATTACCAAGGCTGGCTCCTCCTCAGGAAAATTAATGAATAGAAAAAGAAATAATTCACAAAGATAAGCACTTTATTATTTATTAAAGCAAACATAAAACAATAAAACATGAAAGGTATATCGTATTTGAAAGAAAAATGAAAAATAAAATGAATAAAATAACATTTGAACTCAACGCTAATATATATAGGGGTGTCTGGTGTTGGTGACACTGAGTGGTGTTGAAATCGTAGCAGTTGCTGATGATGGGGGGGGGTCGCAGGTGTTGGTTACAACCTACCGGTTCGTTCTTCACAGTATAGCCGTGAGTATTCTATCCCGATAACAGAAAAGCAGGTTCTTTACCGCTGCAATGATGGGTTACGTCCTGCAATTTCATACAGGTGCACAGGTAATTAAATCCAAAAAGGGGAAGTCTCAGGACGTTAGTCCATCTCCATCAATTCTACTCGTTGATTGGCAGGTGACCCTCTCTGTCATCCAAGCTGGAAAGATAGACAGGTTACCCACTGCTTAAGAAATCACTCTCCATGATAAGTACAATACGTAAAAGATGTGGTGATTATTACAACAGTCATCTTAGAGCAAGACTGAAAGGACTAAGTTTATTATTGGTCAAAAGTGAAGCTTTCAACCAATAATCCACTAGAATACAAGGCAGGCATGTACTTACAGTAGTGATGGGAGCTGTGAGTCGAGTGATTTACTGTTTGGACCGGAGCCCCACACGTCACCTTTCGGGGGGGGGGGGGGGGAAGAAGGAGGGGAAGGGATAGCGGGAGCTAGACTGACCCTACCTTAACAAGCAGCCGGCAAGCAAACTATCACTTTCGGGGAGGGGGAAAAAAGGCGGGAATAGCGGGAGCTTGACTTACCCTACCTTAACAAGTAGCCGGCAATGAAACTATTGTCATTCTATACTCCCTCGCTACTCCTATCTATTGAACTTTTCCCTTACAGTGGGTACAACATCTAGCTTGGCTGGATGCACCATTGTTAAGGATTGTGTGGTCTAAATCGTCATACGTTTTCTGTCAGCATGAGGTGGGCCAAAATAGCATGGTTCGACTCGTTGGCTAGTGCAGTGTTGTTAATGATCAATATCACTCGTTTTGAGGTTACAATAATATATAATACATGCTTGTTGATATATATATATATTATATAAAATATATTATATATATATATATATATATATATATTATATATAATATATATATATATTATATATATAAATATTTTATATATATTTGTGATTAATATATTATTTTATATATATTATATATAATATATATATATATATATTTATATAATTATATTTTATATATATATATATTGTATATATATATATAAAATATATATATATATATATATATATATATATATATATATATATTTATATATATATTATATAATATTATTATATATATATTGTAAATACCACCTATTGTGTTAACTGCATACCAATTTCGTTCAGGAAAATACTCACTCTTTCCATAGGTGTTTATTTACTCTCTGTCTGGTTATGTTCTTTCCCTCTCCCTCGAACTTGAACCTACGAAATTTTGTATGAAGTACACAGTACTACACACTCCAAGTCAGGTTCCACATGCTGTATATGCAGTATATCGTCATCCTATATTGTATATTCTAATTGAATACACTTAAACTATATCATTGTGATTTCTTGACACCTCGTCAGTTTTCTACAGGAAGTAAGTATCGGTGCTGGACCTTTCATGGTTGATAGATGGCGGACCGAGGTGGTGGACTTCACTGTACCAATGTTGGTAGATTACTGGAGGATCCTGGGGGTCCGCGGTCTTCCAGAGTTGAACTCCTGGGGTTTTCTGTTTTCCCTGGCACCGCTGGTGTGGGCGGCCATCCTGGGGACACTGGTGGTGCTTGCTGCTGGAGTTTTCCTGGTGTCTTTCTGTTATATCGAGAGTGACGTCCATAATTATTGGTTTCACGTTACCTTCGGCTATGTTCGGATATTATTACAACAAGGTAAGTTTTTTTCTTTTGACCTGTCTTCTACCTTCTCATTTTCACCTCACCTGTCTTCTTCCTCTCTTTGAATTTCTTCTGACTAGCTCTCTCTTTTCCCACATTTGTGACCTGTAAAAAGGTCTAAGACACACTGAAACTTCGTCGAAAATTTTGTCTCTAAATTGAATGTTAGTTGTGATTTTTTTCCAACCACTGAGTTGTATCTTCTTTTTTTTTTTTTTTTTTTTAGAAAAGTGAAAGCTTGCATTACTGAAAATATAGTATCAATTATGTTAAGTTACTTTTTTTTCAGTATTTCGTTTAGTTGCAGTTACCAAATGCAAAATATATCTGACTTTAATAACCCAAAATAAAGCGTATGGGTCTGGCCAGAGCAAGATAGAATGAATTGTGAGCGAGAGACAGTCGAGTAATACATTGATACGTGTTGTCCATTGATGGCGTTATTATTACATAGATGGCGAGTCGCAGAATAAGTGTTGTGATATCGCAACGAATACCGCTAATTCTCTTGAGGAATAACATTACCTAAGAAGCATTGATGCTGTGTACAGTTGATCCTCTGGTCACTACCATAATTCGTTC
Organism: Cherax quadricarinatus; assembly: GCF_026875155.1. Classification (NCBI taxonomy): domain Eukaryota; kingdom Metazoa; phylum Arthropoda; class Malacostraca; order Decapoda; family Parastacidae; genus Cherax; species Cherax quadricarinatus. The sequence goes on along the minus strand of NC_069428.1, from coordinate 43,761,559 downwards.
CAGTACTCTGGTCGTGACCCGAACATAATTTCCTCATTGGATTGTATGTAAATACGATTAATCCGTTCCAGACCCCTTAGAACTGTATGTGAATATTGATTTTTTAAGATTTTTAAGCACAGAAATAGTTAATCACATTATAGAGTGCACAGTGTAATAATAAACTGATTGTAAAAACCTTGAATAATACTGAGAAAACCTTGAACAACAGAGAAAACTAACCCTGCAAGAGTCCGTTCTAGACCTCCTATGAACCTTTCGCTGAAAACAGTTTATTTTTTTAAGAGTTTTAAGCACAGAAAAAATAATCAAAGTTTGAAAATTCCTTAATTATTCAAAATAATGCACAGTTTAATAAAGAAAAATCTTAAATCACAGAGATAAAAAACATACCGTAAACAACCGAGAAATAACAAAAAAAAGGCACAATACCGTGACTGGAACGATACACAAATAACCCGCACATAGAAGAGAGAAGCTTACGACGACGTTTCGGTCCGATTTGGACCATTTACAAAGTCACACTAACCAGAAGTGGAGCACGACGGCTATATATAGGCAGGAAGAGGTAGTGGTGCTCTTTTTTGTCACGTCAGAGATCACAGCCATCCTATAGACTGGTCTTCTGCTAAAACTGTCTTCCCTACTTCCAACTTTAACAGTCGCCGTCTTGTTGAATCCTCTCTAATACACAACTTTCCTTGTATGAATCTTAGTCCTGGCTTCGTCTCTGTAGATGCCTTCCTCTCCCACTACATTGTAAAATGCTCCAAACTTCAGAACACCCGTGACTTAACCTGATTCCTCATTTTTTCTTCTTCTCCCTCTTTCCTTTTTTTTGTCTTTCTTCTGTCGCGTGTTTCTGTTTCTTCATTATTTATTTCATCACTTCCCCTTCCCCCCACCTCTGTGCACTTGCTCTCCCTCTGTGGGCACCTAGCTCCCTTGCAGTGCTTCCCTTTCTTTATATTTGACTGGCTCCTCCTCCTTAGTTCCCCACTACTACCACTACTACTACTACTACTACTACTACTACTATCACTACTACTGCTACTACCACTACTACTACTACTACTACCACCACTACCTCTTCCTGCCTATATATAGCCGTCGTGCTCCACTTCTGGTTAGTGTGACTTTGTAAATGGTCCAAGTCGGGCCGAAACGTCGTCGTAAGCTCCTCTCTTCTATGTGCGGGTTATTTGTGCAACCGAGAAAACAAATTAAATTACAAAACACACGAAATACAACACAAGGAGTTCACAGTGAGTGAACGACTACAAGGCGAAGGTCTTTGTTAGGTGTACACAAACAACAGGAAGCGGGGAAAATTGGCACGTGCAAAAACATTGGCGCGGACCATACCATGGGCGGGATTGAACCCGCGGTCAGAGAGTCTCAAAACTCCAGACCGTCGCGTTAGCCACTGGACCAGCAAGCCACAATAAGATTCGTCCAACTGGGCATATTTCTACACCATAGGAAGGTTAGCATAGGCACCACTGTGACCACAAATGCAAGTTTTTACAGACGAATCTCCAGCTAGCGTGGCCGTGACGAACTCTAGCTCAAGTCCCCTCAATGCCGTCAACACGACTGCATTGCTGGAGATTCGTCTGTAAAATCTTGCATTTGTGGTCACAGTGGTGCCTGTGCTAACCTTCCTATGGTGTAGAAATATACCTAGTTGGACGAATCTTATTGTGGCTAGCTGGTCCAGTGGCTTTAAAGCGACGGTCTGGGGGTTTTTAGACTCTCTGGGCCGCGGGGTTTAATCCCGCCCGTGGTATGGTTTGTTTGCAATCGTGTCATTACGATTTCGTGAGTCATGTTGACGGCATTGAGGGGGCTTGAGCTAGAGTTCGTCACGGCCACGCTAGCTGGAGATTCGTCCGTAAAAACTTGCATTTGTGGTCACAGTGGTGCCTATGCTAACCTTCCTATGGTGTAGAAATATACCTAGTTGGACGAATCTTATTGTGACTAGCTGGTCTAGTGGCTAACGCGACGGTCTGGAGTTTTGAGACTCTCTGACCGCGGGTTCAATCCCGCCCGTGGTATGGTTTCTTTGCAATCGTGTCATTACGATTTCGTGAGTCATGTTAATGGCGCGGAATGTGAAAATCGGCGAGGCTGTGTTTGTTCGGCACCCTAATATGTGTTCGTGACCAGAGGCAAAAATTTAGCGAATTTTTTGGTCGTGAACCGATTTTCTCGTGTTCGGAAGCGTTCATGACGAGAGGTTCCACTGTATATTAATTCGAGTAATTAAATTACGATATCTATATTGTTTGTCTCGCCACATGTTTGATCGACATCTCAAATTAGGATAACACTTCAGTATAACGGACGTTGTTCAGTCGAACCCAGTGTTTAAAAATCTTGGGATTGATGCTCAAGGTGAACAGCTTCAATAAATACCACAAGACTGTCTATAAAACTCTGTGGTATCCCAATATGGAATCTGATGCTTCCTCAAGACTGAATGAGATTTCTGAAAAGAAGGATTCAGAAGAGCCTACGTTCCTGATTATGGTATTTGTAAATTACCTCTACAGGGTTTCTAGGGTTATCGTCCTCGTGGCCAAAGCCTAGACCAGTACTCCTGGTATCTGACTTGATTGATCAGGCTGTTGGTGCAAGCCGCACGCAGACTAACGTATGTAGCACATCCCGGCTTGTTATGAAATAACATGAGAAGTTATCAAATTTCTTCTTGAAGACAGATGGAGCGGGGGACGGGAGCATCAGTTGGTAATTTCCTTGATGTATGAGGAAAAGGTATTAAAGAATTTTCGTCACTTAATACTTATTGAATTGTCCTCCCTGTTTCTCACAGGAGGTATTATACACAGTTTGCCAGGTCTCTTGCCTTCGTATGGGTGATCTTGATATGCAGATCTAAGGCCAGTCCCTCAAAAAGTTTTGGATATATATCATGACGCATCTTCTTTGCTTTTCAAGGATAACAGTTCTAGGGACTTAAAGCTTTCCCAGTAATTTAGGTGCTCGACTGAGTATATACAAGCAGTAAAGGCTCTGTACATTCTCCATTAATTTCGGTTACTTTAAAAAGGCGGGCTGGAGGGTATATTTATTAGCTTGGCAGAGGTAAATACCTTGAATTATCTCTAATATTAATTTCAGACACTATTAGCAAGATTTCTCCTCAAAACAATAAACTTGAGCATTACATAAACTCCAAGAGTTACCGCTATTACTAATACTGCTAACAACATGGGCCAGTACGTCATCTACAGTGGTTATGCTGTTTCACCTCATGTTGTTGCCTATATATGTGCATGTGCAACATATGGGTATCTTTGTATGCTTTCTGCCATCCACAGAAGACATTGGAAGACGAGGTAATCAGTCCCTCAGACTAGGATCAGGTGATGAACACCTTAGTCTTGAAGAATGTGAAGCACAGTCAGGAAGATTGTGGCTTATATACTGGAGTCAGATGAGGTGCAGCAAAGTCATTGTCAGTGGCAGGCGGGGTTCCCCAGTGGAAGTAGGTCATGCCGGAAGTTGGCAAGTAGGTTGTGGTGATGTCTTCTAAACCAAGATTCCATGATGTTGCTGCATCTGCCTTGTTGAATATCATTACACTAGATACATGTGCAGCAGATGGGTATCTTGACTTTGTTAACTCCTGACCTAACTCTTGGGTATGACCTACTTCAGCTGTGGAATCTTGCAGGCAGCATCTGATCTGTCTCCACTGCATAAGCACCAATCTTCCTGCCTGTGTTTCACAATCTTCCTGCCTGTGCTTCACAATCTTCCTGCCTGTGCTTCACAATCTTCAAGACTGCTTATAACCGCATTACTTCGTATTATACTGTCTTCTGCATATATTTCTACAGTCTTAGGATTATGTCCAAATATTGTAATGAAAGCCACTTTTTTCTGGCGAAACGTCTACAAAGTAAAGATAGCCAGGTGTTGTACATCTGTATAATTCATCATCTAGTTGGTATTATATACCATTGATATATATATATATATATTTTATATATAATATATATATATATATATATATATATATATATATATTATATATATACATATATATATATATATATATATATATATTATATATACATATATATATATATATATATATATATATATATTTATATATATATATATATATATATATATATATATATATATATATATATATATATATGTCGTGTCGTATAGGAAAAACTTTCGATTTTGGCTTAAATAGCAACGCTCTTCTTGCCGAATAAGGCAAGCGAAAATTTGTGTATGCAATAATTTCTCAAAAGTCATTCTGAACCTAACGAAAAAAAATTAATTTCATTGTGTTTGTTTATTATTAAATTATTGTAAACTTATCTAAAACATATTTAGATGGATTAGGCTAAATTAAATTGCGCTTGTTATAATAAGGTTAGGTAAGTTTTCTAAAATTCTTTTGGTACAAAATTATCAAATTTTACATTAGCAAAATAATCTTTAAACGTATTATAGAAAATTTTAGGAAGGACTTAATTTTCATAGAGTTCTTCCTAATTGACCAATTATACCTATTCGGCACGACATATATATTATTGTGACCACGAACGAGAGGTATTTAATCAATAACAACACTGCGACTAGCCAAGGACTCTATCCCATGTCGTTTTGGCCCGCCTCGTGATGAGCGAAAATCAAATGACGCTTTAACCCACAGGACCATCAAATCCTACAAGAATCAAGCACCCAGCAAATGTTATACCTTGATCCGAGGACATACGGTGGTGTGGGTGCCTCTGAGCTAATTTCATTCTACTCAAGGCAAAACACTTAGATATGCTGGGTGCTTGATTCTTGTAGGATTTGATGGTCCTGTGGGTTAGAACATCATGTGATTCTCGCTCACCATGTGGCTGGCCAAAACGAATGAGTTCGAGTCCATGGCCAGCCGCAATGTTGTTATATACAGTGCTAGTCACGGCATTATGCCGCCCCTCCCCACACACGTGCCAAAACACAAAGACATACCATGAAAGATTATAATATATATATTTGCATACTTACTGAGGTTTTAATACTTGGTGCTGCGTCCTTTATGCTTAATTACATCCCTCAGGCTGTGACGTCATGATAACGGCTGCTACCCTGCATAATACACTGACGAAAAAAGACCTCCCTGTATGGTAGGCCTTTGATTTTCGTCACGGCATTATGCCGGGGCGTTCACCTGGCATAATGCCGTGACTATCACTGTAATATTATATATATATATATATATATATATATATATATATATATATATATATACACACATTTATAAACACAAACACTGATCTCTGGCTGAAGGAGACTCGAACCTACGAACCTTGGAAGAAGGTACGCAGTGCTTTACCATTCTTACCACACTGGACCAATACCTTGGCGCCCAGCTTGCGCTAGACGTTTGATCCAAGGCAGCCAGCTTTCAGGGAGAAGGATTACAGCTTTTCATCTTATCTAGTAAGGCTGATGCATGCAGGGGATGAGATGAAAAGCTGTAAGCCTTCTCCCTGAAAACTGGCTGCCTTGGATCAAACGTTTAGCGCAAGCTGGACGCCAAGGTATTGGTCCAGAGTGGTGAGAATGGTAAGGCACTGCGTACCTTGTTCCAAGGTTCGTAGGATCGAGCCTCCTTCGGTAAGAGATCAGTGTTCGTGTACATTTCGCCTGCTCTTGCGAATTCCTTGCATTGTTAAAATCTCTAGTAAGGCTGATGCATGCAGGGGATGAGATGAAAAGCTGTAAGCCTTCTCCCTGAAAGCTGGCTGCCTTGGATCAAACGTTTAGCGCAAGCTGGGCGCCAAGGTATTGGTCCAGTGTGGTGAGATTGGTAAAGCACTGCGTACCTTGTTCCAAGGTTCGTAGGTTCGAGTCTCCTTCAGCTAGAGATCAGTGTTTAGTAATATTAGTATATATTATATATATATATATAATATATATATATTATATATATATATATATAATATATATATATATATATATGTCGTTCCGAATAGGCAGAACTTGCGATCTTGGCTTAAATAGCAACGCTCATCTTGCCATATAGGACAAGTTAAAATTTGTGTATGCAATAATTTCGCCAAATTCATTCTGAACCTAACGAAAAAAATATATTTCACTGTGTTTGTTTAGTATTAAATTACTATAAACAAATCTAAAATATATTTAGTTGGGTTAGGTTAAAACAAATTGCGCTTGTTATAATAAGGTTAGGTAAGTTTTCTAAGTTCCTTCTGGTGCAAAATTATAAATTTTTACATCAACATTAATTAAAAAAATATATCTTTAAACGTATAAGAGAAAATTTTAGAAAGGACTTAATTTTAAATGAGTTCTGGCTAATTGACCAGTTTTACATATTCAGCACGACATGTGTATGTATATATATGGAGTGTGAACAGGGTAATATATAGTGAAGGGATTCAGGGAAACCGGTTATTTTATATAAGCGGACCTGAGTCCTGGAAATGGGAAGTAAAATGCCTGCACTCTAAAAGAGGGGTTTGGGATATTGACAGTTTAGAGAGACATATTGTGTATTTTTATACGTATATACTTCTAAACTGTTGTATTATGAGCACCTCTGCAAAAACAGTGATTATGTGTGAGCGAGGTCAAAGTGTTGAATGATAATGAAAGTATTTACTTTTTAGAGATTTTCTTTCTCTTTGGGTCACCCTGCCTCGGTGGGAGACGGCCGACTTGTTGAATATATATATATATATACTATCTGTGTCTTATTTTGTTCGTAAAGGTTCGGCAAGAGTCTTAGAAAGCAAAACGTTGGTACAAAGTCACAGTAGTAGAACATGTACTCTTTTACTAGTATATTTTCGGTAATTATTCCACTAACATTTCAACATAATTTTATAACCACCTCCACCACAACAACTACTGCTACTATTACTATTACTTCTATAATTACTACCATCAATATTGCTATTACTACTTTTCTTTATTACTATTACTAAAACTACTACTGTTACTACAACTAGTACTTGTGTTTGTCTGAGATTGATAAAGCCTTTGGTGGGCGAAACGTCTCTCAGATGAAAAAAATCTAAATGTTGCAGGTTAACCTTATGTATCACACTGCTATTTTGTATATTTTTTATCTGATAATACATAATGGATAATGCAGTGTTTGTATACCAGTTGTGTGGGCAGGTGGTGCCACTAGTAAAGATGATGATGATAATGGTGCCAACACAAACGCATTTTGTCAATCATTACAGATACGACGCTGCCTGTATACTGGTTGTGGGAGCGGGTGGTGTTGATGGTGTGGATGATGGTGACACTGGTGTTAACACGGAGTTACTCTGGCAACCTCCTGGCTCTCCTGGCAGTGAGACACATCCCTGAGCCTTACCAAACACTACGTGACATGATGGACGACCCATCGCTGAAAATTATATGGCAAAAGGACTCTATTTCTACTCTTTATCTAAAAGTGCGTCATGTAAAACTTAAAACCAAAATTATGTTGCAATATAATGACATTAAGAATAATGTCATTATATTTATAGATGGGGTTGTAAGAAAAATGAATGGTCGGGTGTTGGGAAGAGGTGTGAGATTATAAGAAAAATAATCTAACACAGAGTGGAAGTTGTCACAGTTGCTCGTTGATGATGACACAGTGCTTTTGGGAGAGTCTCAATAGAAGTTGCAAAGAATGGATAACGAGTTTGGGATAGTATGTAAAATACGGAAATTAAGAGAGAACATAGGAAAAAGCAAGGTGGTGAGGATAACAAAAAAAAATATTTATTGAAAGACTGGATATCACATTAAAGGGAGGGAGTATGAAGAAAGCGGATGTGTTCAGATAGGAGGTGACTTGTCAGCAGATGGGTCTATGAAAGACGATGTAAACCGCAGAAATGACGAGGGAGAAAAAGTGAAGGGTGCACTGGAGAGTCCAGGAAGGGTTGAAAGGAATGGGTAAAGGTTATGTGTGCGAGGGTCTTGGACTTCCAGCAAGCGTGCCTGAGCGTGATAAAGAGGAGAGAAGGGAGGTAAATCGATTTTTATGACTTGATGTACTGTTGGAACGTCAGCAAAGTGACATTTATGAAGGAATTAAGGAAAACTGAAGAGGTAAAACTAGTTAATTAGCAAGAACTCATTTAAAATGAAGCTCTTTCTAAAATTCCCTCTTATATGTTTAAAAAAATATTAATTCATTAATATTAATGTAAAAATTAATAACTTTGTACCGAAAAATTAGAAAACTTACCTAACCTTATTATAATAAGCGCAGTTTAATTAGCCTAACCCAACTAAATATATTTTAAATATGTTTGCAGTAATTTACTAATAAACAAACACAATGAATTATATTTGTTTTCTTTAGGTTCAGAATGATGTTTATGAAATTATTGCATACACAAATTTTCGCTTGCCTAACTCGGCAAGAAGAGCGTTACTAGTTAAACCAAAATCGCAGGCTTTACTATTCGGCACGATATACATGCAAATATATATATATATATATAAAATATATATATTTTATATATATATATATTATATAATATATATATATATATATATTATGTATACATTTTTATATTATAATATATTTTATTTATATATATATATATATATATATATTTTTATATAATATATATATATATATATATATATATATATATATATATATATATATATATATATATTGTCTGCCGAATATGTAAAAATGGTCAATTAGCAAGAAACTCATTTAAAATTAAGTCCTTTCTAAAATTTTCTTTATACGTTTAAAGATATATTTTTTTCATTAATGTTGATGCAAAAATTTATAATTTTGCACCAAAAGGAACTTAAAAACTTACCTAACCTTATTATAACAAGCGCAATTTATCTTTAGCCTAAAACCCCAAATAAATACATTTTAGATTTGTTTCAATAATTTAATGCTAAACAAATACAGTGAAATATATTTTTTTTGTTAGGTTTTAGATGATTTGGCGAAATTATTGCATACACAAATTTCACTTGTCCTATATGGCAAGATGAGCGTTGCTGTTTAAGCCAAGATCGCAAGTTCTGCCTATTCGGCACGACATATAAATATATATAATATATATATATATATATATATATATATATATTATATATATATATATATATATATATATATTATATATATATTATATTTAATATTTATATATTTTATTTATTTATTTTTATTAAGACATCGGCCGATTCCCACCAAAGCAGGGTGGCTCGAAAAAGAAAAACTTTCATCATTCACTCCATCACTGTCTTGCCAGAAGGGTGCTTTACACTACAGTTATAAAGCTGCAACATTAACACCCCTCCTTCAGAGCGCAGGCACTGTACTTCCCATCTCCAGGACTCAAGTCCGGCCTGCCGGTTTCCCTGAATCCCTTCATAAATGTTACTTTGCTCACACTCCAACAGCACGTCAAGTATTAAAAAGCATTTTTCTCCATCCACTCCTATGAAATACGATCACGCATGCTTTGCTGGAAGTCCAAGCTCCTTGCACACAAAACCTCTTTACCTCCTCCCTCCAACCTTTCCTAGGCCAACCTCTACCTCGTCTTCCATCCACTACAGATTTATTCCCTCTCGAAGTCATTCTGTTTTGTTCCATTCTCTCTACATGTCCGAAGCACCTGAACAACCTGTTCTCAACCTCTCCTCAGCCCACACCTTCTCCTAATTTCCAAACTACGAATTCTCTGCATTATATTCATACCACACATTGCCCTCAGACATGACATCTCCACTGCCTCCAGCCTTCTCCTCGCTGCAACATTCATCACCCATGCTTCACACCCATATAGGAGTGTTGGTATAACTATACTTTCATATATTCCCCTCTTTGCTTCCACGGTCAAAGTTCTTTGTCTCTACACACTCCAAAGTGCATCACTCACCCTTTTCCCCTCATCAGCTCTATGATTCACCTCATTCTTCATAGACCCATCTGCTGACACGTCCACTCCTATATATCTGAATACATTCACCTCCTCCATACTCTCTCCTTTCAATCTGATATCCAATCTTTTGCTACCTAATCTTTTTGTTATCCTCATAACCTTACTCTTTCCTATATTCACTTTTAATTTTCTTCTTTTACATACCCTACCAAATTCATCCACCAACCTCTGCAACTTCTCTCCAGAATCTCCCATAAGTACACTGTCATAAGCAAAGAGCAACTGTGACACCTCGCACTTTGTGTTTGAATCTTTATCTTTTAACCCCATACCTCTTGCTGACATCCTAGTATTCACTTCTCTTACAACCCCATCCATAGATATACTGAACAACAACGGTGACATCACCCTCTCCTATATACTCTAACCTGAGCCTCACTATCCTCATAAAAACTTTTCATCGCTTTCAATAACCTACCTCCTATACAATACACCTGCAACATCTGCCACATTGCTTCCCTATCCACCCTGTCATATGCTTTTCCAAATCCATAAATGCCACAAAAACCTCTTTACCCTTATCTAAATTCTGTTCACTTATATGTTTCACTGTAAACACTTGGTCTACACCCCCATACCTTTCATAAAGCCTCCTTGTTCATCTGCTATCCTACTCTCCGTCTTACTCTTCTTTCAATAATAACTCTACCATACTCTTTACCAGGTATACTCAACAGACTTATTCCCCTATAATTTTTGCACTCTCTTTATCCCCTTTGCCTTTATACAAAGGAACTATGCATGCAGTCTGCCAATCTTTAGGTACTTTATTGTCTTCCATACATTTATTAAATAATAGCACCAACCACTCCAAAACTATAGCCCCACCTTTTTTTTTAACTTTTCTATCTATATTCCATCAATCCCAGTTGCCTTACTCGCTTTCATTCTACCTCACGAACTTCCCCCACACTCACAACTGGCTCTTCCTCAATCCTACAAGACGTTATTCTTCCTTACCGTATACACGATATCAACGCTTCCCTATCTTCATCAACATTTAACAATTCCTCAAAATATTCCCTCCATCTTCCCGATACCTCTAACTCTCCATTTAATAACTCTCATCTCCTATTTTAAACTGTCAAATCCATTTGCTCCCTAGGTTTCCTCAAATTGTTAATCTCACTCCAAATCTCTTTCTTATTTTCAAAAAAATTTCTTGATAACATCTCACCCACTCTCTCATTTGCTCTCTTTTTACATTGCTTCACTCATAACTTCTCTGTATATATTAATATATACACACATACATACCTTGCTTTTTATTTATTAATGTTTTCAGGAAGCAAAGTCTGGCATATATCATGAGATACACGATTCAGAGAAGATTGGTAGGCTCATATACTTACCACATTCGCAGTTCCCAGAAGCTATTGATACTTTGGTACGACGGGGCGACCACGTCCTCATTCTTACCCACAGCGATGCCATCCCTGTTATTGCTCAAGGTTCACGCAAAAAGGTAGTATTAAAATATATATAAATATATATATATATATAATATAT
>NC_069428.1:43724129-43749549 GCF_026875155.1 Cherax quadricarinatus | reverse complement strand
ACTTTCGATTTTCTTCTTTTACACACCCTACCAAATTATCCACCAACCTCGCAATTCTTTTCAGAATCCCCCAAGAGCACGTGTCATCAGGAAAGAGGAACTGTGACAACTCCCACTTTATGTGTGATTCTTTATCTTTTAACTCCACGCCTCTTGCCAAGACCCTCGCATTTGCTTCTCTTACAACCCCATCTATAAATATATTGAACAACCACGGTGACATCACACATCCTTGTCTAAGGCCTACCTCCTATACCATACATCTGCAACATCTGCCACATTGCCCCCCTATCCACCCTGTCATACGCCTTTTCCAAATCCATAAGTGCCACAAAAACCTCTTTAGCCTTATCTAAATACTGTTCACTTATATATTTCACTGTAAACACCTGGTTCACACACCCCCTACGTTTCCTAAAGCCTCCTTGTTCATCTGCTATCCTATTCTCCGTCTTACTCTTAATTCTTACAATTATAACTCTACCATACACTTTACCAGGTACACTCAACAGACTTATCCCCCTATAATTTTTGCACTCTCTTTTGTCCCCTTTGCCTTTATACAAAGGAACTATGCATGCTCTCTGCCAATCCCTAGGTACCTTACCTTCTTCCATACATTCATTAAATATATCCCCACCTGCTTTTAATATTTCTATCTTTATCCCATCAATCCCAGCTGCCTTACCCCATTTCATTCTACTCACCGCCTCACGAACTTTTTCAACCCTCACAACTCGCTCTTCCTCACTCCTGCAAGATGTTATTCCTCCTTGCCCTATACACGAAATCACAGCTTCCCTATCTTCATCAACATTTAACAATTCCTCAAAATATTCCCTCCATCTTCCCAATACCTCTAACTACCCATTTAATAATTCTCCTCTCCTATTTTTAACTGACAAATCCATTTGTTCTCTAGGCTTCCTTAACTTGTTAGTCTCACTCCAAAACTTTTTATTTTCAACAAAATTTGTTGATAACATCTCACCCACTCTCTCATTTGCTCTATTTTTACATTGCTTCACCACTCTCTTAACCTCTCTCTTTTTCTCCATATACTCTTCCCTCCTTGCATCACTTCTACTTTGTAAAAACTTCTCATATGCTAACTTTTTCTCCCTTACTACTCTCTTTACATTATCATTCCACCAATCGCCCCTCTTCCCTCCCGCACCCACTTTCCTGTAACCACAAACTTCTGCTGAACACTAACACTACATTTTTAAACCTACCCCATACCTCTTCGACCCCATTGCCTATGCTCTCATTAGCCCATCTATCCTCCAATAGTTGTTTATATCTTACCCTAACTACCTCCTCTTTTAGTTTATAAACCATCACCTCTCTCTTACCTGATGCTTCTCTTCTCCTTGTATCCCATCTTCCTTTCCCTCTCGCTGTAGCTACAACTAAAAAGTGATCTGATATATCTGTGGCCCCTCTATAAACATGTACATCCTGAAGTCTACTCAACAGTCTTTTATCTACCAATACATAATCCAACAAACTACTGTCATTTCGCCCTACATCATATCTTGTATACTTATTTATCCTCTTTTCTTAAAATATGTATTACATATAACTAAACCCCTTTCTATACAAAGTTCAGTCAAAGGGCTCCCATTATCATTTACACCTGGCACCCCAAACTTACCTACCACACCCTCTCTAAAAGTTTCTCCTACTTTAGTATTCAGATCCCCTACCACAATTGCTCTCTCACTTGGTTCAAAGGTTCCTATACATTCACTTAATATCTCCCAAAATCTCTCTATCCTCTACATTCCTCTCTTCTCCAGGTGCATACACGCTTATTATGACCCACTTTTCGCATCCAACCTTTACTTTAATCCACATAATCCTTGAATTTACACATTCATATTCTCTTTTCTCCTTCCATAACTGATCCTTCAACATTATTGCTACCCCTTCCTTAGCCCTAACTCTCTCAGATACTCCAGATTTAATCCCATTTATTTCCCCCCACCGAAACTCCCCTACCCCTTCAGCTTTGTTTCGCTTAGGGCCAGGACATCCAACTTCTTTTCATTCATAACATCAGCAATCATCTGTTTCTTGTCATCCGCACTACATCCACGCACATTCAAGCATCCCAGTTTTATAAAGTTTTTCTTCTTCTCTTTTTTAGTAAATGTCTAGAGGAGAAGGGGTTATTAGCCCATTGCTCCCGGCATTTTAGTCGCCTCATACGACACGCATGGCTTACGGAGGAAAGATTCTTTTCCACTTCCCCATGGACAATAGAAGAAATAAAGAAGAACAAGAGCTATTTAGAAAAAGGAGAAAAACCTAGATGTATGTATATATATATGCATGTGCGTGTCTGTGAAGTGTGACCAAAGTGTAAGTAGGAGTAGCAAGATATCCCTGTTATCTAGCGTGTTTATGAGACAGAAAAATACACCAGCAATCCTACCATCATGTAAAACAGTTACAGGTTTCTGTTTCACAGTCATCTGGCAGGACGGAAGTACTTCCCTGGGTGGTTGCTGTCTACTACCTAAATATATAATATATATATTATATATATATATTATATATATATATATATATATTATATTATATTATATATATATATATATATAATATATATATATATATGTATGCATGCATGTATATATATGTGTGTGCATATGTATAATGTCGCGGCGAATAGGTAAAACCGTAAATCTTGCGATTTTGGATTAAATAACAACGCTTGCTCTTCTTGCCGAATAAGGCAAACGAAAATTTGTGTATGCAATAATTTCGAAAAAATTTATTCTGACCCTAACAAAAAAGATATATTTCATTGTGTTTGTTTATTATTAAATTATTGTAAACTTATCTAAAATATATTTAGTTGGATTACGCTAAGTAAAATTGCACTTGCTGTAATAATGTTGCTTTGGTACAAAATTATTAATTTTTACATTAACATGAATGGGAAATATGTATATTTAAATGTAGAAGAGAGAATTTTAGAAATGACTTAATTTTGAATAAGTTCTAACCAATTGACTAGTTTTACCTATACGGCACGATATATATATATATATATATATATATATATATATATATATATATATATATATATATATATTATATATATATATATATATATATATATATATTATGTATATGTATATATATATATATTATATATATATATATATGTATTTATATATATATATATATATATTTATATATAATATATATATATATATATATAATATTAATATATATATATATATATATATATATTATATATATTATATTATTATTATATATATATATATCTATATATATATATTATATATATATATTTTAGAGTAGAATATATTACAGTTGATTACATTAAGAAACTAATGCCTTTATAATATAATTATAACCCATGATAAAATATTTTTCTCATCATGTTGTTATTATTGCATTGTATTATTATTGTATATACGAATTATATTATTAAATTATTGTATCTTATCATATATTAAATAATTTTATAATATCCGGTAGAGTATATACTGCCTAAGGAGTGTGTTTCACTCGGTATGCATATATTCATTAAACCGCATTAATTTATCAAGCAACCAATACTTTCTTCCATTCTTGTAGGTTCCTACATAGACCGAATTTGCTGGTGGCAATCGATGATTCTAGCTTTGGTAGGTTGATGACGGTAAAAGACCCTGGAAGCTCCACAATTTCCAAAGTTCAGTTTCAAGGCTCACTGGGAAAGCTCATACAATACCTCTCTGAAGCACTCAACTTCACGTAAGTAAATCCCATAGAACTATTAACAATTTATACGGTAGGAAAAATGATGGGAATGACTTAGCTTCCCAGTGTGACACTTTAGGCCACTCAGCCACAGATGCCACAAAAAGCTAGGTAGCCATCTTACAAGTTATATTACTTCCTAGCCCAAGACACACTAGTAAGCCTCAGACAATATTTCCATTTATTTCATTCTCCTGTATGTTCTGATCACACTAGAGCTTTTATATAATTTTATAGCATTACATCTAGAAGAAGTAAACTAATCAATAACATCTGAGCACAGAGATTGTATAACCGGATCCTTATATCTAAAGTCGCTACCATGAGTTACAGGATTAAATTATATCAGTTTATATTGAATTTGTGAATAATTTATTTGTAATAGGTTCAGACGCTCCAGGGAAGGTTAGGTAAGGTGTTTGATGATCCCCTGAATTTATAAACATAAGGAACATCTGAAGGAGGTGTTTGGGTTATAGTTTTTTCATCTAAAGAGTGATTTTGATTTTTTTGGGGGCACAGTGAGGGCGGATAACCACTACGTAAGAAAAACTATCAAAATTTTGGTTTCTGTGTCAACATAGGTGAAGCTGAAAGCGACAAATAACAAGGTAATCAATGAGTTCACGTAATCGTTTTATTGCAAGGTAGGCTTGGCGAGACAAAACCAAGGATTAGGTTGACTAGGATGGTGAATATGCTGAGTTTAGAGCTCTACCAATCAGACCATCAACATCCATAAAGGAAAGCAGCAAAATAAGTGGTACCCATCTACTGAATGATTCTCAAACCACCATGGATAAGTAAATTGAGTGAAGGCAGTAAGGAGAGAAAAGAGTGAATGTTAGAGATCAAAGAAGGGGCCAAACTATTGTTATATGTTTTTTGTTCATTAGTCTTAAAAGAACAACATGAAAGACTTCTTCTAAGCACTGATGCTTCCTTAATTTAGACTTAGGAAAGACTAGATAAGCATCTCTCTGGTTCATGAGGTGATTCTCAGTGGCCCTTTGGACAACTCTCTGGTTATCCATACTACATAACTCACTTGTGTTTACTAAGCTTGGTCAAAAGGTTGCTCACAATTTTTTTTCGCCCGGTGTCTGCGTGGATGGTGTGGACTCCAGCCCCAGGAGCCAATGAAGAAATAAAGGGTTGTTTCTCGGTGAGATCTTAGATAGAAGTAGCGGCTATAAGAGCCAAGTGTAGGATACTCTTAGTGAGACCTTGGATACTGAATAAGTGCCATGTGCAGTGTTATATTTTGTTGACGAAAATTTTCGCCATGAGTGCCGTCTTTAGTTATGAGAAAGCCATTCTTGGCGAAGTGTTTCCTCAATAAAGTATTCTGACACTGAACATATGACTAATTTCACAACTGTTGATATTTTATGCCATCTCTTACCCACCCTGGGAAGCGTTGTCGGCCACATCGACACATACGAGAACTATTAATTTCATTGCTCCCTTCTTATTTAACACCACATCATTTATGGTATACCTTATCTATACACTATGGTATCAGTTATTGAAATGTGTAATTGACTTTGTAATTTAGTATTAAATTATTCAGTTATTATTGTTATTCAAGTGTGCATTTTGGTGATTGAGATGTATTTTTTTTTGGTTTGTTGTGTAAAGGTTTTTGGTAAAGGTTGGTCATTGAGAATCATTGGTTTGAGAGATATGTAAAATATTGGGGGTAATAGTGGGTGGATTGTAGAGTTCGTTGTATGATTAGAGACTTAATCTGTTGGGAGTTGTCTCTGAGAGAGATGTGTGAGTGGGTCAGGGGGAGATATTGAAAATAGAAGATTTTATGTATATTGAAATAAAGGATTTATTGGTATCTCTGTGGATTTATTGGTATTTCAGGGGGAATTTTGTGTGATGTAGTCTTGATTCAAGAAAATGACTGCGACAGTGATATAGAGGAGTTGAAGATCTTGAATCGAGGGAATAGAGTTAAGGTCGTTATGGGTTAGAGGATGGAGTCTTGACCTAGAAGTGTTGGATCATTTTCTACCGTGCTATTGAAATCACCTGTGTATATATTTGTGCTTCTTGTTTAAGTTCATATAATATGTAGCGTATAATATCACTTCTGCGATCTGTAAATTTTTTTAAGTTCGCAAATCTTGAAGAAGTATGTTTACCAGAATTTCTAACTATCTGCAAATACCACCATGTAACACGAAAAGTGGAAGGTCGGTGGAAATAAGTGACTGACTTTTTTGGGTTATCCTGTCATCATACAGGAAGATATGCACTTTATCTGGGATGCTAATTATTAAACTAAATAGAAAATCTTTTAGATTATATGATAAACCAGCAATATTTATTATAAACATATGAGTTTTATGAGACAGGTATGAGGCACTGGGTCACCATTTATGCAAATAAGAATATGAATATTATTCTTTGATAGTTTTGCCATTAACCCACATCAGTATTCGAATATATTAGGAAAATTTGCATATAAATTGAAATGGAAAGTCACTTACTGTGGCATATATGCAATATATTTTGTGCATAAATTAGATTACAAAATACAGAATGTCACAACAGTCGGGTATGATCGTTCCAGCAATCCAATTACCTCAAACCACCAATGTATGTGCCAGCATCCTGTTGGGGCATAATCATCCGTGTACCTTAATCGCCTGTTGACGCCCCATCACTCCGTTGGTAGCTGCTGAATCATTGGTAGCTGCTGAATCATTGGTAGCTGCTGAATCCCTTGTTCACCTTTATGAATGATGAACAAAGGATTCAGTAACATTCAGTGAGGAGTATTAATAGCGCAAACACATTAAATTAATCGTGCGATTCATGCTGAGTAAGGCGGATTTCAGATGTCATTTTAGAAATATTTGAGTGTTAATGGTGTGATTCAGTAACAGTCAGTGTGAAACTGAAGCAGGTAGCGACGTTGTGCTAATAGAATGATTCAGTAACAATGTGTATATTTTTTTTTGTCAGGGGTGAGAAAAACAGAGCTCTAGTTTGCGACTACGTTAAATAATTCATTGACTGGGACGTTAATCCTGCTTTTAAAAGAAGTCATTTCTCATTTCGAAAGTCACTATAAGAAGATGAATGATGTTTTGGAGAGATTGGGGCGATTAAATGAGCATAAGCAAGTATGGCTCATTTCAAGGAGACGCATAGATGCATTAGTAATGAAATACTCTGGTAGTACTATATGTCAGCCCCCTTCCCAGGAGGTTGATATTAATAAGAACATAAAAACATAAGAAGGGAGGAACACTGCAGCAGGCATGTTGGCCCATACTAGGCAGGTCCTTCACAGATCCATCCCACTAATAGAATATTTGCCTTCATAAGAACATAATAAAAAAGGAACACTGAAAAAGGCCTACTGGTCTATGCGACGCAGCTCCGATTCTCCCACCGGCTTAAGCCAATGATCATCCTTAGAAGAACCAGTAACCAGGCCTATATATAAGGAAGGATGTTACTGTATTACATGTACGTGGGATGGTGAATAAATATAACTTTGTTACACTGAATAACGAGTCTAGAATAGACTACAAATATCTGATTCTACCTATACGACTGAGAGTCTGAAACTCTAAGGTCAATAATGATCCGATTTCATTAACTTTCTAGACAATCACTAATGCTAAGAATATAAACAATTGAATTTCTACATTTACAAATCTTGATCCGAGGAAATGAAGATTCATTTTATGGAGGAAATCTTGATACGGGGAAATGGAGTTAGTTCTTTGGGATAAGAAACCAAAACTCAGGAAAAAAAATGAAATAAAAATTACATCCGAGGAATTAGAGCTCCTCATTAATTATTACTATTAATTATACAGTAATAGACCTTGAAGGGGGATCCTCATAGTGGGAAAGGCTGAAATTTAAAACAAAATCGAAAAAATTAAAAAAATTTTCATCCGAGGATTTGGAGCTCTTCATAGCATGATATTACTCATAACAAGGACACTTCAGCTTCTATCAAGTCACCGATACCTGTCGAAGGTGTGAAGAACACCATAGCTCACGCTACAAGAGCAAGGTAGGTTACGAATTTCTTGTAGTACAGGGGACTGCGCAGTTCTTGAGTCGCAAGGAGTTTGTAATCAACCTATAGTCGGCAGTAAGGGGCGGACTTTTGAGTCCACACAAGTAAGTTTGTCAGCCATCAGTGAATGAAATATGCTGACATAACACCCCCTAGGGGTAATTTATAATCTTACAAATTATAACTCTTTACAGCCCGTTGAGAGATGACTTCGACAGCTTCTCAAGACCTCGTCTGCAGGGGCGGCTGTGCAGGCGATGAGCTGTCTTTCTAAGTTAAGTTTTCCCTATACAAAATGTTTAAGCTTAACTGTTAATCCCATTTCTCAACAACATACAGTATTCCTCATAGCGTGATTTCTTACAGTGAGATCTCACTATACACAACTGTTAATATACCACTCATAGGTTACTGTATACTTTTCTTTGTATCTCAAAAGGTGCTCCTTCGTGCGACCTCCTGACAGAGTCTGGGGTGTTAGACTCAACAACGGTTCATGGACCGGCATGATGGGCATGGTGGTCAGGGAGGTCAGTGGAGTCAGCCATTTTTTCTAGTGAATAATATATATATATATATATATATATTATATATATATATATATATATATATTATATATAAATATATATATATATATATATATATATATATATTTTATATATATATATATATATATATATATATATATATATATATATATATATATATATTATATATATATATATATATATATATATATGTAATATATAGGGAGGTACCACCTCTAGAACTGTCCTGGGGACCCTCATCCTCAGAGAAAAGAATAAACTTGCTTCAGGGAAAACTCAAGGTTCTCCCTGAAGCTGTTTGAGAATTTTCTCCTACCACCCCCTATATTTTCTATATATTTTATTTAAAGACAAAATACATTGACAAAACATTCACAAAATTACGATAGAAAGTAAAACAACATAGATAACTCAGAGCTACATCTCGAATACTTCGTCCAGCTCCCCTGCGGTGGGCCGCGTGCCCAGAATGCTGTAGGCATTTCCTCTCTGGATCGCAACACTGAGTCTCTGATAGAGGAAGCTGGTTGCCCTGTGGTCCTTGGTTTCTATGATGAGCTTTTCACCCAGCTCTATTAGGAACTTTAGAGCACACTTGCCCCATGCTCCAAAGGTCTTCGACCCTATTGGGATGAAGTTATATATATATATATATATATATATATATATATATATAATATATATATATATTTTATATTATATATATATATATATATATTATATATATATATGTTTTATATATATATATATATATATATATATATATATATATATATATATATATATATATATATATATTATATATATATATATATTATTACATAATATGGTACAGAAGATTTAAGAGATACATTATTGATATAAAGGTGGTATATACGGTACATGTTGTTACGTGTGTATCACCGATTATAAGGCGAAAATCTCATCCAGCTCCTCAGAGCTGGGGCGTGTGCCCAAAATACAGCAGGCATTACCCCTTTGAAACAGCCGCACTGAGCCGCTGGAACAGAAAACTAGCTGCCCTGGGATCCCTAGTTACCCTGATGAGTCTTTTTCCCAGCTCCTTAAGGAATTTAGATGCACTCTTTCCCCATGAGCCAAGGGTCTCTGAGCCTATAGGAACAAACATATAATGATGGGAAAGTTCTCCATATTTTCTAGACTTTTGGGACTCCCTGAGCTGGCAGCTGCCCTCCTTCCTCCCTGGTGTATTGGAGATAGGTATCAGCCAAGGTAGATGCACATGTATAGTCCCACACCACCTCCTTCCCATCTGTCCAGGCTTGAAGGGTGATACCATCTGGACGCTTCTGGCTGCCATCAGATCTGCATAGTTGGGGTGGCTCCCTTACTGCTGGGCATCCAGCTGTTGTGAGGCTCCTCTTGATAGTGTTATTAACCTCCTCATGTCTTGCAATCTTTCCCTCGGATTTACGGCACACAAGACCATGGTACCCGAATCGGTCTGCTGCTTCACTGCCACAAATATACCTGTGTTCGGCGAGAATAGGGGCGGCAAGTCGAAGGGCAACACCGATGTGGATGGTCTGTGGGTCGAGACGTGTGCCAAGGCTGGAGTTGGGAACAGCCAACAGAAAGTCCCCCGCATGAGGGGCTCTCACTGCCAGGAGGCGGGCTCTATCCTTCCCTGACACACTCTGAAGCATTGTTGAGGCAATATTTTCCACTATTGGACCATCCCAGTGCGATTGTTTGTAGTTGTTGGGGGGAGCAGGTCTGGCTCCAGAGCCCGTTAGATTATCCCAGATCATTGCTCCGTCAATGAATTTTTGGTCCTGGACTCCTATCTTGTCCCTAAGATGTTCAGGGAGAATCGCTGCTACAAGCTCTCTGGATGCTATACACGAGGACAGAAAAGCAGGGTAACGCAATCTGTGATGACTTGCGGACACCAATGCCTCCTAGTCTGACTGGAAGTGTAGCTTGGTTCCACTGCCGTCTTCTAGAGTAAGGTTAAGTACTTTCGTAAAAATCTGCCTCAGAATACTGCCATATTCGTGCAGAATAGGGTTTATCATATGAAGGTGCACATCTTAGGAAATATGTCAACTGGGCAGACTCAAAGCACTTTGTGAGAAGGTACAAGGCATCGTGGGTGTCCAGATTGCCTATTCGTTGTTCCATTCTCCTTAACTCTTCCAATTTCTTCTGAGAATTGTGTCAATGGCATTGCTTCCCAGAGGTGCTCCTAGCAAGACACTATTTGTGTGGGCAATGACTGCTGCTCCTGGTAGTTTTGATCTCACTGCATTTATCACTTGTTGACTGACTGAGATGATTTCACATTTGGATGGATTCAGGATGAGACCCATTTCCTGTCCCCGTGTCATTACCTATGTAAGGTCATGTAGGAGGGACTCTTTTGTACCTGCTAGTGTGCCATCATCTAGGAACCAGATGTTTAGCTCGCTGGTCAGTCTGACTGTGATTTCCCTAATGCTATACAGAAGAGAAATGGTGCAAGAGGATTCCTTGTTGGACACCCTCCGATGATGTAATTTCATGCTCTCCAAAGAGAAGCATTGATTCCTTGCTATACCCAGCCGAAACAAAAGGGAAGAGACCAGGGAAATGTTCTTGTACTGCTATATATATGCAAGGAATTCGCGAGAGCATGCGAAATATACACAAACACTGATCTCTGGCTGAAGGAGACTCGAACCTAAAACCCTTAGGACAAAGTACGCAGCGCTTTACGAACTACGCACATGGAAATCCCTTGGGTGTGCATCGCTAACATTTGACCCAAGGCACCCCAGCTTTCGGGGAAAAGGTTACAGCTTTTCATCTCATCCCCTGCATGATCAGCCTTTTTCTAGAGTTTTGAACAATGAAGGAATTCTCGAGGCATGCGAAATATACACAAACAGATCTCTGGCTGAAGGAGACTCAAAACCAAAACCCTTGGAAAAAGTACGCAGCGTTTTTCAATTACCCACACGGGGGACAATCCCTTGGCGTGTAGCATGCGCTACCTTTTCCCAAGGCACCCAGCTTTCGGGAGAAGGTTACGCTTTTATTATCCCTGCATGCATCGCCTTACTAGAGATTTGAGCAATGCAAGGAATTCGCGGGAGCAGCGAAATAACACAAAACATGATCTTGGCTGAAGGGACTCAAAACTCAAACCTTAGGACAAAAAGCCAGTGCTTCGCGAATTCCTTGCATTGTTCAAATTCTGTAAGGCTGTGCATCAGGGGTGAGATGAAAAGTGAAAGCTTTCCCTGAAATGGCGCCTTGGACAAACGTGTAGCGCATGCTACACCCCCAAGGATTGCCCAGTGGGGTAGATTCGTAAAGCGTGCGTACTTTGTCCTAAGGTTCGTGGGTTTTCGAGTTCCCTTCAGCCAGAGTCAGAGTTTGTATATATATATATATATATATATATATATATATATATTATATATATATATATATATATAATATATATTTATTATATTTTAAAAAAACCCCGAACGAGTGGTTTTTAAATCAGCAACAACACTGCGACTAGCCGAGGATTCGAACCACATCTTTTCAGCCCGCTCTTTGCAATCCGTGGACTTTACCCCTTTTCAAAAATTTTATTAAAAAAGTTGAAGATTGAACACTTGAAATTAAAATAAAAGTCCCCAAATCATCTAAAACTATATATTTTTTTATATATATTTTATATTTTATATTTATATATATATATATATATATTTTTATATATATATTTATTTATATATATTATTTTTATATATATATAAAATATTTTTATTTATATTTATATATATATATAATTTTATTTATTTATATATATTTATTTTTTTTTTTTTATTATTTTTTTATTTCACACGGGCCCGATTCCCCCAAGGCGGGGTGGCCAAAAAAAAAGAAAAACTTTCCCTCATTCATCCATCATGTTTCCCAAAGAAGGGTGCTTTAACTCAGTTTTTAACTGAAAACTTTTAAACCCCCCTTCAGAGTGCGGGCACTGTATTCCATCCCAGGACTAAAGTCCGGCCTGCCTTTTTCCCCTGAATCCTTCAAAAAGTTACTTTGCTCAACTCCAACAGCACGTCAAGTATTAAAAACCTTTTGTCTCCATTCACCCCTATAAAACCGCTCACGCCGCCTGCTAAAGCCCAAGCCCCTCGCACAAAAAACCCTCCTTTCCCCCCTCCCCCCAAACCCCTTTCCTAGGCCGACCCTCCCCGCCTTCCTTCCCTCAGCTGATAAATCTTAAAGTCATTCGTTTCGCTCCATTCTCTCAAAATGCCCCAAAACCACCCAAAACCCCTTCCTCAGCCCTCTGGAAAAACGTTTTGGGTAACCCCCGCCCCCCTCTAACTTCCAAACTAAGAATTTCTGATTATTTCACCCAACATTGCCCTCAGGACATGATCCCCACTCCCCTCCACCCTTCTCTCGCTGCAACTTTCATCCCCCATGCTTCACACCCAATAAGGCTTTGGTAAAATATTCTCTACATTCCCCTTTTTGCCCCAAAGGGCCAAAGTTCTTTGTCCCCACAGACTCCTAAGGCACCCTCACTCTTTTTCCCTCTTCAATTCAGTTTCACCCATCCTTTGACCCACCCGTGACAGTCCACCCAAATATCTGAATACATTCACCTCCTCCATCCTCCCCCTCAATTGATATTCAATTTTCATCACCTATCTTTTTGTTTCCTCTCCCTTCTTTTTCCCTGTATTCCCCTTTTAAATTTTCTTCTTTTGCACCCCTCCCAAAATTCATCCCCCAAATCTCTGCAATTCTCTTTCAGAATCTCCAAGGACAGTGTCAAGCAAAGAGCACTGGACAACCCCACTTTGTGTGTGATTCTTTTCTTTTAACTCCACGCCTCTTTAAAGGGACCCTCGCTTTTACTTCTCTTAAACCCCTCTAAAAATTATTAAACAACCACGGTGACATCACACCCCTTATCTAAGGCCTACTTTTACTGGGAAATAATTTCCCTTTTTCCTAATACTCTAACTTGAGCCCACTTCCTCTTTTAAAAACTCTTCACTGTTTTCCCAGAAACCTACCCCCTACACCATAACTTGCAAATCTGCCACATTCCCCCCCTATCAACCTATATACCCCTTTTTCCAAATCCAAAACCCAAAAAGCCCTCTTTGCCTTTTTAATACTGTTCCTTATATGTTTCACTGTAAACCCTGATCCACACCCCCCCTCCCTTTTCCCTAAACCTCCTTTTCATTGTACCCTATTCTCCGTTTTACTCTTAATTCTTTCAAAAATAACTTACCTACACTTTCCGGTTACTCAGCAAAATTATCCCCCTAAAATTTTTGCATTTCTCTTTTATCCCCTTTCCCTTTTTTAAAGGGAAAATTGCATGCTCTCTGCCAATCCCTGGGCCCTTACCCTCTTCCATTTTTTTTTAAAAAATTGCCCCCCACCCCAAAACTAATCCCCCCTGCTTTTAAATTTCTATCTTTACCCATCAACCCGGCTGCCTTCCCCCTTTATTTACCTACTGCCCCCCACGAATTCCCCCACCTCAAATGGCTCTTTCCCCATCCCACAGTGTTTTTCCCCCTTGCCCTTACACGAAATCCAGTTCCTATCTTTATCAACATTTAACAATTCCCCAAATATTCCCTCCATTTTTTTACTTAACTCTCCATTTTAAAAACTTCCCCTCCTATTTTTTAAAGACAAACCATTTGTTCTCTAGGCTTTCTTAAATTGTTAATTCCTCCAAAAAATTTTTTTATTTTCAACAAAATTTGTTGTAACATCTCCCACTCTTCATTTGCTTCTTTTTACATTTCTTCACCCCTCCTTTTAACCTCTCTCTTTTTCTCCATATCTCTTCCCCCCTTGCATCACTTTACTTTTTAAAATTTTCATATGTAATTTTTTCCCTTACTCTCTCTTTACTTTTCTTTCCACCAAAGTCCCCTTTTCCCCCCCGCACCCCCCTTTTTGTAACACAAAACTTCTGCTGAACACTCTAACATACTTTTTTAAAACCCACCCCATACCCTTCGCCCCATTGCCTATTCTCTTGCCTTCTTTTCCTCCAATTGCTGTTTTTATCTTACCCCAACTGCCTCCTTTTAGTTTTAAACCTTTTCCTCTCTCTTCCCTGATGCTTCTATTTCCTTGTTTTCCCTCTACCTTTTCTCTCGTGTAGCTCAACAGAAAGTGAATTTATATATCGTGGCCCCCTTAAAAATGTACTCCCGAAATCTACTCAACAGTCTTTTATCTACCCCAAAACATATCCCCCCCAAATATGTCTTTTTGCCTAAACATATCTTGTATACTTATTTATCCCCTTTTTCTTAAAAATTGTATTACCATAAACTAAACCCCTTTCTATACAAAGTTCAATCAAAGGGCTCCCATTATCATTTAACCTGGCCCCCAAAAATTTCCCCACCCCACCCTCTCTAAAAGTTTCTTACTTTGCTTTAGGCCCTACCCAAATTCTCTCTCACTTGGTTTAAAAACTCCTATAATTCACTTAAATCTCCAAATCTCTCTTCTCCTCTCATTCCCCTCTTTCAGGTGCAACCTTTTTTTTTTTTGACCCCCTTTTCGCTCCCCCTTTATTTAATCCACATAACCCTTTAATTTACACATTTTATTCTCTTTTCTCCTTTTCCCTAAGATATTTTTCATTACTGCCCCTTCCCTTTTCTAAACCCCCTAGTACTCCAGTTTAATCCCCTTTATTTCCCCCCCCTGAAAATTCCTACCCCCCTTAGTTTTTTTCGCTTAGGGCAGGGGCATCCAACTTCTTTTCATTATAACATCGAATCATCTGTTTTTGTCATCCGCACTACACCAGAAAATTTAAAACATCCCAGTTTTAAAAGTTTTTTTTCTTCTCTTTTTTAGTAAGTGTCTACAGGAGAAGGGGTTATAGTCATTGCTCCCGGCTTTTTGTTCGCCCCCTGCGACACGCCCTGGTTAAGGAGGAAAGATTTTTTTTCCACTTCCCAGGACAAAAGAAGAAAAAAAGAAGGGAAAAAGAGCTATTTGAAAAAAGGAGGAAAACCCAGATGTATGAAAAAAAATTTTATGCATGTGCGGGTCTGTGAAGTGTGCCCAAAATGTAAGTAGGAGTAGCAAGTATCCCGTTATCTAGCGTGTTTATGAGACAGAAAAAAAAAACCAGCAATCCTACCATCATGCAAAACAGTTACAGGTTTCTGTTTTACGGCATCTGGCAGGACGGTGTCTTCCCTGGGGGTTGTGGTCTACCAACCTATTTTTTTACCAACCTCTACCTATATATTTTATATATATTATTTTATATATATATTATATTTTAATATATATTATATTATATAAATTTTTAATATTTATATTATATTCTTCCCCCCCCCTACTTGGTCTGGATGATTAAAATATCCCCAAGTTGCAGCCTACAGACTGCTTACTATAAATTTCTTTTTGGGGTTTGTTACATGCCGAAATAAAAGCTATTGTTTTTATTCTCAAATATTAATTAGTTTGTGTCAGATAAGTTGGGGGAAATTTTAAAAAAATTTAAGTTTTTATTGATTTTATGATGGTTGCTGCTATGCTGCGGTAAAATATCTTTGTAATAAAAAACAACTTTGGTAATTTCATAAAAAATTCGTCGGTCTTCTAAGGAAATAAGTATCGGTGTGGACCTTTTTTATTGTAGTGGCGAGGCCCGGGGGGTGGACTTCACTGTCCAAATGGGATAGTTACTGGGGGATCTTGGGTGCTCGGGTTTGCAGGGTGGGGCCCCTGGGGCTTCCTGTTCCCCCCGGCCATGGTGTGGGCGCCATCCCGGGGGGTGCTGGGATGCTTGCTGCTGCGTGTTCCCCTGTTTCCTGCGGGGTCTCTTTAAAAAGGGGATGCCACAACCTGGTTACATCACCTTTTGGTATTCGATATTGTTACAACAAGGGAATGTTTTTTTTTCTCTTGACTTGTCTTCTACCCTTGTTCCTAATTTCTCACCTGACCCGCCCCTTTACCTTCTCCTGCCTTCTCAACGTCTTGTTTGTTCCCTTTTCCCCCTTTTGTCTTTTTTTTTCGTGACTAAAAATAAGACAAAATGGAAAAAAAAAAGATCTAAGGGTTTTCTTTCCAAATTGTGCGTTATTTTAGCTGTTTGCAAATATTTTTTTTTTTTTTGTATTTTTTTTCAGGCATGTGTAGGTTTGCTTTGTTGAAATTGCAGAATTTCTGTCGCATGAAGATGATAGATACGTTATTGCTCTTTGGTAAAGACCTTATGGCAGTGAAAGAACCTCTCACTTGTGTGGAAATTATTCCTGGATCCACATCTTATCTTTCACCGCGTGTCCAGAACGAATTCATCCACATGATGGCATCCACTGTTTGCCAGAGTTTACTGAGAAGCATTTGTAAAGTCAAATACTATGTTCTTATGCTAGACTCGACTCTTGATCAGATGTCAGAAGTACTGAGGTACGTGGAAGTTGATTTTAAGAGGAAAATAGTCCGTGTTTGAGAGTCGTTCCTTGATTTTATCCAGATAACGAGAAGGATGCTAAGAGCCTGGTTGAAGACATCTTGAAAGAGCTAGAGAAGGACGAAATGGAGATACAAAACTGCCGGCCACAGTGTTATGAAAACGCTGCTGTGATGGCTGGTCACAGAAGTGGTGTTCATTAAAAAATAAATGAGAAAAACAACCTGGCAGTGTTTGTGAATTGCGACATTCACTCACTGAACTTGGTGGGTGTTCATGCAGCCAAGCAGGATACAGTGATGGTCACGTTTTTGTGACCCATCTAAGCTCTATATGTTTTTCTCTCGTTCAACACAGCGCTGGTAAAAACGTCGTGCCTGTGGTTGTTAAGTCGGAATCCGAAACCAGGTGGAGTGCAAAGGCAGAAGCAGTGCAGCCCATCAACAATACCTTGAGGAGATACTTCAAGTTCTCCAGAACATGACAGACAATGAAAACGAGACCAGTGAAACAAGAAGTGACACAAGGCAGCTGTATAGCCACATGCTGAGTTATGATTTTCTGACTTTGCTTGGATTTTGGAACAAAGTACTCATTCGTATTGAACATATTCAAAAGAGGCTGCAGGATCCTAGCATGAATTTCCACGTTGCTGCCCTGAATTTGAAAGCCTCCGAGATCATTTTGATGATGAAAGAGAAGCGTTGGTCAGTGTGTCACTCGAAGAAGGACTCAGTCTCTGTCAAGAATTGATTATTGAAGTTGAAAGATGTCAAAGACGAAAGACACGAATGGCTGATGAGAGCTCGAGAAACGCTGGGTTAATAGCCAAAAATAGAAAGGAAAGAATTATGAAAGGAACACGACCATTTTCACAGAGAAATCGATGAAAAATTCGCTCGTTTGTACGACAGTGATACAAAGTTTGGGCTCCTCGATATTGAGGACTGTGTTACGGAGCCGACAGTAACGACCTAAAGAAGTGCGAAAACTTAGGCTAACTGTACATTTGTGATGTTGATGCACAGTAGCTATATGAAGAAGTTTAGGATTGCAGAATGTTGCTATCAAGTCGGACCAACATGAAAATATCAAGACCTGAAGATCTTCTCGAATTTATTGTTCAGATCGGAGATGAAAGAGTCTTCCTCAATCTTCTCATTGCCATTCAGATAATGCTAACCATTGCAGTTTCCATTGGCCACTGTCAGGAAACATTCAGCAAGTTAAAAAACTAATTACTTTCGTATTTGAGAGCCTCCATGAGTAATGTAGACTCTGTGATGTTGCCTGCTGAGTGTAGAAAGAGAAGAAACTGAAGAGAATGAATTTGAGCACATCATGTACCAATTTGCGTCAGTGAAAGCAAGGAAACAGAAGTTGTAACTTTCATGTAGTGCCAGAATTGTTAATTAAAAGATTGACGAGCTTGACTTGTATTTTTGAGCTGATTTTATGGTAAGTTATCTAAACGATGGGTGTCAGATGTTTGGCAGGGGGACAATTTCAGTGCTTGCCAGAGGGGCTATTTTCCGTAGATACGCCCTGAATATAAAATGATTAAATCAGAGTAATGTGTGAAATAAGTTCAAAAAAGAAAAGGTACCTGTTGATGGATGGTATTTTGAAGAGCCAAAATTTGCGTAATTCTTAGTGAAAAGGTTCACATATTCGGTTAAAAGAGAAACGTGTCAGTATAAACGGGTCCAAAAATGATAAGCAGAGAAAGAGGACAGAGTTTCAAAATTTCTTAGACATTTTCCCTTAAAAACAAATTAAAACATTTTTTTTGAAAGAACGAATAGGAATTATCTAGGCGAATAACTGTGAATATGTCAAGTGTATAAGACGGACACACGTCGAACTGCGTATTCAGATATTTATAAATTGCTGTTACTCTGTACCCAGATGCACGAGAGACCGTGACCTTTTTAAAGTCGTCCTGGTCAGTTTAAGAAATATAGCCAGAGCCATTTGCGGTGTCTGCGACCTTAACTTCTGGTGATCAATATTTACCCGGGCATTCCCCTTTAGGAAAAGGTTCACTAGAGGGTTTTTTGAATTACCTCTTTTGTGAAAATATTTTTTCCCCAACAGATTTTTTTGGGGCCGCCCAAATGGTTATATCATACGCTAGCTATTTTGGGTTTCCCTTTGTGGCGTGAAATCACTTTAAAAGAGAGGGTCCCCAATGCTTTAATAATTTTAGTCCTCTTCACTAATAACTGGCTTGTTTTTTATATTTATCCAATAATGTTGCTGAGGGACATAGTCAAACCCCAAGTTCCGCTAAATGTATTTTGTTGACTCTTTTTACTTATAGCCGAGGTTTTACGATCCCTAGTAAAAAGGGTTTTTTAAGTGCTGGAGTTCGTGAAAAAAAATTGTGAGAGCAAATATATACGGAATTATTGCGTAGTCTTTAACACACGAAGACTAAATATACGGGACATAAAATTTCTTTGGATTTTTTTCCTACAAAATCTGTAAGAAATTATTCGAGATACAAAGGGTTTGTAGTTTATCATTGAATGGAAAAAACTTGGGGAATGTTGAACTCCTAACTAAAGTTAAAATTTTAAAAAGTCTGTTGTAGAGTTTGGCTTTGTCAGGAAGGGGCAATTTTTTGCTATAGTGAAGTGGGGTTCAGACCCACAAGTTTTCGGTCCCAGTAAAGTGCCTGCCACTAAATATCATTTAAAGCCAGGGTAGTACGATATATTGTGAAAGGGGAAGCTCAGAGTGTAAATTAAAAACAGACGGTACAAAGATTTCATAAAAGCTTGTGGAACGGGACAAAAAAGGGCAGTCCCCCCCAGGTCCCCAAAAGTCGGCAGTACAAAAACGCAGTGTGAATAGAAAAATGTTAAAAAGTTTAGGGAAACAGGCGCTACCGAGGGGCCAGTTTCGTATCAGGGGGAAAGAAGTATGAGCTATAATATCATGGGAAAAGGCAGCAAAAGGTGTCGGTTCATGAGACAGGCGCTACAGAGCAGTCACCGATCAGTGGACGGCAGCTAAGAGCAGTCGTCTCAGTATCAGTGGGCAGGCAGTACAGAGCAGTCAGTTCAGTTTTAGTGGACAGGCAGTCAGAGAGCGTCTTGTGGGGGGGAAAATATTAAAGGGGGGAAATCACTGTGATTGGGGAAAGGATGACAATTTTTTAACTGGGCCACAAACTTTGTTCATTTCTTTCCCCCTTTTTTTTTTTATAAAATTTTTGATTTTTCAATAATGCAAAAAAAAAATCACTAAAATTGTTATGGAAAAAGTTTTAAAATCAAAATTTTGTAGCTTCACTGTGACTCCAGTTCCAATTACAAGTCAAACCTAAATGGATTTTTTTTAACCCACTTGTTTCAGGTAAACCCAAAAAACAAATTTTGGGTTATATTTTTTTAGAAAGGGAAGAAAAAAAAAACAGACTTGTAAATTATATGAAATGTAAGTATTGCGCGCGTTAGTACTGTTTCAATGTCAGGTGGTAATATGACGTAAGTTACATAAAAATACAGTGTAACACAGGTGCATAGCAACCCTTTGATTGTTTAATATTTCGCTCTGTGTAGAGTTTTATCCAGACAATGATGAAGCTGACTCAGCACCTGTGTCCTCCCTTCAGCACCGTCGGCGAGACGCTGTTGTATGAAGTACACAGTAAAAATCTGGGTTAAATTGTTTTCTGTCTCATATTTTTTTTTTATATTTGTTGATAATCATTTAATATTTCCACAACACTGATATGGTTTGCTCCTAAATAATTCAAGAGCATCAGTATTAGTATATTTCAATAATTTATTATTGCAACCCTTCCAGATACGACGATGCCTATAATCTGGTTGTGGGAGCGGGTGGTGTTGATGGTGTGGATGATGGTGACACTGGTGTTAACACGGAGTTACTCTGGCAACCTCATGGCTCTCCTGGCAGTGAGACACATCCCTCAACCTCACCAAACACTACGAGACGTGATGGACGACCCAGCTGTTACGGTGATATGGGAAAAAGACTCAGCAACTGTTGCTTATTTGAAAGTACGTCAGTTATATATATATATAACCAACATGTAAAGCCTTGCACTGTCATCATTGTCTTGCCTTCTCTGATGAGGCGTTGGGCGAAAATTAATTAGAGGATCGTTTGACTGTGTTTTCAATATGTTATTTTCTTTTTTGATCATTGATATTACTGTTTCTCTGATTATCATTCCCACACATACACAACTCCACACACCACTACACCACCAGCACTGAGCCGGGGCCAGGAGTATTGCAAATCGATCCCTGAAATACCTTAGGTGAGTACACACACCCACTCGGTTGTGCGGGGGGAGTAAACAGCACATTAATACTCAATGAATTTTAGTTTTTTTGTTGTGTAACCAAGGATACTGCAGGGCTCATTAAAAGTTTCAGGGTCCGTAAACAACCCTTAAGTCCGAAAAGAGAGGTGGGGAACAACAGTTTTCATAAGGCAGAAGGGAGAGGCTGTAGGCCTAATGTGGTGTAGGCTGTGTTGCTCGCTTGTAATCCATTAGATTGTGCCCACAAAAAATGAATAAAGTGCAGATGGGTGTCGTGCCCGATGCAAGGACGCACAGTAAATAGGAATAAATTATCTACCGTAGAACCAAATATTGGAGGTACGATGCCCGGACAAACACCACCGACGAGCTTGGATAATCCCGGCTGCTACGCGAGTATTATATGTGGTAAGGAAGTCAGGTTGTGGGTTCTAGGTGCCGCAGCTGTAACGAGAAGGATCCCACTTTAGCATGATCCAAGGAATAGGCTATATGTGCTTATTATCATACAGCAATTAGTACTAAAAATAGAAGTCAGGGGACTAGGAAAACAGGTGTCTATTACACTCCGCCTACTAGGACTGTGAATATTCCATAGAAGCTTACAATGTTCGTAGGAGGTTGGTTTTTGGGGGGGGGTTTTTAAAGGGGTTTTTTAGGTCAGGGCAAGTAAACAATGTGTACAGCCACGTCCCACACACACACACACACACAACACACACACACACACACCCCACAACACCACACCACACACCACACACCACACACACAACACCACACACTTTCTTTCCCTCTACTCCACACAATGTTGTTATAGTGGCAACCCAAAACTCTCTTTGGTTGAGCAAGAAATAACTCCAAGTGAAGTGCCCAGAAAGGGAGATCTCCTCGACCCTTCCTTATAAGGAAGATAGGAAGGCTGTCCAGTGAGCTCAACCTCTAGTTCATGATGATGGACTGCAGAATCCCTCTGGATGAATATCAGCCAATACGAATAAACTAAGAATGAGTTTTATGAAGGGTTACACAGCCCTGTAACAAACTTCAGACAGTATTACTAGGGCTGGCTCTCTCAGGAAAATTATTGAATAGCAAAAGAATATAAACTGACAAACATAAACACTTTATTATTAGGGAAAATATAAACTATAAAACACTTAACTTGAAATATGATCCTGAATAAAGCTAATGAAAAAACAATGAAAAATTACATGATATCTGAATTCACGCTAATATATAATATAACGATGGTTGTCTGGGGTTGGTGAACTTGCGTGTTGTTGCAATCGTAGCTGTGCCGCTGATGGGGGGGGGGGGGGGGGGGGGGGGGGTTCGCAGGCGGTTGTGTGACATCCCACGGCGCCGTTCTTCCACAGATTTACTAGCCGTCAATAATCCGTCCAGATGACAGGAGCAGGTTTTTTCCACTGCAATGATGAGGGGTTATATCCTGCTACTTGCATAAATAAAACGTAAGTGGCTCAAACATTTGTGGGCTCTCAGAACGTTAGTCCGTCTCCTTCCTATTTCTTCTCTAGATTAAAAAAGCAGGTGGACCCTCTCTGTCTTTCAAGCTGTAAAGAGAGGACAGATTACCCACTGCTTAAGACCATCCTCTCCAT
Source organism: Cherax quadricarinatus (assembly GCF_026875155.1). NCBI lineage: Eukaryota > Metazoa > Arthropoda > Malacostraca > Decapoda > Parastacidae > Cherax > Cherax quadricarinatus. The sequence continues at coordinate 43,726,796 of NC_069428.1, read as the reverse complement.
GATACGTACATCCCTCAAACGATTGTGTGATTATTCCCACATTTTAACCCTCTCAAGACAGCAAGGACTACGTTAAATTCATTGGTCAATGTGAAGCTTTCAAACAATAGTCACTAAAAGATGATCAGGCGTGTTACTTACAGTAGTGTTGGGAGCGGTGCGTCGAGTGATTATTGTTGACGGATCTCAACGTCCACTTTCGGGGGGGGGGGAGAAGGGAGGGAAGGGATAGTGGGGCTAGACTGACCTACCTTTACAAGCAGCCAGTAATCAAAGTATCACTTTCGGGGAGGGGGGAAAATGGGGGGGAATAGGGGCGCTGGACTTACCCTACCTTAACAAAGTAGCCGGCAATGAAAAATTTTGTTACTATAAACTCCATTGCTATTCCTCATTATTGAAACGTTTCCTCACATCCCCCATTACGAAGGGGCTTATGTCAGGAGTTTAAGAAGAATAGGCGGGAAAAAGTTAAACATGTGGAAGTTGCATAAGGCAAACAAATCTTTTACTGATGTTTGCTTCACAACCAGTCAGAGAAATACTTGGATGAACCATTGATATACACAATATGGAACTTAAAAGCCTGGAGTGCCAATGTCCACCTCAAGAGGCGTTGTAGGTTCCCGTAAAAGTTTCTAGTATATCAAAAGTTTGTGGTCCGTTCTAAAATTGAATTCCTTTTCCCAGCCATAAAATTTAAGTTTGAGGTTACCCCAACAAGGGCCAAACATTCCTTTTCTCTGGTGGGTATCTCGTTCTGCGGAAGAGTTTCGGCTTAGGAAGCATACAGGGCAGGGAGTACCCCATGGTATTGAGTTAACCCGAACCTAAAGCCAGTATGGGAGGCCTAGTTCTTAAACAAAATGTTTTAATTAATATCTGGGAAAATCTTAAGTCTAGGGACTTGCGAGAAGATATTTTTAGTACATTAAACTTTTCCGCGTAGCGGCACGTTCACAGAGGTTCCTTCACAGACTTTTTACAGGAAGTCAGGATAAGATGTTTTATTATTTTTTTTTTTTTATTTTTTTTTTAAAAAAAAATCTTCCCTGTAATCTCAGTAAGGTTGGGATAAAAAACGTGCATAAAACTTTACAGAACCTCAGAAAGTCCGCATGAGCTTCTAGGTGTTGGGGAATTTCACTTCTAATAAGCTTTGGATCTTACTGGGGGAGAGGCTGCAGTGAGTGCTATTAGGAAAGTATTCCAGTCCAAGATATTATCCTTGTTATACCCAAGGAAGCATTTCTTCAGCTTGTAGTGAGGCATGTGAGCGTAACCTACGCAAAACTGCTGTTAATGTTTGGATATGTGCCCATGTGGATGTCATTACGTAAATGTTATCAAAATAAACTGCACCATTTGGCATATTGCCAAGACCATTCTCATTAGTCTAGTAGGTAGCACAGGCAGTTACCAAACCGAAGGGCTCGTTCTATACTGCATCGTCCTGATGTGTAGGAAAAAGCGGTGTATGACTTCGAAGAAGGATCTACCATTATTGATGATATGACTGCGCAATATAAAATCTCTGAAAGAAGGAACGAGTCAAAAAATTGTGTATTTGCTATCTATTAAGGCATAGGGCATCAGTATCCCAGCGAGTGAGAGATTAAGGCCTCTGAAGTCATTAGCAAGTCTATATGAATTATCCTCCTTCTTAACCATGCTACTGGTGAACACTATGAGTTACTGAAGGTTCAATGATCTTTAGTTTTAATAATTTGTCTACCTCTCGGTCAAATGCATCCCAAGGTGAACTGGAACGGGGTTTATAATTTCGTTTGATAGGATTGTCCGTCCTAAGTCAATCTTATGGAACCGTGGAGGTAACACCTGGAATATCAGTAAAGAGTCTGAAAAGTTACTCACACATTGAAGTATTCATGTCTCTTATGGTCATCCAAAGATTCATTAATATTAATGGTTTGGGTTTCGTCCGATTGGTCAGAGTCACCAAGTCTGTAGTTCTTCATCATAGTCTAAGTTAGAGGTGTCAATTAGCACACTTTACATTCTTCAGTGTCTTATCAAGTTCGTGTGGAAAAACTAAGTCAAAGTTGTTAAGGCAATTAACCGAATTTCTTCGGTAATATTTCTTAAGGATGTTGATATGATAAAGCTTGGTTTCCCCTTGACTTCTATGAGGTAATCAACCTTTCCCACAAATTTTTAATACTTTATAGGACCTTTCCATGCTACTAATAATTTATTTGACTAATAGGGAAAAGTACAAGAACTTCATCCCCTACGTTAAACTTCTCCTCTGACTTTTGGAGTCAAAATGGTTTTGTATTGGTCCATTGACAAGCTTAGTTTTTCGAAACTATTTTCAGAGGTCTCCCCAAGTTTGGATCTAAGTCAAGGAGAAACTGGTAAGAAGACTGAACTCAGCATTTACTCCTCATTGCCATAAGTCATGAAGGATGACAGTGGACCCTGGCCTGTCTACCATAGAGAAGTTCAAAGGGGAAAACCCCAAAGAGCACTGGGAACTTCCCTCATGGCAACAAGCACAGGGTAGGTAACGATGCACCCTTAGGTTTTAAGGGAGCAAAGTTTCCCTTTAAAAAGGACTTTAGAATCGAATGCTGGCGCTCAATCCTCCCATTACGCTGGGATGATAGGTGTGGTGAAGAGAGGCTCACTCCCAAAATTGTTGGT
>NC_069428.1:43670031-43723629 GCF_026875155.1 Cherax quadricarinatus | reverse complement strand
AAAAAACGGTAATTTTTTTTTTTCTCTTGACTTGTCTTCTACATTGTTCCTAATCTTCTCACCGCCCTGCCTTTCCCTTCTCCTGCCTTCTCAACTTCTTGTCTTTTTCCCTTTTTCCCTCATTTTCTTGTCTCTTTTTTTTCGTGCAAAAATAAGACAATATGGAAAAAGAAAAACATCTAAGGTTTGCTTTCCAAATTGTGCGTTATTTTTCAGCTGTTCCTGCCAAGATATTTTTTTTCTGTATTTTTTTTTCAGGCATGTGTAGGTTTGCTTTGTTGAAATTGCAGAATTTCTGTCGCATGAAGATGATAGATACGTTATTGCTCTTTGGTAAAGACCTTTATGGGCAGTGAAAGAACCTCTCACTTGTGTGGAAATTATTCCTGGATCCACATCTTATCTTTCACCGCGTGTCCAGAACGAATTCATCCACATGATGGCATCCACTGTTTGCCAGAGTTTACTGAGAAGCATTTGTAAAGTCAAATACTATGTTCTTATGCTAGACTCGACTCCTGATCAGATGTCAGAAGTACTGAGGTACGTCTAAGTTGATTTTGAGAGGAATATAGTCCGTGTTTGAGAGTCGTTCCTTGATTTTATCCAGATAACGAGAAGGATGCTAAGAGCCTGGTTGAAGACATCTTGAAAGAGCTAGAGAAGGACGAAATGGAGATACAAAACTGCCGGCCACAGTGTTATGAAAACGCTGCTGTGATGGCTGGTCACAGAAGTGGTGTTCATTAAAAAATAAATGAGAAAAACAACCTGGCAGTGTTTGTGAATTGCCACATTCACTCACTGAACTTGGTGGGTGTTCATGCAGCCAAGCAGGATACAGTGATGGTCACGTTTTTGTGACCCATCTAAGCTCTATTGTTTTTCTCTCGTTCAACACAGCGCTGGTAAAAACGTCGTGCCTGTGGTTGTTAAGTCGGAATCCGAAACCAGGTGGAGTGCAAAGGCAGAAGCAGTGCAGCCCATCAACAATACCTTGAGGAGATACTTCAAGTTCTCCAGAACATGACAGACAATGAAAACGAGACCAGTGAAACAAGAAGTGACACAAGGCAGCTGTATAGTCACATGCTGAGTTATGATTTTGTGACTTTGCTTGGATTTTGGAACAAAGTACTCATTCGTATTGAACATATTCAAAAGAGGCTGCAGGATCCTAGCATGAATTTCTACGTTGCTGCCCTGAATTTGAAAACCTCCGAGATCATTTGATGATGGGAAAAAGAAGCGTTGGTCAGTGTTTTCACTCGAAGAAGGACTCGGTCTCTGTCAAGAATTGATTATTGAAGTTGAAAGATGTCAAAGACGAAAGACACGAATGGCTGACGAGAGCTCGAGAAACGCTGGGTTAATAGCCAAAAAAAAGAAAGGAAAGAATTATGAAAGGAACACGACCATTTTCACAGAGAAATCGATGAAAAATTCGCTCGTTTGTACGACAGTGATACAAAGTTTGGGCTCCTCGATATTGAGGATGTGTTACGGAGCCGACAGTAACGACCTAAAGAAGTGCGAAAACTTAGGCTAACTGTACATTTGTGATGTTGATGCACAGTAGCTATATGAAGAAGTTTAGGATTGCAGAATGTTGCTATCAAGTCGGACCAACATGAAAATATCAAGACCTGAAGATCTTCTCGAATTTATTGTTCAGATCGGAGATGAAAGAGTCTTCCTCAATCTTCTCATTGCCATTCAGATAATGCTAACCATTGCAGTTTCCATTGCCAGCTGTCAGAGATCATTCAGCAAGTTAAAACTAATACTTTCGTATTTGAGAGCCTCCATGAGTAATGTAGACTCTGTGATGTTGCTCTGCTGAGTGTAGAAAGAGAAGAAACTGAAGAGAATGAATTTGAGCACATCATGTACCAATTTGCGTCAGTGAAAGCAAGGAAACAGAAGTTGTAACTTTCATGTAGTGCCAGAATTTGTTAATTAAAAGATTGACGAGCTTGACTTGTATTTTTGAGCTGATTTTATGGCTGTTATCTAAACGATGGGTGTCAGATGTTTGGACAGGGGCACAATTTCAGTGCTTGCCAGAGGCGCTATTTTCCGTAGATACGCCCCTGAATATAAAAAATGATTAAATCAGAGATAATGTGTGAAATAAGTTCATAAAGAAAAGGTACCTGTTGATGGATGGTATTTTGAAGAGCCAAAATTTGCGTAATTCTTAGTGAAAAGGTTCACATATTCGGTTAAAAGAGAAACGTGTCAGTATAAACGGGTCCAAACTGATAAGCAGAGAAAAGAGGACAGAGTTTCAATTGCTTAGACATTTTCCATTAAAAACAAATTAAAACATTTTATTTGAAAGAACGAATAGGAATTATCTAGGCGAATAACTGTGAATATGTCAAGTGTATAAGACGACACACGTCGAACTGCAGCTCATTCAGATATTTATAAATGTGCTGTTACTCTGTACTCCAGGCATGCACGAGAGACCCGTGATCCTTTAAGTCGTCCTGGTCAGCTGTAAGCAATATAGCCAGAGCCATCTTGCGGTAGTCTGCGACCTTAACTCATCTGGTGATCAATATTTACCCTGGCATTCTGACCTTTCAGGAAAAGGTTCACTAGATGGTTCGAATTACCTCGTTTGTGAAATCATTCTTTCCAACCAGATTCTCTTAGGCCGACCAATGGTTATCATCATACGCTAGCTATCTTGGTTCCTTGTGAGCGTGTAATCACTCTTAACAGATGACGGTACTCAATGCTTATTAATTAATATAGTATAGTCACTCTTCACTAATAAACTGGCTTGTGTTTACTATTTATGCATATAATGTCTGCTGACGGACATAGTCAAATCCCAAGTTCTCGCTGAATGTACTTTGTTGACTCGTTTTACTTACTAGCCGAGGATTACAAGATAGCCTAGTAATGAAGGTCTTTAAGTGCTGGAGTTCGTGAAAACAATTGTGAGAGCAAATATATACGGAATTATTGCGTAGTCTCTTAACACACGAAGGACTGAATCATACGGGACATAAACTTTCTTTGGATTTTTTCCTACAAAAGCTCTGTAAAGCAAATTATTCGAGATACAGAAGGAAGATTTGTAGTTTATCATTGGAATGGAAAGAAACTTAGGAATGATTGAACTCCCTAAGCTAAAGTTAGAATATTAAAGTCTGTTGTAGAGTTTGGCTTTGTCAGAGAAAGTGGCAATTGTTGTGCTATCAGTGTCAGTGGGAGTGTCAGAGCTACAGAGTTTTCGGTGCCAGTGAAGTGTCATGCCACTAAATATCAGTTAATGCCAGGGTCAGCTACAGATATATTAGTGAAAGAGGAAGCTACAGAGCTGTCAATTAAACAGACTGGTACAAAGATTTCATAATAAGCGTTAGTGGAACATGTACAAAAAAGGAGCAGTCAGTGTCAGTGTCAGCAAAGCTCAGGCAGCTACATAACTGTCAGTGTGAATAGAACAAATAGTTACAGAGCTATTAGTGGAACAGGCAGCTACAGAGGTGCCAGTTTCAGTATCAGTGGGACAGACAGCTATAGAGCTATCAATATCAGTGGAACAGGCAGCAATAGAGCTGTCGGTATCAATGAGACAGGCAGCTACAGAGCAGTCAGTGTCAGTATCAGTGGGACAGGCAGCTACAGAGCAGTCAGTCTCAGTATCAGTGGGACAGGCAGCTACAGAGCAGTCAGTCTCAGTATCAGTGGGACAGGCAGCTACAGAGCAGTCAGTGTCAGTATCAGTGGGACAGGCAGGTGCAGAGAAGCTGTCTGTGTCAATATAAGTGGAAAACCTGTGATGAGAGGATGACAATAACTGGTGCACACCAACATTTGTTATTTTCTCCCTCGATAAAACTTATAGATTTTGCAATAATGCAAAAAAAAAAAAATCACTAAAACTTGTTCATGGAACAGTTAAGATCAAATTGTGTAGCATTCACTGCTGACTCCAGCTTCCAATTACAAGTCAATCCTCAAATGGATTTTTTTTAACTCACTTGTATACAGGTAACCAAAATGCAAATTGTGGATTATATTTCGTTTAGAAGGAAGGAAAAACAACAGACTTGTAAATTATATGAAATGTAAGTATTGCGCGCGTTAGTACTGTTTCAATTGTCAGGTGGTAATATGACGTAAGTTACATAAAAATACAGTGTAAACACAGGTGCATAGCAAGCTTTGATTGATTTAATATTTCGCTCTGTGTAGAGTTTTATCCAGACAATGATGAAGCTGACTCAGCACCTGTGTCCTCCCTTCAGCACCGTCGGCGAGACGCTGTTGTATGAAGTACACAGTGAAATCTGGGTTAAATTGTTTTCTATCTCATATTTTTTTTTTATATTTGTTGATAATCATTTAATATTTCCACAACACTGATATGGTTTGCTCCTAAATAATTCAAGAGCATCAGTATTAGTATATTTCAATAATTTATTTATTGCAACCCTTCCAGATACGACGCTGCCTATAATCTGGTTGTGGGAGCGGGTGGTGTTGATGGTGTGGATGATGGTGACACTGGTGTTAACACGGAGTTACTCTGGCAACCTCATGGCTCTCCTGGCAGTGAGACACATCCCTCAACCTCACCAAACACTACGAGACGTGATGGACGACCCAGCTGTTACGGTGATATGGGAAAAAGACTCAGCAACTGTTGCTTATTTGAAAGTACGTCAGTTATATATATATATAACCAACATGTAAAGCCTTGCACTGTCATCATTGTCTTGCTCGTCTGATGAGGCCCGTTGGTCGAAATTAATTAGAGGATCGTTTGACTGTGTTTTCAATATGGTTATTCTGCATAATTGATATTACCTGTTTCTCTGATTATCATTCACACACATACACACACACACACACACACACACACACACACACACACACACACACACACACACACACACACACACACCAGCGATGAGCCGGGGCCAGGAGCTATGAATCGATCCCTGAAACTACAAGTAGGTGAGTACACACACACTCTGTGCTGCGGGCGGGAGTAACAGCAACATTAATACTCAATGAATTTTAGTTTTTTTGTGGTTTACCCAAGGATACTGCAGGGATCATTAAACGTGTCAGGGTCAGTAAACAACCCCTTAAGTCAGAAAAGAGAGGTGAGGGACACAGTTTTATAAGGCAGAAGGGAGAGGCAGTAGGCCTAATGTGGTGTAGGCTGTGTTGCCACGTGTTATCATTAGATGTGCCCCAAAAAGAATAAAGTGCGATGGTGGTGACCGATGAAAGACGCACAGTAAATGGAAAAATTATATACCGTTAAAAAAACAAATTGGAGGACGATGCCGGGAAAACACCACGCGGCGGGGATAATCCAGGCTGCTACGCGGTATTCTATGGGGGAAAGAAGTCGGGTGGGGGTTTAGGTCCGAAGCGAACGGAAGGATCCACTCTTACAGAACGGGAAATAGGCTAATAGTGTTATTATAATCAGAAATTTAGTACTAAAAAAGAAGTCAATGGAAAAAGGTGTCTTTACACTCAGTATAGGGTAGAAATACATAGAAAAAACAATGTTAGTAGGTTTTTGGGTTAGGTTGGGTCAGGGAAAGTAACACATGTTACACGCAACTCCACACACAACACACACACACACACACACACACACACACACACACCCCCCACACACACACAACACACATTTCCTTTCCCCTACTTTTTCTAAAAATTGTTATATGGCAACACCAAAACTCCTTTTTGGTGAGCAGAAATAAAACTAAAGTAAAAGTGCAAAAAGGGAGACTCTCCCGACCCCCCCCTTTTTTATTTAAAGGAAGTCAAAAAGGGTGTCCAGTGGCTAAAACCTTGTTCATTGATGTTTTGCACTGCAAACCCCTCCGGGGATGTATCAGACAAATAGAATAAACAAAAGAATGAGTTTTGTGAAGGCTTCTCAGCCCGTAACAATTAACAGTTTCGGCGGGCCCTCCTCGGGAAAATTTAATAAAGAAAAAGAAATAAATACAAACAAAAACACTTTATTATTAGAAAAATAAAATAAAAAAACATTTAAAATTTTGAAATTTTGATCCTGCCTTAAGAAAATGAAAATGAAAAAATAAAGATATCTGAATTCAACGCTAAATATAATATAAAATTGGGGTGTCTGGTGTTGGGGACACGCGTGTTGTTGAAATCGTACCCGTTGCCGATGATGGGGGGGGGGGGGGGGTCGCAGGTTTTGGTGACAACCCCCGGTCTTTTTCACAGTTTTATCCGCAAAAAATCCGTCCAGATGACAGGAAAAGCGGGTTTTTCCACGCAATGATGAGGGGTTATACCTGCTACTTGCATAAATAAACACGTAAGTGGATAAAAAGGGGGCCTTCAGAACGAGTCCGTCTCCTTCAATTTCTTTCGTTGATTAGCAGGTGACCTTCTGTCCCTTTCAAGCTGTAAAAAGGCAGATTACCACTCTTAAAAATCACTTCCCCTGAATACAAAACCAAAAGTGTGGTGATTATTTAAAAAAAATTTAACCCATCAAGACTGGGAAAGGACTAGTTAATTATTGGTCAAAAAATGAAGTTTAACCCTAAGTCCCTAAAATATGTAGGCTTTTACTTCAGTAGTGTTGGGGGGTGAGTCGAGTGATTTATGTTTGACCGGGTCCTCCACGTCACCTTTTTGGGGGGGGGGGAAGGGAGGGGGAGGGAAGGGAGTAGATGACCCCTACCTTAAAAAGCGCCAAATTTAAAATATCACTTTCGGGGAGGGGGGAAAAAGGGGGGGAATTCGGGGCGGCTTTTCCCTACCTTTAACAATAGCCGGCAAAAAATATGTTTTTACTCCCCCGCTTCTCCATCTATTGAACGTTCCCTCACACTCCCCCATACGAAGACTTTAGTCAAGGGTTAAGGGGAAAAAATAGGCGGGGAAAAAATTCAAAATGTGAAGTTTCATAAGGCAAAAATCTTTTTCTACTGTTATTTATTAACCATAGGAAATAATTGGGTGAACCATTGAATAAAATATGGAACTTAAAAGCTGGAGTGCCCTGTCCACCCAAGAGGCGACTGTTGTTTCCCCTTAAAAATTTTAGGGATATCAAAGGGTTTTTGGGCCGTTTTTAAAAATGATTTTTTTCCCCGCAAATAAATTTTTAAATTTTTGGGTACCCACCAAGGGCCCCAAAAATTCCTTTTCTATGGGGGAGTATCTCGTTTTGCGGGGGGGATTTCCGGCCTTAGGAAGTACGGGAGGGGTACCACATGGTTTTAGAGTAACACCGACCCAGTATTTGGGGGCATCGTTTTAAACAAAATGTTTTAATAATATTGGAATCTTAATATAGGTTTTTTCGAGAAGAATTTTTTTTTCATTAAATTTTCCCGACTACGCGGAAAGTCAAGAGGTTCCTTCACACTTTTTAAGGAAGTCGTAAAAGCCGAATACTAAGGGGTTTGGGGGTAAACCCGGGATAAAAATTTACAAAACCAAGAAAACACGCAGAGCTTCTTGGGTTTTTTGGGGAATTTAAATTCTAAAAAAAAACTTTGATCTTCTGGGGAGAGGGCCCCAGAGAGTTTTTAGAAAATATCAGTCCCAAAATTCTAAACTTGTTATACCCAAGGGAAACATTTTCTTCAGCTTGGGATTTTAGGCCCTTGAGGTAACCACGCAAAATGATGTTAATGTTTGGATAGTTCGCCCCAGGGGTTTCCCTTTTACAAAAAGTTATCAAAAAAACTGAACTTTTTGGGCCCATATTCCCAAAGACCTTTCATCAGTCTCACGAGGTAGCACAGGCAGTTCCCAAAACTGAAGGGCATAGTTCTAACTAAAACGTCCTTGGGTGTGTAGGAAAAGGGGTTTGTACGGCTTGAAGAAGGATCTAACATTACTTTATGATATGCCTGAGCAATATAAAATTCTGAAAAAAGGAAGAGTCATAAAATTTGTGAGATCGCTATCTTTTAAAGGGGCATGGGCCAACATCCCCCCAGTGATTGCTTAAAGGGCCTTGAATAAATAGAGTCTATAAAATTTATCCCCTTTTTAACCATGACTACTGGTGAAAATATGAAGATACTAAAGGGTCAATATCTTTATTTTTTAATTAATTTGTCTACTTCTCGGTCAAATGCATCCCAAAGGGTGAACGGAACTGGGTATTTTTGTTTGATAGGTTTGTCCGTCCAAAAGCAATCTTAGGGACTAGGGAAAAGGAACCCCCTGGAAAATATCAGAAAAGACGTTGAAAGTTTATCACACTTTAAAGTGTTCAGTCCTTTGGCACCCAAAAGATTCATTAATTTAAATTTTGGTTGGTCGAGTGGTCAAGAGTCAAAAGTATGTAGTTCTTCATCATATCTAATTTAGAGGTGTAAATTTTCGAAAACCCTTACATTCTTCAGTTTGTGATCAAGTTCGTGGGGAAAAAACAAGTAAATTTTTTAAAAGGCGTTTAACCGAATTTTTCGGTAATATTTCTTAAGGATGTTGAATGAAAAGCTTTGGTTTCCCCTTGAATTCTATGAGGTAGTAACTTTCCCACAAATTTTTAAAACTTTATATGGACGTTTATGCCACAAAAATTTATTTTACTTATAGGCAAAAATACCAGAACTTCTCCCCTACTTAAAAATTTTCCCTTATTTTGGAATGAAATAGGTTTGACTGGGCCATGGCAAGTTAAATTTTTTCCCAAACATGTCAGAGGGCCCTCAAGTTTGGATTAAGGGCAGGAGAAAATATAAGAAACTGAACCTCAGCCTTTTCGTCCCCATTAGTCCATAAGTCATGAAGGATGGACAATGGGCCCCTTTCCCTTTTACCATTAGAAGTTCAAAAGGGAAAACCCAAAAAGTCACTGGGAACTTCCCTCATGGAAACAAGCACGGGTAGGGAACGTTTCCACTTTCCCTTTGGTTTGGGGGCAAAGTTTCCTTAAAAAGGGCTTGAGAATCGAATGCGGGGCTCAAACCCCCATTACAGCTGGGGATGATAGGTGTGGGGAAAAGAGGTTTCACTCCCAGAAGTTGGGGATAGATGTTGCATTAAATCAGATGTGAATTGTGCCCACGGTCAGACAAAATTTCTTAGGGGGCCCACTCCGGAAAGATGGACAAAAGGGCTTACCACCTTGTAGTAGTTATGGTCTTTAAGGGGAAAGGTTTTAGGGAAACTCGAGCTAATCAACTAATGTTAATTTTAAAATTGCCCCCCCGATGAAAGTGGGGATAAAGGGCCAACGATGTCAGTGCTACTCTTTCAAACGGGACAGTAAGACTGGCATTTTGACCCTAGGGACTGCCGGGGACCTCGGGAGGGTGAAGATTGCAAACTTTACACGATCACAATAAGTAGTGACGTGAGGCATTTTTGGCCAAAAATAGGTTTCCCTAATTTTTTTTAAAGGGTTTTTCGTTTCGAAAAATGTCCGGCCACTGGAGGGCATGAGCCATTTTAAGAATGTCTCGCATGACTTGGGGAAAAACTAAGAGGAATAGTCTATCCATCTGAAAATTTAAAATTTTAATACTGATTTACAAGATCCTTTTTATATATTCAAATTTTTTTGAAAAGTTTTTCCTTTGGATAATTGATTTTGTTTAAGCGGCATTATGGCAATCGAAGAGAAGGGCAATTACTTTTAAATTGACCAATGGAGTCTTCGATATATCCTAAAGCTTTTAAGTCAGGGAAAATCAAAGGATCGGGATTAGTAGGAGAATCCAGGGCTTTGAGTTCTGAGCCTAGTCGAGACATTTATAGTATCGGAGGTGATATCTTCACTTTCATCTAACAACGTGGACCGATGATCCTACTACCTCGCTTTCGAGAGTAGCTTCACTGGTTTTAATCCCACATTGAATCTCTCGAGACATTGTCTCATATGATACTTTCGAGGGGCTTCTCTGACTCTTCAGGAAGAGGATCTGAATTGCTTATGTCACCTTTGTGAATGTAAAGGTCAACCTTCAGAAGGAAGAATGGCACCTTTTACCTTACCTATTAGGTCGAAGCAAGGAAGTGATGGGAGCTAAGTACGGCGTCAGACCAACTGGAATCCTTTAGACCCTAATGTAACAATGGATGTATGAAAAAGTGGCTGTACGGCCCAAGGATTCTGAAATGTATACAGAGATGAGTTTCTTTAAGGTTAGGGAACAGCTTATCAGAAATGACTTATACATGTGCACTCAGTGCCCTCCGTAAACTTGTAGATACCATTAAAGGCAATTAAACTGTTCGACTGAACAGAAGGGTGTACCTTGGTCATTAAAAGTCTTTAAAACAATCTTCCAAACTTTTTGGCCTTTTAGAAGGACAATATGGAAGTTTTTATGTCCTTATACACCACACAAATGACAAACATGAATAACGAAAGTCATTTTACTTTCCACTAGAGTTTTTGATTTTTAAGGTTTGATGATCCCCTTGCCCTTAGGCGAGCTCGAGCCATTTATAGGAATTGTGAGCCTCAGTATAAAGGTCAGCAGCCTCAGCAACTTCCTCAGCATTTAAATCAGGTTACGTTCTCTGATGATGTTCGTATTGGTGAGGAAGAGCTGCGGAACTGGTCAGCAACCATGAAGTCTCTAAGGATTCATAACTGTGATCAATTCCTGAACTTCTATCCAAAAGGTCGAACAAACGAAAGAGTTGTTACCAGTAACTGCTGAAAGTTCTTGGCCAGCTGTAGGGTGGCTACCTGAAATCTTTCCTGTATGAATTTTTGTGGTTTTTTGATATGCTTTAAGGATTGCTTCTTCAGTAGGTTATAATTAATATGATATCCTGCGACAAAGTTGCCATAAGATATTCAAAGACTTGTACTGATATAGAAAATTCCTAACCTGGTAGCAGGTGTACAGGCAGGACATTCACAGAGGGTTGCGATATTTTCAATACCTGATAATGTTTGAGTAATGTCTTCACCCTCTGTGTAGGGAGGTAAATTAGATGTTGGATATGAGCACTAGGGCGATGATGTTCAATTACATCCTTCCTTCTAATTGTTGTTTTGTAGAGTTTATCTTTTTATTCTCTAATTCAAAGGCGAGCTTTTTCGAGCTCGCGATCCCTTTTCTTCTCTATTAACTCGAGTATCTCTAGCTTTTTCTCACGTTCTCATGCTTTTTCCTCACGTTCTCTAGCTTTTTCCTCACTGTTCTCTAGCTTTTTCCTCTCAGTTCTCTAGCATTTTTTCATCCTCGTTCTCTATCTTTGCTCTTACCTAAATTTCTCATAATTTAACTTGTTCTTCAGTATCTCTAGCTTCTCCTCACGATCAAGTCTATCACGCTCCTTTTTGTCTTCTCTCTCTCACTTTCTAACTGTCTTTCTTGGATTTCTCTATCAATTATCTCTCTCTCTTTTTGTCTCTCTATCGAGTCTTCTCTCTCTCCTTTTATTCTTATATTTCCCTTTTAACTGTCTTTTTCCTCTCTCAATTCTCTCTCTTTCAAGTCTTTCTGGATTTCTTGCATAATGAAAGATTCAGAAATTTTTTCCTGTTATTCCTAACTTACTATCCAGGCATTCATCCAAATATGGTATTCCTCCATGCACTTTCAAGAAACTTAAACTATCAGGGAATGAATGGGTATTAAAGATAAACTGAGGGTTCATTCTTCCTGCTCCGTGATCAAACTGTAAATTAACCTGAGGGGTCGGATCCTGCTTCAATTAATCAATATGTATTAATTAAAACGAAGGGTTTATGCCGGCTCGAGCAAAACAGTAAGTGGAAATGGGGGTCACTTGACATCAATCTTCTCACAACAATTCAAGAGTGTACTATGACAGTTCCCTTGATATAATATAAAGTAAGCTTCATGAAACACATTGTCACTTGTGAAAATCTCGGTCCCTAGAGTCTAATCCTCCAAAGTGTTTAAGTCCGAACAAAAAGGTGGCAGAATTAAATATTATATCTGCTGGACTTGACTTACTAATAAATTGGAGGACTATAACAATCACATATTCTTTTAAATACCTGTACCGTAGTCCCTACCATAGAGGAAGATTACTCATGTGGTGGTATCAATTTGGTAAGCGGCGTTGAAGTTCACAATTGGTAGATTCGAGATTGAGTTTTCGAATCTTGTTTCAAGTCGTGTTGATCCTGGCAAGGTAGCCCACTTGGAAGGCTTACTAAGCCCTGTAACAACTTCAGACAGTATTTACTAATGGCTGGTCACTCCGCAGGGAAAATTAATGATTAGAAAAAGAATATAAACTGACAAACATAAACACTTTCATTATTTAGAATAATTTAAAATATAAAACACTTAATATGAAAATATTGATCCTACTTAAAGGAAAAAATGAAAAAATGAAAAATATAATATGTATCTGAATTTCAAACACTAATATTATATATAAAAATTGGGTGCTGGTGTTGGTGACACTGCAATGTTGTTGACATAGTAGCCGTGGCCGATGATGGCAGGGGGGGTCTTGGCGCAGGTGTGGTGACAACCCCACCTGGCTGTTCTTCACCAGATTTTATACCTTCAATCACTCCCCCCCCCCAGTCCAGATGACAGGAAGCAGGTTTTCTCCACTGCAATGATGAGGGGTTATATCTGCTACTGGCATACATAAAAGGTTAGTGGATCAAAAATTGGACGTTCAGAACGTTCGTCAGTCTCCTTTCAATTTCTACTCGTTGATTAGCAGGTGACCCTCTTGTCCTTTCAAAGCTGTAAAAGAGAGACAGATTAAGCCACTGCTTATGAAATCACTCTCCATTGATAAAGTACAATACCTAAAGATTTGGGGGGTGGGGATTATTAAACATTTTAACCTATCAAGACTGAAAGGAACTCTAAGTTAAATTATTGGTCAAAAGTGAAGCTTTCAACCGAATAAGTCACTAAATTGTTCAGGAGGTTTTGGGGTACTTGACGTAGTGTTTGGGAGAGCTGTGAGTCGAGGGATTTACTGTTTGGACGAGCCCCACACGTCTCGCATTTCCGGGGAGTGGGGGGGGGAAGGGTAGGGAAGGGATTGCGGGAGCTAGACTGACCCTACCTTAACAAGTAGGCCGGCAATGAAAACTTTTGTTACCTATATACTCCATCGCTACCTCTATCTTATCTGAATTTTCCCTAACAAGTTTAAATTTCATTGAGGCCCCTTTCAAATCAGGGTCGCACTGCTGGAGCCCTTGATCTAGTCGACGGTGCTCTCTTTGGTGCTCCTCTTGGTTCCAGTGCCATTGACTTAATTACAGAGAGAAAAAACTCCGATCTCAAGAAAATCAAAGCACAGTTTGGAGACATAGATGCGCTTAAGGCCTTCTACCCCAGATGACTCTTCCTCCCAAGGCTCACCTACTTGTGATGCTCTCTGAACTCAAGGAATATGACATCCTTTTACGGCTCATGCTAGATATCGCCCTAAACCTTTCCCTTTGATGAAAAACAGTGGATGCATGCTTTGCTTTCAGTCAGACTCGGTGGACTGGGTTATTCGTACAACCCACTAAATTACCCTTCCAGTTTTCTTGCTCTCCTCCATGGCTTCAAATCAGCTAGTAAATAAAATTCTACCAGAGGATCTGGGTGATTTAGCATAAGCACTGAACTCATCTTCACTAGTGACATCACTGAGAATCTCACTGCTTAACCAGCTGTGATGCAGGCCTACACACAATCCACATTGCAGAGAAAAAAGATGTATAAAAATATGATAGTTGTGACAACGTTCCCCAGAGAGACTGCCCATCTGAATCTGTGAGTTCACAACTCTCTGAAGATCTCGTCTTAACGTTTGAATTTTGGCAATGGTCACACGTATCGACCTGATACGTGTGACCATACGTGCTGCCCCAATCCATACTGATTATAAGTATATTTACAAAAAAGAATAAACTAATCAACATATTCTACATGGTCTAAACTGTTTGAACTCTAAGTGTTGGTATGTTAAACACAACGAAGTCAACATCATCTATTGGAACCCCACTATGGCTGGGTACCCGGCTTAGAGAGAACCCCAATTTCTAGCATTTAAGAATCTCCGTAATCAAACTACTCGCCCTGTTGGACTCACACTCTATCCCTGGAAGAATAGCAGACTCCTAGCATGAGACTATACTTACGTATCCAGTCTAACTGACACCTGTATCCATACTATCCATATATAGTACTGGGCAACAGGAAGGTGCTGCTGATCACAAGCAAGAATCCAAACTCAGGAAATGTGGAGACGTGGGCCGCCAAGGCCAATTTGTCCCAGTAAGATCAGAGAACCTTGGACCTTGGGATAAATATTCAAGTCTTACTCAAGAAACTGGGTTCAAGGCTCAGTGACACTCTTCCAGCATTTCAGTGTGAGAATCGAAAGGAAAAAAATGCCTGCTGCATTCTTAGCTCTCGTCCAGCTGAAGATGAAGATGATCAATAATCTAGTTTAAAATATTATTATAGTGAATACATGGTTGTATAAATTAAATAAATAAAGCCTAAGTAGTATGGAATGTGCCGGAGCAGTCACTTTTCTTTTCAAATTTTGAGTGGGGGCTGCCCCCAATTTTTTGAGTGGGTCTTGCTCCCCTTTCTCGATTTTTTCTTCTCCCCCTGATCCCACCCTCCATTTATAATTTCAGAGGGAGGCGGAACCCCCACTCAAAGAAAGTGACCACTCTGGCACATTCACTATTACTAGCCTATTTAAAATAATATGGGAAGTGGAAGAAGAAAATTTTTCAAACGGCTTCCAAAAATTTAAATTTTCCTTTGAACGAATTATAAGAAATTTTTCGAAACAATCGCTCAGAGATGCCATATCTCCAGCACTAAGAAATAAACACATCCTTATCTGTGATGAGCCATCCTGAGTGACTATGCTGCTCTAGAAGAAATTATAAAAGCGATCATGGGACTACATCTGTGCATCTACAATACCCCGTAGTTGAAGGCAGTGGTGACAGAAATTTCAGGTAGACGTACAAGATCCACAAATACCTTGGCCTAGCACAATGCTATAATTTTTTTTTCAAATATTACTGGAACCTCTGAGCATAGAGCATATGACAGGATACAGGGCAAGTGCAACCAGCTTTCTTTTCCAGAGATACAGTGCTGCCATCCGGAGAAAGAAGCCTGGACCACTGTGGGCACTGTGGGCACTGTGGGCATAACCCATCTCTGACGAGTTGAATGAACTATATGAAATATAGGATAGTGCGTGACCATCTAATGGTTCAAGTCGGACTGAAACGTCGTCGTAAGTCTCTTTCTCCTCTTATGTGCGGGTTATTTGTGTATTGTTCCATCACTGTATTGTGGCTTTTTATTCTTTTACATTTTGTGATGTCGTACATGGTATTTTCATTCCACTGAATATTTCTAACAAGGTCAAAAAATAATTTATACATGTGTATGGGTATGGAAAGAATAGCTCTGGGGGAACCTCATCATTCTTCCCTAAAGAATATTCATTCTCTTTTCTCAAACTGTGGGTGCCCCCCCCAAAAAAAAAAATCTCAAAAGAATCTCCCAAGAGAACAGTGTTGACAATTCTCACTTTTTTAAAATTCTTTATATTTTTATCCCGCACCTCTTTCCGACACTCTAGCATTCAGGTCTTTCACAACTCCATCAACAAATGGGTTAAACAACGGTAGTAATATCTCACATCCCTGTCTAATGTGTACTTTTACTGGGAAGTAATTCCCTCTCCTACATTTTCTAACCTGAGCCTCACTACCCATATAATTTTGTTTACTGCTTTTGGAAAATTCGTATCAATTTCATACATTTGTAACACCTGCCACACTGCTCCTCAGTCCCCGCTGTCATATCCCTTTTCTAAGTTCATAAACGCAGCAAATATTGCCTTACCTTTACCCAAACATTGTTTACTTACATGCTTCAATATACGAATAAACACTTGGTCTACACATTAAACACTTGGTCTACACATTAAACTCTTGGTCTACACATTAAACACTTGGTCTACACATTAAACACTTGGTAGACACATTAAACACTTGGTCTACACATTAAACACTTGGTTTACACATTAAACACTTGGTCTACACATTAAACACTTGGTCTACACATTAAAAGCTTGGTTGACACATTAAACACTTGGTCTACACATTAAACACTTGGTCAACACATTAAACACTTGGTTTACAAATTAAACACTTGGTCTACACATTAAACACATGGTCTACACATTAAACAATTGAACTACACATTCCCTACCCTTCCTAAAATCTTTTTTTATAGTTCCTCTACAATCCTGCTTTCTGTCTTACTTTTAATTCTTTCAATAATAACTCTACCGTATTTAACACACTTTTATCTCCTTTTTCCATACAGTCAGCGGAGTCCTCTATACACAGAAAAATAATGGATGCAGAAAAGACTGGTCGGCTCATATACAGACCACGTCCGCAGTTCCTTGAACTTATAGACACTTTGGTGCGACGGGGCGACCACGTCATTTCTAGTTCTCATAATGGTTTCAGGAATATTATTGGTCATGATTTCACGAAAACAGGTATTCTATAAAAAATGAGATGTTAAATTTCATGTATGAGAAATATGTATAAATGACATAGATAAAAATGCCTTTCATGCAGATAACACTAATAATCTTGTGTACAACATCGCAACTAACATCCACACCTCACTGCTTGGGACAAATGTGAACTTCTGTATTAGAGATACCATGAAGCATGTTTACTTTTGTTGTTCTCCCATAACACACGTGTCAGTGGTCTTCCTGCAGTGCACAAACCCACAAGCCAGTAGTTTCACTAACACCTAAGCACTTTAAGCCCCACATGTAATACCACTCCCACGGCACTACATGAGCCACTGTCACTTTTATCAGTTATATACTTTAAAAAAACAGTGTTCAGTGAAATGTAGTACAAACAAAAGGCGTCTTTGCATTTGCTTCGTTTTTCACTAATTAAATTTTATTATGGCTACTGTATGACTCACGAAATCGTAATGACACGACTGCAAACAAACCATACCACGGGCGGGATTTGAACCCGCGGTCAGAGAGTCTCAAAACTCCAGACCGTCGCGTCTGGTCCAGTGGCTAACGCGACGGTCTGGGGTTTTGAGACTCTCTGACCGCGGATTCAAATCCCGCCCGTGGTATGGTTTTTTTTATAACTACTGAAGATTACAAATGCATCTGCATGATTGAAACTTAAAGAGGTTCAAAAGTAAAGGTCACTGAGGAGATAATGATAGGTGGCAGTGGTCTCCTCTTGTTTGAATACCCGCCTCAACAAGCAATCTGTTTAGCAATGAAACCACGAAACAAGTGGTTTCGAATCATTTACCAAACTGCGGCAGATCAGGGTTCGACCCCACGACTCACTGTCGTGCGGTCGAACCCTGACCTGGCAGAAATTAATCCTGGAGCATACCATTGCCACGAGTGTCCTCGCAACATGAAGCAAGCCTAGTTCGCTAGACTCATGTTGTTTGTAGGATCGATGGCGGAGTGGATAAGGTAACGTGTACATTGTGTGGTCTCTTGAGACGGGACAATGTGTCGTGGGGTCGAACCCTGGCCTACCGCAGTTTGGTAAATTAATACATATATATATATATATATTTAATATACATATATATATAATATATATATATATATATATATATATACATATATATATGTATATATATATAATATATATATATATATATATATATATATATAATATATATATATATATATATATATATATATAATATATATATATATATAAATATATATATATATATATATATATATACATATATATATATATATATATATATATAATATATAATATATATATATAATAAAATATATATATATATACAGTCAGACTGACCAGCGAGCTAAACATCCGGTTCCTAGATGATGGCACACTAGCAGGTACAAAGGAGTCCCTCCTACATGACCTTACACAGGTAATGACACGGGGACAGGAAATGGGTCTCATCCTGAATCCATCCAAATGTGAAATCATCTCAGTCAGTCAACAAGTGATAAATGCAGTGAGATCAAAACTACCAGGAGCAGCAGTCATTGCCCCCACAAATAGTGTCTTGCTAGGAGCACCTCTGGGAAGCAATGCCATTGACACAATTCTCAGGAAGAAATTGGAAGAGTTAAGGAGAATGGAACAACGAATAGGCAATCTGGACACCCACGATGCCTTGTACCTTCTCACAAAGTGCTTGAGTCTGCCCAGGTTGACATATTTCCTAAGATGTGCACCTTCATATGATAACCCTCTACTGCACGAATATGACAGTATTCTGAGGCAGATTTTGACGAAAGTACTTAACCTTACTCTAGAAGAAGGGCAGTGGAACCAAGCTACACTTCCAGTCAGACTAGGAGGCATTGGTGTCCGCAAGTCATCACAGATTACGTTACCTGCTTTTCTGTCCTCATGTATTGCATCCAGAGAGCTTGTAGCAGCGATTCTCCCTGAACATCTTAGGGACAAGATTGGAGTCCAGGACAAAAAATTAATTGACGGAGCAATGATCTGGGATAATCTAAAGGGCTCTGAAACCAGACCTGCTCCCCCCAACAACTACAAACAATCGCATTGGGATGGTCCAATAGTAGAAAATATTGCCTCAACAATGCTTCAGAGTGTGTCAGGGAAGGATAGAGCCCGCCTCCTGGCAGTGAGAGCCCTTCATGCAGGGGACTTTCTGTTGGCTGTTCCCAACTCCAGCCTTGGCACACGCCTCGACCCACAGACCATCCGCATCGGTGTTGCCCGTCGACTTGCCGCCCCTATTCTCGCCGAACACAGGTGTATTTGTGGCAGTGAAGCAGCAGACCGATTCGGGTACCATGGTCTTGTGTGCCGTAAATCCGAGGGAAAGATTGCAAGAGATGAGGAGGTTAATAACATTATCAAGAGGAGCCTCACAACAGCTGGATGCCCAGCAGTAAGGAAGCCACCCCAACTATGCATATCTGATGGCAGCCAGAAGCGTCCAGATGGTATCGCCCTTCAAGCCTGGACAGATGGGAAGCAGGTGGTGTGGGACTATACATGTGCATCTACCTTGGCTGATACCTATCTCCAATACACCAGGGAGGAAGGAGGGGCAGCTGCCAGCTTCAGGGAGACCCAAAAGTCTAGAATATCTGGAGAACTTGCCCATCATTATATGTTTGTTCCCATAGGCTCAGAGACCCTTGGCTCATGGGGAAAGAGTGCATCTAAATTCCTTAAGGAGCTGGGAAAAAGACTCATCAGGGTAACTAGGGATTCCAGGGCAGCTAGTTTTCTGTTCCAGCAGCTTAGTGCGGCTGTTCAAAGAGGCAATGCCTGATGTATTTTGGGCACACGCCCCAGCTCTGAGGAGCTGGATGAGGTTTTCGCCTTATAATCGATGATAAACACGTAACAACATGTACCTTATATGCCACCTTTATATCAACAATGTATCTCTTAAATCTTCTGTACCATATTATGTAATGAAATACTCCTATTGGTAAAAAAAATATATATGTGAAAAGATGGGGTGGTAGGGGAAGTGGAATATTCAAACGGCTTCAGGAAGAAATCCAGATATTCTTCCTTGAAGCCTTTTTATTCACTTCTCCGAGGCTATGGGTCCCACAATTTACACCAGAGGTGGACCCCATCCTATTATATATATATATAATATATATATATATATATATATATATATATATATATATATATATATATATATATATATATATATATGTTATATATATATATATATATATATATATATATATATATATATATATATATATATATATATATATATATATATATATTATATATATATATATATATATATGTCGTGCCGAATATGTAAAACTGGTCAGTTAGCAAGAACTCATTTAAAATTAAGTCCTTTCCAAAACTTTTTCTTGTACGTTTAAAGATATATTTTTTTCATTAATGTTGAAGAAAAAATTTATAATTTTGCACCAAAAGAATCTTAGAAAACTTACCTAACCTTATTATAACAAGAACAATTTATTTCAGCCTAACCTAACTAAATATATTTTAGATTTGTTTACAGTAATTTAATACTAAACAAACACAGTGAAATATATTTTTTCGTTAGGTTCATAATGATTTTGGCGAAATTATTGCATACAAAAACTTTCACTTGTCCTATATGGCAAGATGAGCATTGCTATTTAAGCCAAGATCGCAAGTTCTGCCTATTCGGCACGACATATACATATATATATATATATATATATATATATATAATATATATATATATATATTATATATATATATATATATATATATATATAGAGAGAGAGAGAGAGAGAGAGGTACCACCTCTAGAACTGTCCTGGGGACCCTCATCCTTCAGGAAAAAAAATATGTATATATGTATGTATATCTCCATGGGGAAGTGGAACAGAATTCTTCCTCCGTAAGCCATGCGTGTTGTAAGAGGCGACTAAAATGCCGGAGCAAGGGGCTAGTAACCTCTTCTCCTGTATATATTACTAAATTTAAAAGGAGAAACTTCAGTTTTTTCTTTTGGGCCACCCCACCTCAGTGGGATACGGCTGGTACGTTGAAAGAAGAAGAATGTATGTATATATAATAATATATATATATATATATATATATATGTCGTGCCGAATATGTAAAACTGGTCAATTAGCAAGAACTCGTTTAAAATTAAGTCCTTAATAAAATTTTCTCTTATACGTTTAAAGATATATTTTTTTTCATTAAAGTTAAAGTAAAAATTTTTAATTTTGCACCAAAAGAATCTTATAAAACTTACCTAACTTTATTATAACAAGAGCAATTTATTTTTGCCTAACCCAACTTAATATATTTTAGATTTCTTTACAATAATTTAATACTAAACAAACACAATGAATTATATTTTTTTCGTTAGGTTCAGAATGATTTTAGCGAAATTATTGCATACACAAATTTTCGTTTGTCCTATATGGCAAGATGAGCATTGCTATTTAAGCCAAGATCGCAAGTCCTGCCTATTCGACACGACATATATATATATATATATATATATATATATATATATATATATATATATATATATATATATATATATATATATATATATATATATATATATATTATTATTATTATTATTATTATCACACTGGCCGATTCCCACCAAGGCAGGGTGGCCCGAAAAAGAAAAACTTTCACCATCATTCACTCCATCACTGTCTTGCCAGAAGGGTGCTTTACACTACAGTTTTTAAACTGCAACATTAACACCCCTCCTTCAGAGTGCAGGCACTGTACTTCCCATCTCCAGGACTCAAGTCCGGCCTGCCGGTTTCCCTGAACCCCTTCATAAATGTTACTTTGCTCACACTCCAACAGCACGTCAAGTATTAAAAACCATTTGTCTCCATTCACTCCTATCAAACACGCTCATGCATACCTGCTGGAAGTCCAAGCCCCTCGCACACAAAACCTCCTTTACCCCCTCTCTCCAACCTTTCCTAGGCCGACCCCTACCCCGCCTTCCTTCCACTACAGACTGATACACTCTTGAAGTCATTCTGTTTCGCTCCATTCTCTCTACTGTCCAAACCACCTCAACAACCCTTCCTCAGCCCTCTGGACAACAGTTTTGGTAATCCCGCACCTCCTCCTAACTTCCAAACTACGAATTCTCTGCATTATATTCACACCACACATTGCCCTCAGACATGACATCTCCACTGCCTCCAGCCTTCTCCTCGCTGCAACATTCATCACCCATGCTTCACACCCATATAAGAGCGTTGGTAAAACTATACTCTCATACATTCCCCTCTTTGCCTCCAAGGACAAAGTTCTTTGTCTCCACAGACTCCTAAGTGCACCACTCACTCTTTTTCCCTCATCAATTCTATGATTCACCTCATCTTTCATAGACCCATCCGCTGACACGTCCACTCCCAAATATCTGAATACATTCACCTCCTCCATACTCTCTCCCTCCAATCTGATATTCAATCTTTCATCACCTAATCTTTTTGTTATCCTCATAACCTTACTCTTTCCTGTATTCACCTTTAATTTTCTTCTTTTGCACACCCTACCAAATTCATCCACCAATCTCTGCAACTTCTCTTCAGAATCTCCCAAGAGCACAGTGTCATCAGCAAAGAGCAGCTGTGACAACTCCCACTTTGTGTGTGATTCTTTATCTTTAACTGCACGCCTCTTGTCAAGACCCTCGCATTTACTTCTCTTACAACCCCATCTATAAATATATTAAACAACCACGGTGACATCACACATCCTTGTCTAAGGCCTACTTTTACTGGGAAATAATTTCCCTCTTTCCTACATACTCTGACTTGAGCCTCACTATCCTCGTAAAAACTCTTCACTGCTTTCAGTAACCTACCTCCTACACCATACACTTGTAACATCTGCCACATTGCCCCCCTATCCACCCTGTCATACGCCTTTTCCAAATCCATAAATGCCACAAAGACCTCTTTAGCCTTATCTAAATACTGTTCACTTATATGTTTCACTGTAAACACCTGGTCCACACACCCCCTACCTTTCCTAAAGCCTCCTTGTTCATCTGCTATCCTATTCTCCGTCTTACTCTTAATTCTTTCAATAATAACTCTACCATACACTTTACCAGGTATACTCAGCAGACTTATCCCCCTATATTTTTTGCACTCTCTTTTATCCCCTTTGCCTTTATACAAAGGAACTATGCATGCTCTCTGCCAATCCCTAGGTACCTTACCCTCTTCTATACATTTATTAAATAATTGCACCAACCACTCCAAAACTATATCCCCACCTGCTTTTAACATTTCTATCTTTATCCCATCAATCCCGGCTGCCTTACCCCCTTTCATTTTACCTACTGCCTCACGAACTTCCCCCACACTCACAACTGGCTCTTCCTCACTCCTACAAGATGTTATTCCTCCTTGCCCTATACACGAAATCACAGCTTCCCTATCTTCATCAACATTTAACAATTCCTCAAAATATTCCCTCCATCTTCCCAATACCTCTAACTCTCCATTTAATAACTCTCCTCTCCTATTTTTAACTGACAAATCCATTTGTTCTCTAGGCTTTCTTAACTTGTTAATCTCACTCCAAAACTTTTTCTTATTTTCAACAAAATTTGTTGATAACATCTCACCCACTCTCTCATTTGCTCTCTTTTTACATTGCTTCACCACTCTCTTAACCTCTCTCTTTTTCTCCATATACTCTTCCCTCCTTGCATCACTTCTACTTTGTAAAAACTTCTCATATGCTAACTTTTTCTCCCTTACTACTCTCTTTACATCATCATTCCACCAATCGCTCCTCTTCCCTCCCGCACCCACTTTCCTGTAACCACAAACTTCTGCTGAACTCTCTAACACTACATTTTTAAACCTACCCCATACCTCTTCGACCCCATTGCCTATGCTCTCATTAGCCCATCTATCCTCCAATAGCTGTTTATATCTTACCCTAACTGCCTCCTCTTTTAGTTTATAAACCTTCACCTCTCTCTTCCCTGATGCTTCTATTCTCCTTGTATCCCATCTACCTTTTACTCTCAGTGTAGCTACAACTAGAAAGTGATCTGATATATCTGTGGCCCCTCTATAAACATGTACATCCTGAAGTCTACTCAACAGTCTTTTATCTACCACTACATAATCCAACAAACTACTGTCATTTCGCCCTACATCATATCTTGTACACTTATTTATCCTCTTTTTCCTTAAATATGTATTACCTATAACTAAACCCCCCTCTATGCAAAGTTTTAATCAAAGGGCTCCCATTATCATTTATATATATATATATATATATATATATATATATAAAATATTATATATATATATATATATATATATATATAGGGAGGTACCACCTCTATAGCTGAAATGGGGACCCTCATCCTCAGAGAAGACGATAAACGTACCTCAGGGAAAACTCAAGGTTCTCCCCGGAGCTGTTTGAGTATTTTCTTCTCCTACCACCCCCTATATATTTTATATTCTATGTGAACATTTATTAATAAACAGAATACATGAATACAATGGCACAATGTATCAAAGATCATGAATTTCTTCCAGCTCCTCCGAGGCTGGATGCGAGCCTAGTATGCAACAAGCATTTCCCCTCTGGATGGCTACGCTGAGGCACTGGAACATGAAAGCGGCTGCCCTTGCGTCCCTGGTGGTGTCGATGAGTCTGGAACCTTGCATGTCTTACATGCCAGCCCTTGGTTTTGGAACAGTTAAGACCATGTAGACCCTATTGGTCTGCTTGCGCTTCGCCGCAAATACACGTATATTCTGTGTGAATTGGGGCAGCAAGGCGCAGAGCCACTGCAATACGGAGGGTCTTAGGGTCGAGTCGCGTTCCCATTGCCGATATGGGAACCGTTTGGAGGAAGTCCCCGGAGTGAGGTACACTCACAGCCTGGAGACGGGCAATCTCCCTGTCTGATGTTGCAGTCCTGAGCATGTTGGCAAGCACCTTCTCAGCGATCGGGCCATCCCAGCTTGACTGTTTGTGAGCCAGTGCTGCACTAGGGTTTGGTGCTGGAGCAGCAAGAGTCTCCCATTCAGTGAAGGCACCAGCATAGCTAGGGTCTTCTGTTCCTGCTGAGTCGCTGAGGGTATCAGGAAGAATTTGTCTTATCAACTCGTTTGATGCTGTTGAAGAGGATAGGAAAGCTGGTAGAGCAATCTGGAAGAATCTGCGTACTTCTAGCCCTCCAAGCTTGACGGGAAGTGAGGCTTGCAGCCACTGTCCATCTTCAAGGGAAAGATTCAATACACTCTCTAGCATGGTCTTAAGTAGAGAGTCATATTCCTTGAGTTTTTGACTGCTGAAGACTGGGGAGCTTCTCAGAAAGTAGGTAAGTTTTGGGATTGACAGGCACCTGGTGAGTAGGTAGAAGGCATCGTGTGTGTCAGTGTCTTTCATCCTGCTTTCCATCGTCCGGAGGTCTGAGACTTTTTTTTCTAGGATCAGATCGATGGCCTTGGACCCAAGAGGAGCACCAAGGAGAGTAACAAAAAAAGGCACAATACTGTGACTGGAACGATACACAAATAACCCGCACATAAAAGAGAGAAGCTTACGACGACGTTTGGGTCTGGCTTGGACCATTCACAAATTCACACTAACCAGAAGTGGAGCTCCACTTCTGGTTAGTGTGACTTTGTCAATGGTCCAAGTCGGACCGAAACGTCGTCGTAAGCTTCTCTCTTTTATGCAGATTATTTGTTTACCAAGGAGAGTGCTATTGGCTGGATCAATGGCTCGTACTCCTGGTAAAACTGCGCTAATATTCTGGATCATCTGTTGATTGGTAGAAACTATTTCTTTAATTTTACTGATGTCCTGTAGGAGAGATTCTGTTGTGCCCGCTAGGGTACCATCGTCCAGGAACCAGATATTGAGCTCGCTGGAGAGTGCTTCTGTGACTTCCTTGATGACCAAACAAAATAGAAAGGGAGCGAGAGGGTCCCCCTGTTGCACGCCCTCACATGAGTCAGTTTCATGGTCCCCAAACAATAGTTTGGAAGTCACACTATAACACGATTCTAAGAAGGGATAAAGGGAAGGGAAGTTTCTATAAACTGCTTGGAGAGCAGCATCCCTTGTGACTGAGTTGAAAGCATTGGCGAAGTCCAATTTGACCAAGGCTTTTTCATCGGACATGTTTTTGATATATACTCGTGCTGCGTGGGCAGCTGCTTCACAGCCCTGTTGAACGCCGAAACCGAGCTGAGTTGGTTTCAGCATTGCAGCAGCCTCTTGACCCACCCTTCTTACTGCAGCCTTGGCGACTAGGCGCTGAAGGGTGTTACCCACTGCAATGGGCCTGATTCCGCCATCATTTTTCTGGAGGGCACACAATGAGGCACCAAAGAAAAGGGGTCTGATGGCCTCCGGGACACTGCCAGCCAGGCACAGGTTGGAAAATTTGGTGAGTTCAGACAGCAGCCTCTCTGAAACCTCACCAAGTGCTGGATTGAGTATTTGTTTTAAGTGTTGTGGCCTTAAACCGGTGAATCCTCCTGCTGAGCTCTGTGGAAATGACATAGCAGCTTTATACACATCAACATCCTGTAAGGTTAGATGTTCTTCGCCTGCTGCAATGTCAGGGAGGTCAATGTTGGTACTGGGAGCCCTGGGTGGATGTTTGTCCTTCAGAGCTTGTGCCGTGCTTACGTTCTTGGGAGCGATGGTATCCTCACGGGTTATAAGCCTCAGAGCTCCAATAGTGTTGCCCTCTTCTATTTTTTTGCTAATTGGGGCTCTGATTTTTGAGGCGTCGGGTGTCCTGTGTTGGCATTTGCCCGGGGTGTTTGTCACCCTAGGGGAGTGCGGACGAGGTTGCCATCCCTTTGGGAAAGATTTCATTGCCTTATAACTTGTGTTGCTAGTGACTTGTCCCTTTGGTGGGACAGCCAAGAACAGGCATTGCCAAAAAAGAAAGCAAGTTGTGCCAAGATCTGTTGTTTTGATGGGCTTCGTTGATTTTATTCAGAAGGTCAGGGAAATTGCAGGTTTTTGGGCAGTCGCTGCTGACCTCGGTGGGTCGGTTGTGCACGGCACCCCACTGCTGATATCAGTCATAGACCCTTAGAACGCGATACGGAGGTTTTTTGAGTGTTCTGAGTGGATCGCTCAGTGTTCAGAGTGACTCCTTCTCGCCGACCTGTGTTAGTTACGCCACCGGTTCGCGCCTTCGTGCGTGGACCACGCATTCGTGGGAGCACGCCGAATGCTGGGATGTTCCCTGTGAGGTCCATGTTAGTTTACGCATGGTTCTCACAGGAAATTTCGTGACTAAGTGCTTTTCTTTCAAGGACATTCTGCAGTGGGTCTGGCGTGTTCTGTGTTAGTTTACGCACAGCCACGCCAGTCATACGTGTGCTACCGTGGGCAACATAATTCGGATGTGCTTTGTGGGCGTTCGTGCGTGCTGCGCCGCGCCACCGTTAGACGGGAACTTTCGTGATTCAGTCCTGTTCTTTCAAGACGTTTCTGCAGTGAGTCTGGCGTGTTCTGTGTTAGTTTTACGCACAGCCACGCCAGTCATACGTGTGCTACCGTGGACAACATAATTCGTGGGCGTTCGTGCGTGCTGGCGCCGCGCCATCGCTCGCACGTGGAACGTTCGTGACTAAGTGCTTTTATTTCAAGACATTCTGCAGTGAGTTTTGTGTTAGTTTACGCACATTTGACGTAATCTGTCGTGCAGTCGTGTGATTCTTACGTGTGCTGTGGCGTGGCGCTGACCAGCCAGTGTGCTTCGTGCACTGGTACAGCTCGCCAGGTGCCTGGTGCCGTTAGTTTACGCCATAGCACTGATTGCCCTCGCCATTCGTGCAATTGTGAGTCATATGTGTGTTATCAGTGCTTGGGAAAATATCCATTTGTGACCTAGGTCTTCACAATCGATACTCAGGGATGACTTGATACTCGCTTGTGAACTCTGTTGAAAAACACAGCTGGCGTTGTTAATAGGTCTTGGAACTGTGGCACACAGCTTACGAAGGCCTCGTTGGGGGTGGCTGTACGGCCATGTCATATCAGGAACCAAGAGGCAAACGGCCCATGTCATCATGCGACGACGACTGTCAGGGCGACGTGGAGGAAGTGAAGGGCCAGCGAGAAACCCAAGGACAACCTGCATTGAGGGGCGATGCCACTGAAGCGCCTCAGCTGATCCCAGTGCTTCCCAGATGGCCAGGGGTCGATGAGGACAGCCGAGGCCAACCCAAAGCCCGGCGCAGGTGGACACCCCCCAAATATGGAGGACCATGGAAGTGAACCAGGACCCTCCTCTCAAAGCAGATGGCAACCAGGAACAACCAACCGCCAGACGAAGCCTCACAGGCAACAGAGGAGAACGAGATGGAACAGGGGCGACTTCAAGACCTCAGAACCGTGCTGCAAGGCAACCAACTGTGGCCTTCAACAAGTTCATTATCCACTCACTACGACATGGTGAATAACCTGGAGGCGCACCGTGCCTTCATTCAGCTCAGCTGCGACTTCACACTCAGGGGAGAGATCGTGGGCGAAGCCGCGCGACGAGGACACATACGATGACTGAAGGCAAAGGCTGCAGAGAATCCGAAGATAAGGGAGTCCTGGCTCAAGAAAAGATGCACAAAGGGGGTTGTGCTCCACGTCCTGTACCCATACAGCAGAGCGATTCTCGATCAACCAACATTGTCAAGGCAGAGAGGCTGACCACCGGGACCAACAAGATTCCAAACGGAATATGTTGATCCACACCGAGGCCCTACCATCCCACATCGCACTGGGGGAGTGGGGCGGTTCAGATTCGGCCATATGTTAGGAGGGCCCACTACAATGCTACAACTGCCAGGGTTTCAACAATATCGCGGCTACCTGCCCAACTGTGAAGAAGTGTATGGAGTCTGCAGCAACAGCACGACTCCAAGGATTGCATTGCATTGCTCAAGCAGCCCGCCCCCGAACCCCACGCCCGAACCAAAGTGCGCAACTGCGGGCAAGAAACACCACGCATGGACCAGGCTGTCCTGTCAAGGTACAGCGGTGGCAACAGGTTGCTGACAGCGGATGGGCCCCTGTGGCGACAGCCCAGCCCAACTGGTAAACACCCAACAGCAAACAGGTGGGGACATCACAATGCCCCTCTCCACGCCCACCCATGGAACTATTCCATCGCCGAGCCAATCGCGGCAGCCAGTTCAGGCCCCTCTGCGGCGGCCACACCTACAGCAGAGAGGTTCCCAGCACTGGGGGAGCAAAGAGGAGACCAGTTGCACCGGCAAGGGGAACAACGGCATGGGCAAGTCTCGAAGCCTCAGCAGAAACGGAACATAGGGACACAACAAGCCCTGCTCAGAGGCGCTGTCAAGGAGCTGCGCTATCAACCACCAGAACAGGGCACCAGCAAGGGACTTCCCGTCCGTGTCAGTCCCCACCCGAGTGCAGCAGGAAAAAACAGGCCGCGGCACCCAGTCAGATGGCACAGAGAACCATGGAGTCCTGCGCGAACATGCGGTCATGCAGTAGCAACAAATCGCGGGAGTGGGCCAACAACCTTCAGGCGCAGCAAGGAAGCCCGTCCCCCCAGAGGGAGGGCACCTCGCAGGTTCACATTGTCACCAGTAATCAAGCTTGTGGTAGAGGTGCTATCCATGCTACTCCCATCAATGAAGGACAGGCAGGTCTTGCAGGAGCTCCTGACTACCGTGTACAGCATGGGCTCTCTGGAGAGGGGTCGACTCAGCAGCCCTGAAAGATCACCCTCACCCAGGTCGTTCACGCCCGAGGAAATGGTAGAACACGCACGATGTTCCGGAGGACCATGGCCGAACAGGAGGAGTGGAGTCCGACGGTCGCCGGCAGTCCCTAAAAATTCTCCAGTGGAAATCTTGGTCTGAGGCGAAAAAACTCCACCTAGCTATCCGGCGGGCAGTCGGGATGAGATGATGTGTTTCTGTTCCAAGAAACCTTTCAAGCCCCCACCCGCCACACAGCCACGCATCTGGGTTCTCTGCATACCTGCAGCTTTGTGGGCCCCCCGCCAGGGGCACCCGCAATTATGTGCGGAATTGCATCCCCACTCGATTCGTTCCCCACCCCAACTGACCCTATCAACTGCGGTGAAGGGGTGGAGGTGAAGCTGTCACGCAGCACACTGCCATTGGGAAACCACTGGACTATTTACAACTTGTGTACGGAGCGCACGGTTTACTCTCGACCTCTCGGATGTTGCAGCTTGTCCCATATCTCGCCTCGAGGGCGTGCTCGTGGCGAGGGGACATCAACGCCCATCATGAGCCTTCTCCCTCTGTCTCCCATACCCCAATCTGAGGGCAGGCACTTGGCGGCTGTGTCGATGATGTCCTGACGTCGTCCTCCTCAACAATGGGGAGGCGACACACCACGGCGGCAAACCGACTGGATGTCACTCTCCTCTCTCGGAGACTGCAGCTGGAGTGAGGTGGGAACTCACCCACTTCTCACCAGCGACCACTTCGCGATCGTCACCACGCTGGCGCTCACCCAGCCAATCCCATACACACCCGCCTCCACGTGGAATTTCAGAAGGCGGGATGGCAGTTGCTTCCAGGATTGTCATACAGCAATGGTGGGAGACGACCTCCCTCTCTGACAATCCTGATGCGGCTGCCAGACCTCCAAGCTGCCGTCACCCATGCGGCTGAAGTGGCCATCCACTTACCAAGGCGGCAGGTACCATCAAGCGGGATGGGTGGTTCTACGACAGACAGTTCAAGGAGCTGGAACCACGTGTCAACTGTGCCCGCAGGGCTCCACAGACGCAACCCTACTGCTGACAACCCTTCGGCTACTGAGAGAGGTGGTGCGCACGCTCGCCACATTCTCCCACAGAGTCCGCCTGGCAAAGTGGTTCGAATGGTGTGCTCCTTCGGCCATGCCTCTAAACCCCCTGTCTGAGATCTGGGCGAAAATGGTATAGCTTTCCGGAAACGAGAGGAAAGCGCGTGCTCACCATGACCGGCGGTAGAAGCAGAAGAGGTGGTCGACCTCTTCACTTCCAGAGGGCAGCAACAGCACGCCTGCCACAAGATGTTGCAGAACCTCCAGGCTGTTTCCTCCTCCCAGAAGGACTGCCAGGCTACAGGCTGCATGCTGCGAAACACGACGCACGATGTGACTCTTCAGCGGGACGGGAGGCTGAAGGCAGCCCCAGGACACACCGACCCACTCTGCATGCTTAGTGCCAGAGAGATGGCCTGCACCCAATGTATCCCCCAACCTACAGTATGATCTTCTCTCATGATCCATGAACCCGGCTCTGTTACTGAAGCCTTAGAATGTGGCCCTCATATCGCGTCTGTCACTGAATTAGTAATGGCCAGATAAGTCCGCGAGTACACCGTGCCGCCACACACCACGGCTCCACCCGCGCCGCACGCGGCCCTCCGGAAAAATCCCCACTGCGTGGAAGGAGGCCTCCCGTCCCTGCCCATCCCCAAGCCCAGGGACCCGGAAAGCATGAGGCCCATCTCCTCACCAGCTGGTTGTCCAAGACGGCTGAGAGGGATGATCCATTGAGCGACTACGGTGGAGCTTGCCCGGAACACCGTCAAATATTACGGCTTCACACGAGGAGTGGGCACAGCAGAGGAGCATCACCACCTCCTTTGCAGGCATTGGGTCAAACAAGAGACCCAAAATTGTTGTCTTCCTGGACCTCGAGAAAGCCTTTGAGGCTTGCCAGTGCACCAGCCATCCATGACCCTCCTAGCAAGGGCAGGGGCGTGAAGGAAGGCTCTTGCCTGGATCTCTTCATACCTGCAGGGCAGTGGTGCACGACGTGCGTTTCCAGGGACAAGTGTCCACCCTCAGGCCTTGAAAAAACGGCACCCCGCAGGGAGGGGTCCTCAGCCCGCTCTCTTCAATGTCCTGATGCATGAAGCGGTGCAGCTGCCATTCTCTTCAGGCACCCAGCTGTCTGCTACGCTGATGATGTGCCCTCATCATTTCCCCCCCCCCACGAGGAGATGTGGTTTGATGCATTAGAGCCCAAACCGTGACCTTAAACCTCCTCTCCACCGCCTGCCGTCGTCTCGGCCTCAAAGGTATCAGCAGAAAAAAAAAAAAACAAAAAAAAAAAAAAAATCGAGGCCATTGATGCATGCCAATGTGCCGGGCGGGGGAGACTGCAGATGTCAGGAGTCAATTCGACTGGGTCAGTAGCTACTGTACCTGGGATCGTGCACATCGACAATCGGCTCTCACTTTTGAAGCGGCGGAGTACGTCAGAGAAGCGGGACCATGCAACGGGTCACCGCCCCATGGGCGGGCCCTCGCCAGCCCTAGGTCAGGGCCAGCGTTGACATTCTCGATATTCTATGTGCAGGCGGTGCGATCTCTCATCGACTATGGGGCGCTTTCCTTGTCCATGCCGCCCCCCAACGCACCTTCGAAGATCAACGTGTCCAAAATACTGCAGTCGGATCATGTTGGTGGGCGCCCGAGGTGGCGAACACTGTGCCCCTGAATATGAGGCTATTGCAGCCGCTACGCGACAGAATGCCCTTGTGGCAGCCAGGAGGGTGGGCAAACAAAGTAGTACAACTCCCGGATGGAGAGGGACTGCTGCAACACCTCTTGAACGGCAACAGGGGGAGACCTCAGGGAGTCTCCTGGCCGCTGTGGTGTGGTAGCGGCTGACGTAGCAAGCAAACTCCCTCCCCATGGCGCTTTATAGGTCGACAAAGGGCTGTGACCAGGCCTGTGGCGGGGTACTCTGTACTTCCGCCCTGGGCACCAAAGCAGTTGTGATCCACATCCAAGACCTCCAGTTGGAAGCGTAACTGTCCACAACACGTGCTGCAAGCAATGGGCTGCAGTGAGTATTGCAGCAAGCAGAGCACCCTGGGTGCGCCGTATATTACACCGATGGCTCCCGGGATTCAGAGGCTTGTCGCACAGGTGCGGGTGCACCTGCCACTCTGACGGCTGGATGGCGTCTCCAAGATCACTGCACAATTCTCCAGGCAGAACTCCATGCCATCCAGAGGCCTGCAACACGCACTCCTGGATCATCTGGCGACCCCCAGTCATTATGTGGGACTCCAGAGCGGCTGCGATCCCCCACCAGGCCGTCATGCACAGGGATGCCCAGGGACAACATCGGCTAATTACTGACATCAGGAAGGACTGCAGACCCAAATTTAAGGAGCAGGGACAGCAAGCAACAATCAACTGGATACCGAGCACATCGACCTCGCTGGAATGATGCGGCAGATCGAGCGGCGAAGTCGGCCAACCCTTGAGGCCCAGCAGTGCCACCATTGCTATCAGCCGAAGGCAAGGTGGATCTGTGGGCAGCTGATAGCAGCCAGGCGCCCGCTACCAGGGGCAGGCACATCGCGGAGCCGGATCAGGTATGACAGGGCGACCGTGGGGAGCCCCCGCGAGAATGCGGATGGCTAGCGGAAGTTGCAGGTTGGGGTCCACCGGCCTGCGGACTATGGCTACCTACTGCTGAAGACTCATTAGACCGCGTGCGAAGAGGGCGCTGCTTGCCATTGCAACAGATGGTCCCAGGTTCCACTAGTGCACTACCTCCTCGACGGTTTCCAGCGACGGTTGTCACACCGACCGAAGGCACTTCCCAATGGCGCCTGGGGACCGAACGCGAAGAAAAACCGCAGCCGGTTGGTGTACCTAGCCACCCAAGGACCTGGGAACTCTCATCCCATCCTGGCTGCCCACACCACTCGATGGGGACGCCGCCACCATACAACTCCGAGTCGCATAGCTCATCTACACCTCTCCTGCTCTTCCCTCTTTCCACTCCCTACCTCCTCTCCCCCCCCCGCTCTTAAAAAAAAAAAAAAAAAAAAAAAAAAATCAAAATGGAGCCTGTTACCGCTTTCTAGGTAAAAGGTCTGAATCACCTAGAACCAATGCCACACTTTACCAACTTTTGACGGGGGCTAAAAGTCTGAAGACCCTTGCCTTGCGTGCCTCCCGACAGAAAAAAAGACACCCCCCATTGGGGGAGTCAGTGCAAGATAGAAGAAAAGTTCCCCCCAAACCCGGGGGGCCCAAGAGAGAAATAGAAAAATGAAGAAGACGATCGACACCCCCCCCCCGGGGGCCACCGCCGGGTACCATCTGGAGAAGACCCGGGCCGAAATCCCGGAATTTTAAATGAAGAATGAATGAATTTGCTGCAGCTTGGGGGGCGACTGTTTGGGGTGTGTGTCAGAGTCCGGGTGGATTTTAAATTTGATTGCAGATTTGAGGTCCCCTGTAGAGGTGAAATCAGGTAGTTGTCGTGCGTCGTGGGGGGGTGTTGGTTTTTCTCATTTTGGGCCTAGACATTCAATGTGGCACGGTTTTTCCAGTTTGGGATTGAGTGCACTTTCCCCGTGGCACCCGGCAGATTCCTCGGGACGACATTTTGACTTGACGTTAAGTTCCCGGGAACCCCCGATACTTTTGGGCATTGCTGATACGTGGGGGTGGGAGGGCCCAGCTGTGGGGTAGGTGAAGGACACAGGGATGATGGGGGATGAGGGGGGGGGGTAGCGAGCGGCGGAACTTGTAAAAGGTGGGGGTCAAACGGGAACCCCTTGGTCAGGAAGTCGTGGTCTAGGCTGGGATGAGGGGGGGGATAAGGGAAAGGGGGGGAGGGAGTGGCCCGTGTGTTCGCTCAAATGCACATCACTGACTAACTTTTTTCAATTCTTATACACTTATGTTCCCTTAAAAAAAATCCTCGCCATTTTTTCCCCCACTAATCCCAGCTCACATATTAAGAGAGGTGTTCTCCTGTTCACCATCCAATGACCGTGTCGTGGGCGGCCACTTCCTCCCCCAACCCACGACCCTGGCCGGTCACAGATGTAAATAAAACCTCCTCCACACCTCCACTGGCAGGATCCCCTCACCACCGCTACTCCCCAAATCCCAACATGCACAGTGCACTTTCACTGATACAGAAGCAACGGTCTGATGCAGAGGATTGTCACAATTCTGTGATCTCCGGTGGATACTCACGATGATGTCTGCCGAAACTGGTCC
Organism: Cherax quadricarinatus; assembly: GCF_026875155.1. Lineage (NCBI taxonomy): Eukaryota > Metazoa > Arthropoda > Malacostraca > Decapoda > Parastacidae > Cherax > Cherax quadricarinatus. The sequence goes on along the minus strand of NC_069428.1, from coordinate 43,689,077 downwards.
GCGTAAACCATGTTGGTTCTTGGTTTACCCATACAATGTATGGAGCACCACACACTGGCTCCCTCCCTCCACGCCGGCAAGCGTGTATATTATAATATATATATATTATAATATATATTATATATATATTATATATATATATATATATATATATATATATATATATATAATATATTTATATATATATATATAATATATATATATATATATATATATATATATATATATATATATATATATATATATATATATATATATATATATATATACAAACAATCGTAGACAGGCGATGTTAACAATGCAAGACAAGCCATGGGGGGAGGGGAATCTTTAGCTCAAATACTTTCACACTTGTCAGTGCGTCATCAGGAGCTATACAATGTTGCAAGGCAGTAACTGAAGGATTAAGGGAAAGTTTTTTCTCAGAGTAGAGCAGCGTAGACTGACACCAGCCGCAGTCTCAGAGAGACTGCGGCTGCAGCTGATGACAACCTGGTAACACTTAATCTTCTGTATCAAAATTCTATATTTTACCAATATTCGTAAATGTAATTTTTAGCATATTTACGGTTTTGCTTTTACACCCATTTTTTTTTTAACAGTGGCTCCTCCCTCTCCTAGTTCAACGCTCTGCTTAAAAGTTTTATTGAAAAAATTGTAATTTTGGTTTTTCTGATACAACTTAAGAATGCCTATTATGATCGGCCTCAAATATTCAACACTGGAGTACCATACATAAGGGAAAATTTGCATTGGTTTTGGGCTCTGGTTAGGAGAGAGAATTAGCAAATACGAGGTCATTTAAAAATGTTCCCATTCACACATTTGTCGCTAGAGATGCTTGCCCTTCCTTCAGTCTTATTTGCGTTAGTGATGTTGAGTCAGTTCTGATGTCTGATGCTAGATGAATATAATCCTGTGTTTATGCTTCTGGAATGTATGTCATTGTAGGGAAGGAAAAACTTTGTAGGAGTACATAACTTTTAAAAATATCGAGCAATAATTTTGTTGCAGGAACGTGTTCATTTTACGAGTTGAAAGAAGAATTTCTGCAGATCATGTACGCAATGATTAGTCAAAAGGACAGTCCACTTGTGCCGGCTTTAAATAAGAGGTAAAGTAATATAATGTACTAGGTTATCTTTGCCTGTGATTACATTATGATAAAATAATAAAATAATTTATATAGCCTATAAAATATATCTTATTTTTGAAGTTAAAACATAATTTTGTTGGATATGTATATATACATATATATATATATATATATATATATATATATATATATATATATATATATATATATATATATATATATATATATATATATATATATATATATATATATATAATAGAGCACAAGGACAGATTATTCTCCTCTTGCCAGAGTGATTGACCAACGGTATAATTTAATTTAAAAGGAAGAAGTTTTAAAAGATTAAATTATGAATAGATTATTGTAGACGGGACAGAGTAAACACTGATACATCATGGAAAATTAGTAAATTAGACAAAAATTAGACAAACATGCACACGCACATTCACACACGCACACACACACACACACACACACACACACACACACACACACACACACACACACACACACACACACACACACACACACACACACACACACACTAGAAACTAGAAGAACTTAGCATGATAATGGAAGAGAGGATAGATATGGAAAGCAAGAGGTGGGAGATGCAAGTCATAGCAGCAGAGGCTAGGATACAGAGATTAGAAGAGGAACTGAAAAATCTGAAACAGCCTAAAGAACTAAAGAACAATTTGGGAATGACATCAGAAACATCAGTCACAAACAAGGGGACTGTATGGAATGAAGGAGCAAAACTGCATGTAGAAGCCCTGTCAGATGAGACTGTAGTAAATGAAAGAGCTAAGCCATATGTGGAGGCCCTAACAGACTACAGCAGAGTCCAGGGAAAGCTGAGAAGGGAAAATGACAGGCCAATGAGCCCAAGTACAATAGATAGTGAAACTGAAGAAATGAAAGCTGCAATGGAGGAAATTAAATCGAATCAGTGGATATATGGGAAAACTTATGAAGCAAGAAGACAAAGGAAAAAAACTGAAATCCAAAGCATCATAAAAGAAATAGGAGAAGATGACATGACCCAGCTGGAAAATTTTCGGAGAATAGTGGGGTTTGCAAGAAGAAGAACCCAGCCAGTGAAAGTGACTTTCAAGGCAGAATCAACTAGGAACAGGATCCTGCAGGAGAAAGCAAAACTAAGGGACATGCCGGCATACCGGAAGGTGTATCTCGACTGCGACAGAACACAAGAAGAAAGGCAGAAACTGAGAGAGATGGTACAAAGGCGAAAGGAAGAAAGAGAGGAGAAGATGGAGATGAAGATGGACAGGAGATCCCAGACTCAGGAAGAAGATCAAATACAGCCTCCCTCACAACTACCTACAGAAGCCCCCAACCAAGAAAACCTCGGTGCAACCAAACATTCTAACCCAAAACACCCATGCCATATCCAATGTCCCCACCCACTGCATTACAAACTCCACCCCCACAGCAACAACCCATAGTTCCTTATCAGGTCTCCCACTTCCCTAACCCCAATGCACCCCCAGACCACAGTTTTAGAAAAGAAGTTGAAGGTGTGGTATACAAATGCAGATGGAATAGCAAATAAGTGTGAGGAGTGGCATGAAAGAATCAAGGAGACATCCCCAGACATAACAGCTCTCACAGAAACAAAACTCACCAGAATGATAACAGATGCAATCTTTCCTCCCGGATATCAGATCCTCAGGAAAGACAAAGGGAGGAGAGGGGGAGGAGGAGTTGCACTGCTCATTAAAAACCAGTGGGGTTTTGAGAAAATGGAAGGAATGGATTGCATGGACGAAAGGGACTACTTAGTAGGAGCAATCCAGTCTGAGGGACATAAGGTGATAATCGCAGTAATGTACAACCCGCCACAGAACTGCAGGAGGCCAAGAGAAGAATACGATGAGAGCAACAGAGCAATGGTCGACACACTAGCCGAGGTGGCCAGAAGAGCTCACAGGGGGGGAACAAAGTTACTAGTTATGGGTGATTTCAATCACAAGGAGATTGACTGGGAAAACCTGGAGCCCCATTGGGGTCCCGAAACATGGAGAGCCAAGATGATGGATGTGGTACTGGAAAACTTCATGCAACAATATGTTAGAGACACTACCAGAGAGAGAGGAGAGGATGATCTAGCAAGACTGGACCTTGTATTCACCTTGAGTAGTTCGGACATTGATGATATCATGTATGAAAGGCCCCTGGGAGCTAGTGATCATGTGGTTCTGTGCTTTGACTACGTAGTTGAGATTCAAGTGGAGAGAGCAGCAGGAATCAGGATGGGAAAAAAACAAACTACAAAAGGGGGGACTACTGAGGCATGAGGAACTTCTTGCAAGACATTCAGTGGGAGAGAGAACTGACAGGAAAACCAGTACAAGAAATGATGGACTATGTGACAACAAAATGCAAGGAGGCAGAGTAGAGGTTTGTTCCCAAAGGAAACAGAAATAGTGGGAAGACCAGAACGAGTCCTTGGTTCACCCAGAGGTGTAGGGAGGCAAAAACTAGGTGTACTAGAGAATGGAAAAGGCACAAAAGACAAAGAACTCAGGAAAATAAAGAGATTAGCCGAAGAGCCAGAAACGAATATGCACAGACAAGAAGGGAGGCTCAGCGACAATATGAAAATGACATAGCATCGAAAGTCAAGTCTGACCCGAAGCTGTTGTACAGCCACATCAGGAGAAAAACAACAGTCAAGGACCAGGTAATCAGACTGAGGAAGGAAGATGGGGAGTTCACAAGAAAAGACCGAGAGGTATGTGAGGAGCTCAACACGAGATTTAAAGAAGTACTTACAGTGGAAACCGGTAGGGCTCCAGGAAATCAGAACAGGGAGATGCACCAACAAGTGCTGGATGAGGTACACATAACCAAGGAGGAGGTGAAAAAGCTGCTATGTGAACTTGACACCTCAAAGGCAGTGGGACCAGACAACATCTCTCCATGGGTCCTTAGAAGGGGAGCAGAGATGCTGTGTGTGCCATTAACAAAGATCAAGCACGTCAAGACATTAGAGAAAGTGCAAAGGCTTGCGAGGAGGTTTGTTCCGAGAGTAAGGGGATTGTCATACGAAGAAAGGTTAGGGAAATCACGGCTGCAAGACTTTGAGGAAGGGGTTAGTGGAGAACATGGATAACGACATCCGAATTACTGCACGGGTAATAGACAAGGTGGACTGATACAGGATGTTCCTGAAGAGAGGGGACACAGAAACAGAGGTCACAATTGGGAAGTAAAGACACGATGAATCAAAGGGATGTTAGGAAGTATTCTTCATCACTGAGTAGTCAGGATGTGGAATAGCCAAGCAATGTGAGGTAGTGGAGGCAGGAACCATAACATAGCTTTAAGATAAGTAATGATAATGCTCATGGAGCAGGGAGAGAGATGACATATTAGCAATAAGAGAAGAGGCAGGGCAGGTGTGGAGTGGCGACCCTGCAACCCAATAGGTGAGAACACACGCCACACAAACACACACACACACACACACACACACACACCACACACACACAACACAACAACACACTCACGCACACACAGAGGTATGATAAAGCTCACCGGCCTCGGGGGAGAGTGACCTAGTAGCGATCTGTGAAGAGCGGGGCCAGGAGCTCGGACTCGACCCCCGCAAACCTCAACTTGTGAGTTTTACAACTAGGTGAGTACACAGGGAGGAGAGCGGGATGTATGAAAATATATGGTTATAAACTGACGGGTGAAGGATCTCAAAAATTGGGGATTTTAAGGCTCGTACGTAGACTCCGTCATCAGCAGCTGGAACTGTCACCGCACCATTGAGCGCAAGTTTATTGCCTATTTGTGGTTGCATGTTGACGGCCCCTGGCTGGACTTGCAGACAGGATTATATGGTCACTTCACTCCTGCAAGCTATTACTCAGAATTAGATTAGAATTAGCATAAGACATAGTGAATTGAGTGTTTGAACGTGTGTGAGAAGGTAGTGGGACAAGCTTTTATGGGGGCAACATTGTAAGACGGGTGCGCGAAGGGTTCAGTATGTCCCAGGAGGGGCCTGTGTCAGGTCAGAAGGAAGTTGCGGCCCCAGTCATTACACCGCACAAGGGACACTCACCACATCAACACCACACACACACACACAAGCACTACACGCACACTCAGACAGTGTCTACTACCGGTAGTTATTAGCAGTAAGAATACTTAGGAAGCTAGGAAGTCCTCCCTCTCAATAGAACAAGGAAAATGATAATAACAGCAACAAATTAATACGTAAATCCAGAAAGGGCAATAAGTGGAGGTGTAGCATAATTGGGAAAGATAAATGAGACTAATTTGAACATCAAAATGGTTATACAATACCGACAGGTTGTTAGGTAAGACACAATATTGCAACAGTTTTAGACAACTTTATTCCGAAACGTTCGCCTCTAAGTAGGGTATTCAGTCGAATACAGGAAGTAGGCAGGTCGTAGAGATGTGAAGACGATGTAATCAGTCCTTCACCCTTGAAGTCGTAGAATTTGAGGTTGTCGTCCTCTCAGCCTGGAGAAGTTCAGTTCCATAGTCAGGAACTTTCGGAAGATCAAGCGACGTGCCAGAGACTTAAATACTGTCGGTAGGAGAGGTGCTGAGTAGTTAGATAGGTTTAGTGAAAATGGAGCCATGAAGAGTTCATGTCCTCTCAGATCCAACCCTTTTTCACTTGAAAAGCTTGTCCAAGGTGTTTTCTGTACCAAGATGCCATGTGTTGCAGTGTTGACGGTTGACATCAAAAATGGTATCAATACCAGTGGGCTACATTTTCACTACTACTATACTCTGCATCTCCTTCCGACAAGTAGATTTAAGTGCTCAGCACTGTCGCTTGATTCTTCAGATAGTTCTCTGACTTGGAACTGAACTGCTCCACGGCTTGAGGGGACTGACACCTCAAATATTCTACGACTTCAAGGGTGGCGGACTGATTACATCGTCTTCACCTCTCTACTGTTCTGACTTTTCTCTTTATTCGACCTGAAGAAGCCTTACTGTGTAGGCGAAAGTTTTCGGAATAAATTTTAGTTGTCTAATGTTGCATATGTTGTCTTACCCTAACAACTGTCGGTAATTGTATTCCTTTTTGGAGGTTCATCTGGTCAGACACTGCAAAACACATGGCATCTTGGTACAGTAAGAAAACACATGGGACAGCTTTTCAAGTGGAAAAAGGGTAGGTTTGAGAGGGACATTCGACATTCTCAGTGGCTACATTTTTTCACTACTTCTACTACTCTGCAACCTCTCCTTCGGCAAGTATTTAAGTCTCTGCTCTGTCGCTTGATCTTCAGATAGTTCCTGATATGGAACTGAACTGCTCAGGATGAGGGACTGACAACCTCAAATTTCTACGACTTTAGGGTGATGGGAATGATTACATCGTCTTCAAATCTTACTGTTACTGCCTACTTTATGATTCGACTGAAGAAGCCTACTGTGTAGGCGAAACGTTTCGGAAATAAAAGTTGTTTAACTGTTGCATATGTGTCTTACCTAGCGAGGACTAAATTTGTGTCTACTCGACGGATCTTTCTTCCACACCACCTACCCAAACCCTAACCCTCCCTCCTCTCTACACTAGCACACACACACAAGGGTAGACACTCCACACTCACACACAACACACACACACACACAACACACCCCACACAAGACACACACACACACACACACACAACACATGTGGAAGGAGACTAGATGAGTGGAAAGGAGAGGGTAGAGAGGTTAGCAGCATGAATGGAAGGTGGAATGCAACAGGCCACAGAGCAGGATAATCAAGATTAGAGAGATTAGATGAGGAGCTTGAGACATCTGAAACAGCACTGAGACAAAGATTATTTATACAGAAGTAGCATCGGGGTACAATGGCTACATCGAACACAGACAACCGGTCCTGAAAGGACGCATGGAAACTAAACTGTATTGCAGAGGTCCTGTCAAACCACTGGGGGCCAAAAACAAAGACAGGGAGGCACTCTAGGACAGAAGAGAGGTTTGGGAAGACTCGTAAGGGTAACTAGGACATGTGGCAAGGGACCGTACAGATACCTGTGGGGCAGGGAGCAGGTGAGCAGGAAAGGATAAAACCAAGAAGCATAGGGCCATAACGAAGGTGGGGGAAGGGGACTGAAGGAAATAGGAACACTCCAGGGAATAAACAACAAAACACATCAGAGGATGGCCAATGGGGAGTCACCCAGTGGGGAGGTGGAAAGGGAGAGATCCGTGTTTGTCTATGCGGCTAGACGAAAGCTAAAGGGGGAAACTTATGATGAAAGAAGCAGGAGGGGAAAAAAGCGATGAAGACATCATGAAGGTGAATAGGCGAGGGGGATTGACCAAGGTGGCAAATTTTCGAGAATTTGGGTGGTTCACAAAGAAAAGGAATCGGCCTCTCAAAGTAATTTTTCAAGCAGGAATCAACCCCGGGGTAACACATGATCTGCAGGAGGAAGCAAGCACGGCCTGAGAGGGGCAAGCAGGAGTCGGAGTGTGTACCTCCGACCGAGGACCAGCACACAGGGTGCCCGTAATGGAAGACATTTAACTCCCCCCCCCCCCCCCCCCCCCCCCCCCCTATGAGAGTTCAACAACGAAACGTGAGACGAAATATTGGGGGAGGAAAGGAAAAGCAAAAGGGGGAGAGCAGAATTAACCGGGATCAAATGGAAGGACAAGCTCACCCCCCAGAAACAACCCTGCAGACGGTACTCCAGCCACGAAACCACCCCCAAGGACTGACACAATCAAACCAACCATTCACCAACCCCGATCCACCTGTATCACCCCCGCACCACCGTTACCGTATTAGAAACATAAGTTGAAGGTTTGAGTACACAAAATGCAGATGGATATTAACGAATAAATAAAAACATGAGGTTGGGACATGGCCAAGAAAGGGGAATCAAATGAGCAGTCCCAGGAATCATAGCTGTTACAGAAACAAACTTGGGGAGACAATAACAGATGCTATCTTCCAACCAGGATACTGATCATGAGGAAAGATAAGAGGGGCAGGGTGGGGCGGTGGGTTGCTACTGCTCGTATAAAAAACAGATGGTAATTGAGAAAATGGGAGGATAGATGAGACGGGAGGAAGAGACTACTTAGCAGGTACACTTCAGTCGGGGGAACACAAAGTGATCATTGCAGTGATGTATAATCCACCACAGAACTGCAGGAGGCAAGAGAGGGAATATAAGAGGTGCAACGAGCAATGGTGGACACACTTGTTGAGATGGCAGAAGAGCTCACTCCAGCAGAGCAAGTTGCGGTATTAATTTGGGATTCAAACAAGGGAGAATTGACTGGAAAACCTGGAGCCACATAGGGGTCCAAAAAAATGGAGAGACAGGGATGTGGACGTGGTGCTGGAAAACCTCATGCACCAACATGTTAGACACTACCAGAGTGAGAGGGGAGGATGAACCAGCAAGATTGGACCTTGTGTTTCACCTCTGGGCAGCTCGACATTGAGGTACTCAGTATGAGAGGCCCCTAGGAGCAGCGACCACGTGGTCCTGTGCTTTGAACATACATAGTAGAGTGCAAGTGGAGAGAATAACAGAGTAGAATGGGAAAACCTGACTATAAAGTGGGGACTACATCAGGGTTGAAGAAATTCCTGCGGGAGGGTTCAATGTGGGAACAGAGGAGAACTGGCAGGGAAAGGCCAGTAAATGAAATGATGGAATATGTAGCAACAAAATGCAAGGAGGCAGTGGAAAGGTTCATTCCAGGGGCAACAGTAACAACGGAGAAGACAGAACAAGCCCTGAGTTCACCCGCGGTGTAAGGGGGGGAACGCAAAAACAAAGTGCAATAGAGAATGGAAAAAAGTACAGAAGGCAGGTGAACACACGGAAAATAGGGAGATCATGTCGCAGAGCCAGGACATGAGTAACGCACAGGTTAAGGAGTGAGGCCCAGCGACAGTATGAAAATGACATTGCATTCGAGAATTCAAGACTGACCCCGAACTGTTGTATAGCCACATCAGGAGGAAGACAAGAGTCAAAGACAGGTGATCAGATTAAGGAAGAAGTTGGAGAACTCACAAGAAATGATCAGGAGGTATGATGAGGAGTGATCAGGAGATTTAAGGAGTTTTTACAGGTTGAGACCAGGAAGGGCTTTGGGGAAGAAGAACTGAAGGGAACTTCGCAAGTGGGAATATTCCAACAAGTGTTGGATGACATACGAACAACTGAGGAGGAGGTGAAGAAGCTCTTAAAGGACCTGACACTCAAAGGCGATGGGACCGGACATCATCTCCCCATGGTCCTTAGAGAAGGAGCAGAGATGCTGTGTGTGCCTCTAAACCACAATCTTCAACACATCCCTATGAAACTGGGCAACTACCTGAGGAAATGGAAGGACAGCTTATGTAGTCCCATATTTAAGAAAGGGAAACAGAAGAAAAACGAGGCACTAAACTACAGGCCCTGTGTTCAGACATGTATCGTGTTGCAATGTCATGGAGAAGATTAATCAGAAGGAGAGTGGTCGAACACCTGGAAAGGAAACAAGATTATAAATGAAAACAGCATGGGTTCATTGGAGGCAAATCTTGTATCACAAAACCTCTGGAGTTTGATGACAAGGTAACAGAGTAAGACACGGAGAGAGAGAGGGGTGGGTTAGATTGCGTTTTTCCTAGACTGCAGGGAAGGCTTTGACACAGTTCCCCATGTCAAGAGATTAGTGCAGAAGTGGAGAATCAGGCACACGTAACTATAGGAAGGGGCACTGCAATGGATAAGGGAATACCTGACAGGGAGGCAGCAATAGCTACGAGTCATGGTACTTGGAGAGGTATCACAGTGGGGCCTGTTACGAGCGGTGGGTCCCACAGGGGTCAGTTCTAGGACCAGTGCTATTTTTGTATATGTGAAACGACATGATGGAAGGATGACTCTGAATAGTGTCCCTGTTCGCAGATGCACGTGGTTGATGAGAAGAATAAAGGACGAGGTGAGGCAGACTGAAAAGAGACCTGGGAAGAGGTGGGTCATGTGGTTCATGTAACTGGCTCTCGAATTCAATCCAGCCAAATGCAAAGTCATGAAGATTGGGGAGGGGCAAAGAAGACCGCTGACAGGTATAGGCTCTAGGTGGAAAAAGACTTCAGACCTCACTCAGGGAGTAAGACACTTGGGGTGACCATAACGCCGAGCACCATCACGGTACGGCTCTCACATATCTCCCAATACGCTGCAGCATAACGGCGCCTTGGCAAACCTGAGAATAGCGTTCGATACCTTAATAAGGAATCGTTCAAGTAACACTGTAATGAGTATGTTAGGCCCATACTGGAGTATGCGCACAGGCTGGAACCCACACTGGTCTAGCACGTCAAGAAGTATAGAGAAAGTCCAAAAGGTTTGCAACAAGGCTGTCCCAGGAGCTCAAGGGAATGTCGTACGAGTAAAGGTTAAGGGAAATCGGACTGACGACACTGGAGGCACAGAAGGGTCAGGGGAGGACATGATAACGACATACAAGATACGGAGGGGAATAGACAAGGTGGACAGAGATAGGATGTTCCAGAGAGGGGACACAGGGACCAGGGGTCACAACAGGAAGCTGAAGACTCAGACGTAGTCACAGGGACGTTAGGAAGTATTTCTTCAGTCTAGAGTTGTCACCAAGTGGAATAGCCTAGCAAGTGAGTAGTGGAGGCAGGAACAATACATGTTTTAAGAAGGGTATGACAAAGCTCAGGAGCGAGAGAGAGAGGATCCAGTTAGCGATCAGTGAAGTGGCGGGGCCAGGAGTGAGTCTCGACCCCTGCTAACACAATTAGTGTGTGTACAATTAGGTGAGTACACACAACATACACACACATACACACACACAATACACACACACACATACATAAAAACATACACACCCACACAACACACACACACAAACACATCACACATGAGAGAGATGGTACATAGGCGAAAGGAGAAAGTGAGGGGATGGAGAAGACAGACAGGAGATCCCAGAACCAGAAGAAGATTCAAATTCTGCCTCCCTCACAACTTCCTAAAGAAGCCTCCCAACCAGGTCAACCCCAGCGCAACCAAAACTCTAAATCAAAACACCATGCCTCATCAATGCCCCCACCCACTACATTACAAACTCCCACCCCCACAGCAACAACCCTTAGTTCCTTACCAGGTCGCCCACTCCCAACCCCAAATTAACTCCCAGACCAACAGTCTTAGAAAAGAAGTTGAAGGTGTGGTATACAAATGCAGATGGAATAACTAACATGTATGAGTGTGGCACGAAAGAATCAAAAGAGGACATCACCAGACATAATAGACTACGAAATACAAACGCACCTGAATAAATACAGTATTCAATTTTCCATCCGGATATAGATCTCAGCCCTAAGACAAGAAGGAGGAGAGGGGGAGGAGGAGTTGCAATGTCATTAAAAAACCAGTGAGGTTTTGAGAAAAAAGGAAGGAATGGATGGCATAAAAAACGGGAGAAAAAGGGGACTACTTAGTAGGAACAATCCTGTCTGAGGGTCAATAAAGGTGTTATTGCAGTAATGTACAACCCACACAGAACTGCAGGAGAGGCCAAGAGAAGAATTCGTTTGAGAGCAACAGGTGCAATGATCGACACACTAGCCGAGGTGGCCAGGGAGCACACATGGGGGGACCAAGTTTCTAGTTATGGGTGATTTCAATCACAAGGAGATTGACATGGCGAAAACCTGGAGCCCCATGGGGGGTCCCGAAACATGGAGAAGCCAAGATGATGGATGTGGTACTGGGAAAACCTATGCATCAACATGTTAGGAGACACTACCAGAGAGAGAGGAAGTGGATGAACAGCAAGGTTGGACTTTGGTATTCACCATGAGTAGTTCGGACATGAGGGTATCATGTTGATAGGACTCTGGGAGCTAGTGATCATGTGGTTCTGTGCTTCGACTTATAGTTGGCTCCAAGTGGAGTGAGTAGCAGGAATAGGCTGGGAAAAAAACAAACTACAAAAGGGGGAACTACTCAGGCATGAGGACTTCTTCAAGACATTCAGTGGGAGTGGGAACTGACAGGACAAAACAGAGTACAAGAAAATGTTGGACTATGTAGCAACAAAATGCAAGAGGCAGAGGGAGAGGTTTGGTTCTAAGGGAAACAGAAATAATGGGAAGAACAGACGAGTCCTAGGTTCACCAAAAGGTGTAGGGAGGCAAAAATAAACTAGGTGTACTGAGATGGAAAAGGTACAGAAGACAGAGACTCAGGAAATAAAGATAATCAGCCGAAAGAGCCAGATGAAACGGAATATGCACAGATAAGAAGGGAGGCTCAGAGGACAATATGAAAATGACATAGCATCAAAAGTAAGAAAGACTGACCGAAGCTGTTGTACAGCCACATCAGGAGGAAAACAACAGTCAAGGACCAGGTAATCAGGACTGAGGAAGGGCTTCGAATGGGGATATTCACAGGAACGACAGAGGTTGGTCAGGAGCTCAACACAAGATTTAAAGAGGTATTTACAGTGGAGGAAACCAGTAGGACTCCAAGAAATCAGTACAGGGGGGCACACAGCATGTGCTGGATGAGGTATCATATAACCATGGAGGAGGACGAAGAAGCTGCTATGCGAATTGTCACATCAAAGGCGGTGGGACCAGGACAACATCTATCCATGGGTCCTTAAGAGGGTAGCAGAGACATTGTGGGAGCCGTTAACAAAGAGCTAAAACACATCTTTGAAACTGGCAATCCCTGAAGGTATGAAATTGGCAAATGTTAGTCCCATTTTTAAAAAGCGGAGACAGACATGAGGCACTAAAACTACAGACCTGTATCACTAACGGTGTTAGTATGCAAGGGTCACGGAGAACGGATCATCAGGAGGAGAGTGGTGGGGCACCTGGAAAGAAACAAGTGTATAATTGACAACCAGAACGGTTTCAGGGAAGGAAAATCCTTGTCACAAACCTACTAGAGTTTTATGACAGGGCCTGTTGTGTGCCCCCCCCCTGGGTGGGTAGGGCCCAGATGACAGAAGTAAGACAAGAGAGAGAGGGGTGGATCGACTGCATATTTTCGGACTGCAAGAAGGCCAGAGAGTATCTGACAGGGAGGCAACAACGAGTCATGGTACGCGACAGAGGGGGTGTCAGGAAGTGGGCGCCTATGACAAGTGGGTTCCACAGGGTCAGGTACCTAGGACCTGTCTGGTTCTTGGTATATGTGAACGACATAACGGAAGGGATAGACTCAGAGTGTCCTTGGTTGCAGATGATGGGAAGTTATTGAGAAGAATCAAATCGGACGAGGATCAAGGCAGGACTACAAAGAGACCTGGACAGGCTACAAGCCTGGTCCAGCAACTGGCTCCTTGAATTTAACCCTGCCAAATGCAAAGTCATGAAGATTGGGGAAAGGGCAAATAAGACCACAGACACAATATTGTTTAGATGGCCAAAAGACTGCAAACCTCAATCAAGGAAAAGATCTGGGGGTGGTATAACACCGAGCATATCTCCTGAGGCGCACATCAATCAGATAACAACTGCCTGCAGCATACGGGCGCCTAGCAAACCTACGGATAGCGTTCCGATACCTCAGTAAGCGATTCGTTTAAGATCTGTATCACCATCTACGTCAGGGCCCATACTGGAGTATGCAGCATCAGTTTGGGAATCCACACCTAGTCAAGCACGTCAAGAAATAGAGAAAAGTGCAAGGTTGCAACAAGACTAGTCCCTGAGCTCGGGGATTGTCATATGAAGAAAGGTTGAGGGAAAATCGGCCCTGACGACACTGGAGGACAGGGGGGTCTGGGGGAGACATGATAACGACATAATAAAATACTGCGCGGAATAGACGAGGTGCGAAAAGTCGGGATGAATTCCAGAGATGGGACACAGGACACAAGAGGGTCACATTGGCGAATGAAGATCTCAGATGAAGCAAAGGGATGTTAGGAAGTATTTCTTTAGTCTAGAGTAGTCAGGCCTTAGATAGCCTAGAAAGTGATGTAGTGGAGGCAGGAACCATACATAGTTTTAAGGCGAGGTATGATAGAGCTCATGGGGAGGGAGAGAGAGGCCTAAGTTGCAATCAGCGAAGAGGCGGGGCCAGGAGCTGTGACTCAGACCCCTGCAACACAAATGGTGAGTACATATAGGTGAGTACATATATACACACACACACACCACAACACACACACACACACCCACACACCACACACCACACACCACACACACACACCACCACACACACCACACACACACCCTCACACACACACACACACCACCACAAACCACACACACACACAACACACACACACCATACACACACCACACCACACACACACACACCACACAACACACACCACACACACACACACACACCACAACACACACACCACCACACACCAAACACACACCACACACACACACACACACCACACACACACAACACCACACACACACCCACACCAACACATACAAACACCACTCACCACCACCACACCACACACGCACACACACACACCACACACATCACACACCACACAACACACAGCCACAGAGTTGTCCAGTAAGTGGAATAGTTTGGGAAGCGATTGTAGTGGAGGCAGGATCCATACATAGCTTTAAGCAGAGGTTTTGATAAAGCTTCACGGTCGGGGGAGAGTGAGGTGACCTAGTTGCGATCAGTGAAGAGGCGGGGCAGGGAGCTCGGACTCGGACCCCCGCAAACTAAATAGGTGAGTACAACTCGGTGTGTACAACACACACACCCACACACACACACACACACTCTCACACCACACACACACACCACACACACACCACACACACACTCACACTCACGCACAGGGCCAGGAGCTGAGTCTCCGAACCCCTGCAAACCACAATTGGGTGTGTACACACCCTCCACACTTGAACAAACACTTGGACACAAACACGTACCCCCCTCCCATAACCACCCCTTTCCCCTTCCCTAACCAACTCACCTTAGCCAACTACCCCTCCCCCTAACCCACCTAACCCCTCCCCAAACCGTTCTAACCCCCCATACTACCTCCTCCCTCAATAACCATCTCCCTCTCTTCATAACCTTCCAGCCCCTCTCTCCCTCAAAAACCATCTAACCCCCTCCACCAACTATCTTACCCTCCAATAACCATCCTCCCCTCCCCCTCAACCATCCATCCCTTTCCTCCTAACCATTCTATTCCACTCCCCCTAACCACAGTCCCCTTCTGTGGAGCAACGGGAGGACCTAGGCCTGGAGGAGGAAAGGGGCTCCAAGGACGAATCTTGGAGGGAGGAATGGGGGTTGCTAGAGCTCAAAAAAAGGGGAGGAAAAGGACTGGGGGAAGGAGACTAGATGAGATGGAATGGAAAGATGGATAGAAGGAGAGAGTTAGCAGAGAATGCAGAAGGTAGGAAGCCAAAGGGGCCCACAGCAGCAGAAATCAGATAGGAGATTAGAAGAGGAGCTGAGACATCTGAAACAGCACAGAGGACAAAGTTATTACAGAAGTGCATCGGGCATGGCTCTTCAAACACAGTCAAACAGGTCGGAAGGAAGCATTGGAAAATAAACTGTATGCAGAGGTCCTGTCAAACCCACATGGGGCCAAAACAAAGGCAGGGAGCAACTAGGACAGAATGAGAGGTTGAGAAGACATTGAAGGAACTAGGACATGTGCAAGGACCTTACTAGATACCTGTGGGGGCTGGAACAGGTTGAGCAGAAGGACAAACCAAGAGCATAGGGCCCATAACTAGGGAAGGGACTGAAGGAAGGAACACTCCACGGGAAGAACTAAAACACACAGAGGATGCTATGGGAAAAGAGTCACCAGTGGGGGGTGGAGGAAAGGGAGAGAAGAGATCCGTGTTTGTCTATTGGCTAGTCGAACTAAAGGGGAAACTTATGATGAAGAAAGCAGGAGGGAAAAAGCGATGAAAGGATATCATGAAGGTGATTGGCGGAGGGGGGGGACATGACCAGGTGGCAAATTTTCGGAGAATTGGGTTGGTTAACAAGAAAAGGAATCGCCTCGCAAGGTAATTTTCAAGGCAGAATCAACCCGAACATGATCCTGCAGGGAGAAAGCCACGGCTGAGAGGCAAGCAGGAGTTCCGGAAAGTGTTGTACCTCGATCGAGACAGAATCACAGACGAAACGAAGACGATTGAAAGAGAGAGTTCTAAAACGAAAGGAGATGGTAGGAAATGAATAAGGAGAGAAGAATAACCCAGGATCCAATGGAAGGACAAGCACACCCCCCAGAATCAACCTGCAGAGAAGGGACTCCAGCCACGACAACCCCCAAGGGCATTCTGAACATCCAACCAACATCACACACCGATCCCTCTGTTTCACCCCCAGCACCACAGGTTTACGTATTAGAAATGGATGTTGAAGGTTTGGTACAAATGAAGATGGATTAACGGAATAAACATGAGGGAAGGGCAAGAAAGAATCAATGAGACGTCCCAGCAATCATAGCTAGTATACAGAAACAAAACTCACGGAGGACAATAACAGATGCAATCTTCCCTCCAGGATACCAGATAATGAGGAAGATAGAAGGGGCAGGGGGGGAGGTGGGGTTGCTCTGCTCGTAAAAAACAGATGGAAATTTGTGAAAATGGGAAGAATAGATGAGACGGGAGAAAGAGGTACACTTCAGTCTGTGAGAACACAAAGTGGTCATTGCAGTGATGTATAATCCACCACAGAACTGCAGGTGGCCAAGAGACGAGCATATGAAGTGAGCAACAGAGCATGGTGGACACACTTGTGTGGTGGCAAGAAGGAGGCTATTCCAGGCAGAGCAAAGTTGTGGTTATGGGGGATTTAACCACAGGGAGATCTCGACTGGAAATCTGGAGCCTCATGGGGGTCCCGATACATGGAGAGCCAGGATGTTGGACGTGGTGCTGGAAAACCTCATACTCCAAATGTTAAGGCAACTACCAGAGTGATGAAGGCCGAGGATGAAACCATGGCAAGATTGGACCTTGTGTTCACCCTGGGCACCTCAGACATTGAGGACATCCAAAGTATGAGAGTCACCTAGGACATAGCGACACGTGGCTTCTGTGCTTTGAATACATAGTAAAGCTTTTTGTTTTGGGCAAGTGGAGAGCTAAAAGGTGTTGAATGGGAAAAGCCTGACTATAAAAGAGGGTCTACCATAGGGTTGAAGGAACTTCCTGGCGGGGGTCCAGTGGGACAAAGAAAATGGAGGAAAGCCAGTGAATGAAATGATGGAATATGTAACAACAAAATGCAAGAGGCAGTGGAAAAGTTTATCCCAAGGGCTAACAGTAACATACGGGAAGACCAGAACGAGCCCCGGTTTTCCCGACGATGTAAGGAGCAAAAACAAAGTGTAATAGAGAATGGAAAACAAAAGTACGAATTCAGTGAACACACGAAATTAGGTGTGATCAGTCGCAGAGCCAGAATGAGTATGCACAGGTAAGGAGGGAGGCCAGCGAAAGTATGAAATGACATTGCATCGAGATCAAGAATGACCGGAAACTGTGTATAGTATAATAATAAAAAAAAAATATATAAAATTTTTAAAATAATATAATTATAAAATTAAACCCATCAGGGGAAGACAAGAGTCAAAGACCAGGTGATCAGATTAAGGACAGAAGGGGGAAGAATCACAAGAAATGATCAGGAGGGGTTATGTGAGGAGTGAACAGGAGATTTAAGGAGTTTTTACAGTAGAGGACAGGAAGGGCTTGGGAAGACAGCACAGAAGGGAACAATCAGGGGAATATACCAACAAGTGTTGGTTGTCATACGAACAACTGAGGAGGATGGTGAAGAAGCGCTTGGAGTGTCCTTGACACCTAAAAGGCGATGGGACCGGACAACATCTTTCCCCTGGGGGTCCTTGAGAAGGAGAGAGATGCTGTGCGTGCCTTCTAACCACAATCTTCAACCACATCCATGAAAAGGGCAACTAACTGAGCAAAAATGGAAGACAGCCTTAATGTAGTCCCCATATTTAAGAAAGGAACAGAAACAAGGCAACCTAAACTACAGACTGTGGTATCTGACATGTATTGTGTGCAAAGTCATGGAGAAGATTATCAGGAGGAGAGTGGTTCGGAACACCTGGAAAGGAACAGATTATAAATGAAAACCCAGCGTGGGTTCATGGAAGGCAAATCTGTATCACAAACCTCCTGGAGTTTTTATTTGACAAGGTACGAAGTAGGGACAGAGAGAGGGGAGTGGGTAGATTGCATTTTCCTAGACTGCAGGAAGGCCTTTGACACAGTTCCCCACAAGAGATTTAGTGCAGGAGAGCTGGGAGGATAAGGCGCATGTAAAAGGGAGGGTCACTGCAATTGGAAGAAGGAATACCTGCAGGGTGGAAAGCAACGAGTCATGGTACGTGGAAGAGGTATTCACCCGTGGGGCTGTTACGAGCGGGGTCTCACAGGGGTCAGTTCTAGGCAGTGCTATTTTTGATATTGTGAACGCATTGATGGATGGATAGACTCTGATGTGCCCCTGTTAGCAGTGAAGTGAAGTTGATGAGAGAATTAAATCGCGGGACGGAGGAATGAGGCAGGACTGCAAGAGACACCTGGAGAGGCTGCGAATGTGCGTCAGTAACTGGCTTCTCGAATTCAATCCAGCCAAATGCAAGTATGAAAGATTGGGGAGGGGCAAGTAGACCGCAGCAGACAGCGTATAGGCTAGGTGGACAAAGACTACAGACCTCACTCAGGGGGAAAGACCTTGGGTGACCATAACACCGAGCACATTCAAGGAGGACAATCAACAAATACTGCTGAGATAGGGGCGCCTGGCAAACCTGAGATAGCGTTCCGATAGCTTAATAAGGAATAGTTCAAGACTTGTACACTGTGTAAAGTTAGGCCCATACTGGAGTATGCGGGGCACCAGTC
>NC_069428.1:43662531-43665031 GCF_026875155.1 Cherax quadricarinatus | reverse complement strand
GGTAACCGATATACATCTCTTCCAAATGCTCACTCACTAAAACTGTGCTGATGAAGAACATAGAAGAAAATCGCAAGAACAACGTTTCCATATCCAGTAGTTAGTGGGATCTGAATCATCTTACTATTAAACAGTTATTATATACAATGATGTGTTACATGATTTGACTTTTGAATGATTTAAAAAAATAATTTCCATGCGAGTTATAAGTTAGCCCCGCCTGGTCAGTATATTTTTAACATTTTTTGTTTTACATTCAGATGCCAAATTTATCAAAAACTAGAGCCAATCAAGCAAAAACCGGTGACGTATTTGGAAGTTCACTATTTTTTACAGTGGTTGTTCTGCCTCAGTTCTATGGTTCACCTTATGTTTCATAGAACAATCCGTTGACAAGTCCACTCCCTAATATTTGAACACACTGACTCCATACTCCCTTCTTCCAATCCGATATCCAATCTCTCATTGACTATATTTTATTGATACTATCATCACCTTGCTCTGTCCTATGTTCAGTTTACATTTCTTCTCTTATATACCCTCCCAAAATCGTCCTCCATTCTTTGCAACTTCTCTTCCGAATCTCCCTAAAGTACCGTGTCATCGGCAGTAAAGTAACTCCACCGAGTTTCACACTTCATCCCAACACCCTAATGTTCATTTCTTATACAGACTCATCTATCAGTATGGTATAAACCATTAGGATATCACACATCACTGTCTAAGGCCTACTTTTACTAAAAGGTAATTTTCCTTTCTCATGAAATATCTTTATTTCTTTAAGTAACTTATTACATACTCCATACATCTGCAAAATCTCTTATATTGCTTTCCTATCCACACCATCATATGACTTTTCTAAACCTATAAATGCAACGAAATACTCCTTACCTTTATCTAAATAATGTTCAGGTTTGTGCCTCAATGTAAACACTTGGACCTCACTCCTCTGTAATCCTACTCTCTATCTTACTCATAATTCTTTAAATAATAAAGTTAGATGGTAAATTCAACGGCTTATTAACCATTAATTCCTGCATTATTTTTTATCCCCTTTCCCCTTAAATAAACTATGCATCATCTCTGCTAATCCCTGGGTACCTTAATCCCTTTTACTACATATACTGAAAAATCACCAACCCATCGAAACCAAAGTTCCTCCGGGTTTTAAATATGTCTATTTTAAT
This sequence comes from Cherax quadricarinatus, assembly GCF_026875155.1. Classification (NCBI taxonomy): domain Eukaryota; kingdom Metazoa; phylum Arthropoda; class Malacostraca; order Decapoda; family Parastacidae; genus Cherax; species Cherax quadricarinatus. The sequence continues at coordinate 43,663,844 of NC_069428.1, read as the reverse complement.
CACATTATCTCAGCTGCTTTACCCCTTTCATTCTAATCACTGCCTCATGCCGCTCACCCACCTCACATCTGGGTCTTCCTTACTCCTAAAGGGTGTTAAACCTCCCTGCGCAATGTTGGAAATTATTTGCCTCTGTTCCTCATCACTTTAACCAACTCCTTAAATATTTCCTCCATTTTACCAATACCTCTACCTCTCCATCAATGGCTCCTCTCTTTTGCTTTGAACTGCTAAATCCATTTGTTCCCTAAGCTTTCTAAAGCTCATTTCTCTAACTTCAGTACAGTTTTATATTATCACCATTTTTTATAAAAGCTCTCACAATTAATCATTAATGGAATTATTTTTTCTGTTTTTTTTTCAGGGAATGTTTGTTATCCTCCTCGGGGGACATCTTGCCAGTCTTATTATATTCTTTTCTCGAGTTTCTCATGCTTCGCATTCAACAAATTTAGGGTTTCTTCACATAAAAGGGCAGATCGAAAAGCCTTTGGGTGCATTAAACCTTTATTGAGAAAAATAAAACTGAGCCATTTTATATATTGTTCATTGGTTACTTCTTGATATATTTTCAAACTTGTTGGGCACTTACCCTTCGTGTTTTCCAGTATGATTATGCCCTCCGCTTTGAATTCAAAGAAACGACTTACAACGTTTCGAACCAATGTGATGAAAGAGACCAATGCAATGAGACCGAAAAAGAGTGAGACTCTTAATCCGTCCCGGAAAAAACTTTACAACACTCGTAAACTCCTCTGTCTAGACTTTTAAAAAAAAGGTATCACAACATATGCATGAGATGGAGTACACATAACTTACAGATTCTTTGGGAGAATTTTTAATTAATTTTTGTTTCACGGTACTGTCATATTTAAAGGCAACTTTGGTATATACTTTGGCAATAGATGCCAATAAGATTGTTTAGAAAGACACTAAATAAACACTAGACATATTAGAAAAAGTTTCGGGCTTGGGACATTGATCACTTCTACCATACAGAAGTTCAAAAGTATTTACAGGCGGACTGAGGTGTAAGTGACGCATGGTGACCTGAAGAATACCAATTTGTGATATGAACAGATAGACAATGCCATCACGTAACTCTTTTGTTGTTAGGTAGGTGGTGCTTTGCTTATTGAAATATCATGTAACTAATGTTTCAAAATTCTGTAGTTTCAACTGTTAGGGTTTTTCTGTTGGCGACGGCCCATTAGCGAGGCTTCCAGACAACGTCCCACGCCCCGAGATCTGCTCAGCGAGGACGAGTTGTGCCTCATCGCAATTCAACAAAATATCCCTGGAATCCCGGGCCC
>NC_069428.1:43637592-43662031 GCF_026875155.1 Cherax quadricarinatus | reverse complement strand
GTTTGAATGAATATTGAAATATGGGATAGTGCGTGCCCTATGGTCAAGTCGGACTGAAACGTCGTCGTAAGTCTCTTTCTCTCTTATGTGCGGGTTATTTGTGTATTGTTCCATCACTGTATTGTGCCTTTTTATTCTTTTACGTTTTGTGATGTCGTACATGGTATTTTCATTCCACTGAATATTTCTAACAAGGTCAAAAAATAATTTATACATGTGTATGGGTATGGAAAGAATAGCTCTGGGGGAACCTCATCATTCTTCCCTAAAGAATATTCATTCTCTTTTCTCAAACTGTGGGTGCCCCCCCCAAAAAAAAAAAAAAATCTCAAAGAATCTCCCAAGAGAACAGTGTGTTGACAAAATTCTCACTTTTTTAAAATTCTTTATATTTTTATCCCGCCACCTCTTTCCGACACTCTAGCATTCAGGTCTTTCACAACTCATCAACAAATGGGTTAAACAACGGTAGTGATATCTCACATCCCTGTCTAATGTGTACTTTTACTGGGAAGTAATTCCCCTCTCCTACATTTTTCAAACCCTGAGCCTCACTACCCATATAATTTTGTTTACTGCTTTTGGAAAATTCGTATCAATTTCATACATTTGTAACACCTGCCACACTGCTCCTCAGTCCCCCTTTTCATATCCCTTTTCTAAGTTCATAAACGCAGCAAATTATTGCCTTACCTTTACCCAAACATTGTTTACTTACATGCTTCAATTAGAATAAACACTTGGTCTACACATTAAACACTTGGTCTACACATTAAACACTTGGTAACACATTAAACACTTGGTTTTACACATTAAACACTTGGGTTAGGACACATTAAACACTTGGTCTACACATTAAACACTTGGTTGACACATTAAACACTTGGTCTACAATTAAACACTTGGTCTACACATTAAAAGCTTGGTTGACACATTAAACACTTGGTCTACACATTAAACACTTGGTCTACACATTAAAACCCTTTGGTTACACATTAAAACACTTGGTCTACACATTAAACACATTTGGTCTACACATTAAACAATTGGGAACTTTAAAAATTTCACACTTAACCTTCCTTAAAATTTTTTTAAATTTGTTCCATTAAACACTTTGTCTTACCCTTAAACATTTTTCAAATTAAAACTTTTTACCATTAAACACTTTTATCTCCTTTTCAAAACAGTTAAACGACTTGGTTTACCCAAAATAAACATTGGTCAAAAAAACACTGGTCTACTCATTAAACAGAAACCCCATTCCCACCTTCCTAAAACTTTTTATAGTCACTTTACAATGCGACGGGTTCGACTTACTGTCTTTCTAATAACTCTAAGTTTTCAAATATTATTTCCTTTTTCACAACAGTCAGGATTCTATAAAAACAGAGAGAAATTTAATGGATGAGAAAAGAATGGTGGTATAACATGACATAGGATAAGAACTTTGTGCAGGACCACTCATTTCTTGTTTTCAAATCGGCAAACTAATGATTCCGAAACCTATCTTGGGAAAAATGGTGAAAATTCTGTATGAGAAAAATTTCAATGAAGATGATTGCCTTTTGTTGTACCCTAATAACACGTGTCCATCGCATCTTCCATCAGTGCAGGAACAAATGGAGATTCTATATAGAGATACCATTGAAGATTTACTTTTGTGTTCTCCCATAACACAGGTCATGTCTTCTCTGCTTGCACAAACCACAAGCCAGTGTTCACTAACACTAAGCACTTTAAGCCCCCACAAGTAATACCACTTCCACGCACTACATGAGCCACTGTCACTTTTATCAGTTAATACTTAAAAAAAACAGTGTTCAGTGAAATGAAGTACAAACATAAAGCGTCTTTGCATTTGCTTCGTTTTCACTAATTAAATTTTATTATGCTACTGTAATGAAACTCACGAATCGTAATGACACTACTGCAAACAAACCATCCCCGGGCGGGATTTGAACTCCACGCGGTCAGAGATCCTCAAAACTCCAGACCGTCGCGTCCTGGTCCAGTGGCCTACGCGACCGGGTCGGGTTTGAGACTCTCTGACCGCGGATACAATCCCGCCCTGGTTATGCTTTTTTTTATAACCAACTGAAGATTACAAATGCATCTGCATGATTGAAACTTAAAGAGGTTTTCAAAAGTAAAGGTCCATGAGGAGATAATGATAGGTTGCAGTGGTCTCCTTCTTGTTTGAATACCCGCCTCAAACAAGCAATCTGTTTAGGCAATGAAAACCACGAAACAAGTGGTTTCGAATCATTTACCAAACTGTCGGCAGATCAGGGTTCGACACCCACGACTCCACTGTCGTGCGTCCGAACCCTGACCTGGCAGAAATAATCTGGAGCATCCCATTGCCACGAGTGTCCTTCCGCAACATGAGCAAGCCTAGTTCGCTAGACTCAACGTGTTTTTTTTATTTTTTGTATGATCGATGGCGAGGGATAAGGTAACGTGTTTACATTGTGAGGTCTCTTGAGACGGTTACAATGTGTCCGCAGGGTTGAACCCTGGACTGCCGCAGTTTTGTAAATTGCTTTCAAAAACAACTTCTTCGTTTTTTTTTCATTGCTAAATAGACCTACTTTGTTGAGCGGGTATTCAAACATGGAGGAGGAGGAGGGCTGCAATTAATTCTTGAACAACACCACTGCCATAGTGTCCTCGCAACATGAAGGAAGCCTAATTCGCTAGGCTCATGTTGTTTGTAGGATCGACGGCGGAGTGGATAAGGTAACGTTGTACATTTGTGGGTCTCTTGAGCGGGACAATGTGTCGTGGTGTCGAACCCGGCCTACCGCAGTTTGGTAAATTAATAACATATATATATATATATAATTTAATATCATATATATATATTAAATTTTTTTTAAAAAATTTTTTAAATATATTTAATATATATATATATATAATAAATATATATATATACATATATTTATTTATATATATATATATATATATATATATATATAAAATATATATATATATATATATATATATATATATAAATATCTATAATATATATATATATATATATATATATATAATATTATACAGTCAGACTGACCATCGAGCTAAACATCCGGTTCCTAGATGATGGCACACTAGCAGGTACAAAGGAGTCCCTCCTACATGAACTTACACAGGTTAATGACACGGGACAGGAAATGGGCTCAATCCTGAATCCGGCCAAATGTGAAATCATCTCAGTCATCAACAAGTGATAATGCAGTGAGATCAAAACTACCAGGAGCAGCATCATTGCCCCCACAAAAAGTTGTCCTTGCTAGGAGGCACCACTGGAAGCAATGCCATTGACCACAATTCTCAAGGAAGAAATTGGAAGATTAAGGAGAATGGAACAAACTAATAGGCAATTCTGACACCCAATGCCTTGTACCTCTCAACAAAGTGCTTGAGACTGCCCAGGTTGACATTATTTCCTAAGATGTGCAGCTTCATATGATAACCCTCTACTGCACGAATATGACAGTATTCTGAGGCAGATTTTGACGAAAGTACTTAACCTTACTCTAGAAGAAGGGCAAGTGAACCAAGCTACACTTCCAGTCAGACTAGGAGGCAAGGGTGTCCCGCAAAGTCTTCACAAATTACGTTACCACCTGCTTTTCCGTCCTCATGTATTGCATCCAGAGAGCTTGTAGCAGCGATCTCCCTGAACATCTTAGGACAGAGATTGGAGTCCATGACAAAAAATTAATTGGACGGACAAATGATCCTGGGATAATCTAAAGGGCTCTGAAACCAGACCTGCTCCCCCCAACAACTACAAACAATCGCTTGGGATTGTCCAATATTAGAAAATATTGGCCCTCAACATATGCTTCAAGAGTGTGTTCAGGGAAGATAGAGCCCGCCTCCTGTACTGAAAGTCCCGAATGCCTGGGGACTTTCTGTTGCTGTTCCCACCTCCGGCCTTGGCATCACGCCCCCTCGTAACCCACAACCAATCCGCATCGGTGTTGCCCTTTCGACTTGCGCCCCCCATTCTCTCCGAAACATAGGTGTATTTGTGGCAATGAACAGCAGACCGATTCGGGTACCATGGTCGAACTTGTGTGCCGTAAATCCGAGGGAAAGAATGCAAGAGATGAGGAGTTAATAACGTTATCAAGAGGAAATCACAACAGCTGGATGCCCAGCAGTAAGGAAGCCACCCAACTATGCATATCCTGATGGCAGCCAGAAGCGCCAGATGGTTATAGCACTTCAAGCCTGTACAGATGGGAAGCAGGTGGTGTGGAACTATACATGTGCCATCACCTTGCTGATACTTATCTCCAATACACCAGGGAGGAAGGAGGGGCAGCTGCAGCTTTCAGGAAGTCCCGACAGTCCTAAAATATGGAGAACTTGCCTCATTATATGTTTTGTTCCAATAAAGGCTCAGAGACCCTTGGGTGGGCCTCAGGGGAAAGATTGCATCTAAATTCCTTAAGGAGCTGGAAAAAAGACTCATCAGGTAACTAGGGAATCCCCAGGGCAAGCTAGTTTTCTGTTCCAGCATCTCATGGCTGCTTGTTCAAAGGGGTTAATGCCTGCTGTATTTTTGGGCCACGCCTCAGCTCTGAGGAGCTTGATGAGAATTTCGCCTTATAATCGTGATACACACCGTAACAACATGTACCTTATATGCCAACCTTTATATCAACAATGTTATCGCTTAAATCTTCTGTAACCATATATGTAAATGATATACTCCCTACTGGTAAAAAAAAATATATATGTGAAAAATGGGGTGGTAGGGAAGTGGAATATTCAACGGCTTCAGAGAAATCCAGATATTCTTCCTTGAAGCCATTTATTCACTCTCCGAGGCTATGGTTCCCACAATTTAAACCAGAGGGTGAACCCCCATCCTAATTATATATATATATATATATAAATATATTATATATATATAAATAATATATATATAATATATATATATAAATATATATATAAAATATATAATATATATAATATATATATATATATATATATATATATAATATATATAATATAATATATATATAAAATATATATATATGTCCGTGTGCCGAATATGTAAAACTGGTCAGTTTAGCAAGAACGAAATTTTTCTCTTTATACGTTAAAGATATATTTTTTTTCATTAATGTTAATGTAAAAAAATTAAATTTTCAGCAAAAAGAATCTAGAAAACTTACCTAACCTTATTATAACAAGAACACTTTAATTTCAGCCTAACCTAACTAAATATATTTTAGATTTGTTTACAGTAAATTAAATACTAAACAAACACAGTGAAAATATTTTTTTTCGTTAGGTTCATAATGAATTTGGCGAAATTTATGCATACTAAAAACTTCACTTGTCCTATAAGGCAAATGAACATTGCTATTTTAAGCCAAGATCGCAAGTCTGCATATTCGGCACTACATATATAATATATATATATATGTATATATATATATATATATATATATATATTAAAATATATATAAATAAAATATATATATATATATATATATATAATATATATATAAATATATATAAATATATATATATAATATATAAATATATATATATATATGATATATATAAATAGGAGGTTACCACCACATAGCTGAAATGGGGAACCTCATCCTCAGAGAAGACATAAACGTACCTCAGGAAAACTAAGGTTCTCCCCCGGAGCGTTTGAGTATTTTCATCTCCTACCACCCCCTATAAATTTTATATTCTATGTGAACATTTTTTAATTAACAGAAAACATGAATACAATGGCACAAATGTATCAAACACATAATTTTCATCCATCTCCTCCCGAGGCTGATGAGAGCCAAGTAGCAACAAGCATTTCCCCCTGGATGTCTATGCGAGGCGCTGGAACATAAAGCGGCTGCCTTGCGGTCCCTGGTTGTGTCGATGAGTCTGGAACCTTGCATGTCCCTTGCATGCCAGCCCTTGGTTTTGGAACAGTTAAACCATGTAGACCCTATGGTCTGCTTGCGCTTCGCCGCAAATACAAACGTATATTCTGTGTGAATTGGTGCAAGCAAGGCGCATAGCCACTCAATAACGGAGGTCTCTATGGGTCGAGTTTGCGTTCCCATTTCCGATAGGGAAACCGTTTGTGAGGAAGTCCCCGAGTGATGTGCGCTCACACCAGGAGACGGGCAATCTCCCTGTCAGATGTTGCAGTCCTACATGTTGGCAAGCACCTTCTTCAGCGATCGGGGCCATCCAGCTTGACTTTTGTGAGCCCTGCGCACTAGGGATTGGTGCAGGAGCAGCAAGAGTCTCCCCCTTCAGTGAAGGCACCAGCATAGCTAGTCCTTCTGTTCCTTCCTGCTGAGTCGCTGAGGTATCAGGAGAACTTTGTCTTATCAACTCGTTTGATGCTGTGGAAGAGATATGAACGCAGGTAGAGCAATCGGAAGAATCTGCGTACTTCTAGCCCTCCAAGCTTGACGGGGAAGTGAGCTTGCGCAACCACTGACCATCTTCAAGGGAAAGATTCAATACACTCCTCTAAAGCATGGTCCTTAAGTAGAGAGTCATATTCCCCTTGAGTTTTTTGACTGCTGAAGACTGGGGAGCTTCTCAGAAAGTAAGGTAAGTTTTGGGATTGACAGGCACCTGGTGAGTACGTAGAAGGCATCGTGTGTGTCCATGTCTTTCAAACATCCCTGCTTCCATCGTCCCGGAGGTCTGATACTTTTTTTCCTAGATCAAAATCGATGGCCTTGACCCAGAGGAGCACCAAGGAGAGTAACAAAAAAAGGCACAATACCTGTGCCTGGAACGATACACTAATAACCCCGCACATAAAAGAGAGAACTTACGACGACGTTAGGGTCCGACTTGGACCATTCATCAAAATTCCACACTAACCAGAAGTGGTGGATCTCCACTTCTGGTTAGTGTGACTTTGTCAATGGTCCAAGTCGGACCGAAACGTCGTTGTAAGCTTCTCTCTTTTAATGCAGATTATTGTGACCAAGGAGAGTGCTATTGGCTGGATCAATGGCTCGTACTCCTGGTAAAACGGCGCTAATATTCTGGATCATCTGTTGATTGGTAGAAAACTACTTCACATATTTGTTGGTGTTTAAAGATAGGCCCAGCTTTTCTCCCCATGTCCTTTAATTTTACTGATGTCCTGAGGATAGCTTCTGTTGTGGGCCTGCTAGGGTAATCACGTCCCAGGAACCAGATATTGAGCTCGCTGGAGAGGCTTCTGTGACCTTCCTTGATGACCAAACAAAATAGAAAGGGGGCCGAGAGGGTCCTCCCTGGTTGCCACGCCCTCAATGAGTCCAGTTTCATGGTCCCCCAAAACAATATTTGGAAGTCACACTAAAACACGAAATCTAAAAGGGATAAAATGGAAGGGAAGTTTCTATAAACTGCTTGGAGCAGCATCCCCTTCTGACCTGAGTTGAAAGCATTGGCCGAAGTCCACTTTTGAACCAAGGCTATTTTCAATCGGACATGTTTTGATATATTCTCGTGCTGGTGGCAGCTGCTTCACAAGCCCATGTTGAACGGCCGAAACCGAGCTGAGTTGGTTTCAGCATTTGCAGCACTCTTGACCCACCCTTCTTACTGCAGCCTTGGCGACTAGGCGCTGAAGGGTTGTTACCCACTGCAATGGGCCTGGATTCCGCCACATTTTTCTGGAGGGACACAATGAGGCACCAAAGAAAAGGGGTCTGATGGCCTCCCGGGAACACTGCCAGCCAGCACAGGTTGGAAAAATTTTGGTGAGTTCAGAGAGCAGCATCTCTGAAACCTCACAAGTGCTGATTGAGTATTTGATTTAAGTGTTGAATTGCCTTAAACCGGTAATCCCCCTCCTGCTGAGCCCAGTGGAAATGACGTAGCCGCTTTATGCACATCAGCATCCTGTAAAGGTTAGACTGTTCTTCGCCTGCTGCAATTCAGGGAGGTCAATGTTGGCTGGGAGCCTGGTGGACTGTTTTGTCCTTCAGAGCTTGTGCCGTGCTTACGTTCTTGGGAACGATGGTATATCACGGGGTTATAATCCTCAGAGCCCAATAGTGTGCCCTCTTTTCCAATATTTTGCTAATGGGCTCTGATTTTTTTGGAGACGTCCGGTGTCCTGTTGTTGGCATTTGCCCGGCGGGTGTTTGTCCACCCTAGGGAGATACGGACGAGGTTTTGCCATCCCTTGGAAAGCATTTAAATTGCCCTAATAACATGTGTGCTAGTGACTTGACCCTCCTTGTGGGACAGCCAAAACAGGCATTGCCAAAAAGATGCAAGTTGTGCCAAGATCTGTTGGTTTGAAGGAGCTCGTTTTGACTTTTCCTTCAAAGTCAGGGAATTTGGCTAGCAGCTTGGAGGGCGAGCTGCCTTGGATTTGTGTCAGAGTCCTGGTGGATGTTAATTTGATTGCAGATTTGAGGTCCTCTGTAAGGTGAAGTCCACGTAGTTGTCAGTGCTGTCTGCTGGGGGGAGGCTGGTTGGTTGTTCTCATTAGACCTAGACCATTCAATGAGTGCACGGATGTTGCCAGTTTGGGGATTGAGTGCACATTCCCTGTGGCACACCCCGCAATTCCTCGTGGGGACACACTTTGACCTCTGACGTTAAGATTCCTGGGAACCCGCGACTTACTTTGTGACAATTGCTTGATATCGTGGGGGTGTGAGGGGCGCCAGCTGTGGGGGTGACGGGTGAAGGACAGCAGGGATGCATGGGATGAAGGTGGGGGAGTAGCGAGCGGGTCGGGAACTTGTAATGGGGGGCTCTAAACGGTAACCCCCTTGTACAGAAGTCAGTGTCGCAGGCTGGGAATGAGGGAAGGGGATCAGGGATGGGGGGAGGGAGTGGCCCTGTGTGTTCGCTCAAGAATGCACATCACTGACTAACCTTTTGCTAAATTCCTTATAACACATATTGTTCCATTTTAGAAAAAATCCTCGCCATTTGGCACACTAATCACCATGTCTCACACTATTAAGAAGTTTCTGTACATCCCAATGACCATGTACGTGGGCGGCCACTTCCTCCCCCAACCCATCGACCCTGGCCGGTCACAGATTAAACAAAACCTCCTCCACAACCTCCACTGGCAGGACCCCCTCACCACCGCTACTACCCCAAATCCCACATTCAACACTGCAACCATTCACTGAACAGAAGCTACGGTCTGATTACAGAGGATTGTACAATTCTGTGATCTTTCCGTGGATATCTCACGATGAATGTCTGGCCGAAACTGGCCCCGTAAACCATGTTGTTTCTTGGTTTACACATACAATGTAGGAGCACCACACACTGGGCTCCCCTCCTCCACGCCCGCAGCGTGTATATATATATAATATATATATATATATAAATATATTTAAATATAATATATATATATATAACATATATATTATATATATATTATACAAATATATATATATTAATATAATAATATATATATAAATATATATAAATATATATATATATATATTATATATATATAATATATACATATAAAAATATATATATATATATATATATATAATATATATATATATATATATATATATAATATATATATATATATATAATATATATATAATTTATACATAAATATATACAACAATCGTAGACAGGCGATTTAACAATGCAAGACAAGCATGGGGGGGGGGAATCTTTAGCCTCAAATACTGTTCACACTTGTCAGTGCGTCATCCAGGAGTTATACAATGTTGCAAGGCAGAACTGAAGATAAGGGAAAGTTTTTTTCTCAAGTAAAAGCAGCGGACACTGACACAGCCGCATCCTCAAGAGACTAATGCGGCTGCAGCTGATGACAACCCTGTAAACACTTAATCTTCTGTATCAAAATTCTATAATTTACCAATATTTCGTAAATGTAATTTTTAGCATATTTACGGTTTGCTTTTACACCATTTTTTTTTTTAACAGTGGCTTCCTCCCTCTCCTAGTTCAACGCTCTGCTTAAAAGTTTTATTGAAAAATTGTAATTATGGTTTTTCTGATACAACTTAAGAATGGCCTATTATGATCGGCCCTCAAATATTCAACACGAGTACCATGCATAAGGGAAAATTTGCAAGGTTTTGGGGCTCTTGGTTTAGGAGAGAGAATTAGCAAATACGAGTTCATTTAAAATGTTCCCATTCGCACAGTTGTCGCTAAGCAGATGCTTGCCCTTCCTTCAGTCTTATTTGTGTTAGGTGAATGTTGAGTCAGTTCTGATCTCCTGATGCTAGATGAATATTATCTTTGTGTTTATGCTTCTGGAATGTATTTGTCATTGTAGGAAGGAAAAACTTGTAGGAGTACATAACTTTTAAAAATATCGAGCAATAATTTTGTTGCAGAAACGGTGTTTCATTTTACGAGTTTGAAATGAAGAATTTCGCAGATCATGTACGTCCAATGATTAGGCAAAAGGACAGTCCACTTTTTGTGCCGGCTTTTAAATAAGAGGTTAAAGTAAATATAATGTACTAGGTTATCTTTGCCTGTGTTACATTATTATAAAATAATAAAAAATTATATACCCATAAACTATATCTATTTTGAAGTTAAAACATAATTTGTTGGATATGTTATATATATAGATATATATATATAAATATAATATATATATATAATATATATAAATTATATATATATTATATAATGTATATATATATGTAGTAATATATATATATATATATATATATATATATATATATCTATATATATATATATATATATTTATATATATATTTTTTTATTAAAAAATAAATATTATATATATTATATATATAGCCATAGAGCACAAGACAGATTTATTCTCCCTCTTGCCAGAGTGATTTGACCAATAGTATAAATTTAATTAAAAGGAAGCAGTTTTAAAAGATTAAATTATGAATAGATTATTGTAAGAACGGGACAATAGTAAACACAACAGCTTGCTGTAGTTACTGATACACATGGAAAAAATAGTAAATTAGACAAAAATTAGACAAAAATTAGACCAATCAATGCACACGCACATTCACACACACACACACACAACAACACACCACACACACACACACACACACACACACACACACACACACACTCCACACACACACACTAAAACTAGAAGAACTTAGCATGAATTATGGAAAGAGGATAGATGATGGAAAGCAAAGGTGTGAGATGCAAGTCATAGCAGCAGATGGCTTAAGGATAAGAGATTAGAAGATAACTGAAAAAAATCTGAAACAGCCTAAAGAACTTAAAAAGAACAATTTGGGAATGACAAATCAGAACCATCCATCACAAACAAGGGGACTGTATGGAATAGAGCAAAACTGCATGTAGAAGCCCTTCAGATGAGACGTGTAAATGAAAGAGCTGAGCCATATGTGGAGGCCCTAACAGACCACAGCAGAGTCCAGGGAAAGCTGAGAAGGGAAAATGACAGGCCAATGAGCCCAAGTACAATAGATAGTGAAACTGAAGAAAGGAAAGCTGCAATGGAGGAAATTAAATCGAATCAGTGGATACATGGGAAAACTTATGAAGCAAGAAGACAAAGGAAAAAACTGAAATCCAAAGCATCATAAAAGCAATAGGAGATGACATGACCCAGCTGGAAAATTTTCGGAGAATAGGGGGGTTTGCAAGAAGAAGAACCCAGCCAGTGAAAGTGACTTTGAAGGCAGAATCAACTAGGAACAGGATCCTGCAGGAGAAAGCAAAACTAAGGGACATGCCGGCATACCGGAAGGTGCATCTCGACTGCGACAGAACACAAGAAGAAAGGCAGAAACTGAGAGAGATGGTACAAAGGCGAAAGGAAGAAAGAGAGGAGAAGATAGAGATGGAGATGGACAGGAGATCCCAGACTCAGGAAGAAGATCAAATACAGCCTCCCTCACAACTACCTACAGAAGCCCCCAACCAAGAAAACCTCAGTGCAACCAAACATTCTAACCCAAAACACCCATGCCATATCCAATGTCCCCACCCACTGCATTACAAACTCCACCCCCACAGCAACAACCCATAGTTCCTTATCAGGTCTCCCACTTCCCTAACCCCAATGCACCCCTAGACCACAGTTTTAGAAAAGAAGTTGAAGGTGTGGTATACAAATGCAGATGGAATAGCAAATAAGTGTGAGGAGTGGCATGAAAGAATCAAGGAGACATCCCCAGACATAATAGCTCTCACAAAAACATAACTCACCAGAATGATAACAGATGCAATCTTTCCCTAAAAAGGATATAAAAATCCTCAGGAAAGAAAGGGGGGAAAGAGGGGGAGGAGGATTTGGGCACTGCCATTAAAAAACCAGGGGGGTTTTTGAAAAAAGGAAAGGGGAATGGATTGCTTGGGCAAAAGGGATATTAAAGTGGGGAAAACCCAGCCCTGAGGGCCAAAAAGGTGAAAATTTGGGCATAATGTCCCAACCCGCCACAAAACTGAAAGGGGGCCCCAAGAAAAGGGAATACGATGAAGCAACAGGGGCAATGGTGGGAACACTACCCCGAGGGGGGCCGAAGAGCTCACAGGGGGGGAAACAAAGTTATAGTTATGGGTGTTTTTCAATAAACAAGGAGTTTGATGGGAAAACCTGGACCCCCCCTTTGGGGGCCCCGAAAATGGAGACCAAAGATGATGGATGTGGTACGGGGAAAACTTCATGCACCAATATGTTAGGGGACATCCCAGAGAAAAGGGGTTGAGGAGATCTAGCAAGATGGACTTAGTTTCCCCTGAGTATTTCGGACATTGAGGATACATGTATAAAAGGCCCCCTGGGGGGAATAGGACATGGGGTTTTCTGTTTTTGACTAATTTATTGAGATTCAAGTGGAAGGCAGCAGGAATGGGAAGGGGGAAAAAAAAAAACCCACAAAAGGGGGGATCCCTGAGGCTGAGGAAATTTTCTTGCAAGACTTCATGGGAAAAGAGAATTGACGGGAAAAAACCAGTCCAAAAAATTTGATGGACAAAGGGGAAAACAAAATGCAAGGAGGCAGAGTAGAGGTTTCCCCCCAAAAGGGAAAAACAAAAATAGTTTTAAAGCCAAACGGCCCTTGGTTCACCCAGAGGTGGGGGAGGAAAAAAACTGGGTGTACTAAGGAATGGAAAAGGCACAAAAGACAAAGAACCCCAGGAAAAAAAGAGATTACCAAAGAGCCAGAAACAATATCCAGAAAAGAAGGGGGGGGGGTTTTTTTTCCAAGCGACAATATGAAAATGACATAGCATCGAAAGGTCAAGTTTGCCCCAAAAGCTTTTGTAAAAGCCACATAGGAGAAAAAACCAAACAGTAAAGGACCGGGTAACAGCCCTGAGGAAGGAAGATGGGGATTTTCCAAGAAAAGACCGAGGGGTAGGTGGGGAAATAAACCCGAAAAATTTAAATAGAAACGTTCTTTCTTGCCTAAGGAAAAGTAAAAATTTTGGTGTATGCAAAAAATTTCCCCCAAAATCATTCTAAACCTAAAAAAAAAAATATTTTCACTTGTTTTTCTTTAGTTTTAAAATTATTGAAAAACGAAATTTAAAAATTTTTTTTAAATTTTGGGGTTAGGAAAAAATAAATTTTCCTTTTTAATAAGGTTGGGTTTTTTAAGTTTTTTTAAGATTTTTTGGTGCAAAATTAAAAATTTTATATTAACGTTAAGGGAAAAAAAATTATTTTTTAAAAAACGATAGAAAAAAACTTTCAAAAAAAATACTTAATTTTAAATGATTTCTTGCAAATTTGGCCCAGTTTTACATTTTTCGGCCGACTTATAAATATAAATATATATTTATAAAATATATATATATATTTATATATATAAAAATTTTATTATATATAATTTATTTTAAAAAGGGTAAAAAACACAGGGGCTTTTATTAGGAATTCATCGTTTTCACTTTCGCCTTGTTGCTAGGGTTTTTGTTGTTTTCTTTCCAGGAGGGAGGGCAGACAGGGGGCGGGGTTGTTTTTCCAGGGGTTTAAATGTGAAAACCCAATCCATGTGTGGGGTTTCATTTTCCCCCCAAAGATCACGTCAACGGGGGCCCCTCTTTCAGTAACCTCGGGGTTTAATTAAAAATTTTCCCAAATTTTCAAAAACCCAAATGAAAAATTTAGAATATGTAGATAGATATGTATTTTTAAAAAATAGAAAAACAGACTCTCCCATTTGCAAATAAAATTACTTTTTCAAAGTTTTTGGGCCCCCTTTTTTTTTGTTGAATGTTTATGACCCCTTTTTAGCATCCGATCTTAAGTCATTAATTTTTTAAAATTTGTAAGAGTACAGAAAATTTAAAAGTTTAAGGATATTTAATTTGTCAAAAATGATATGAACAAATTTTTAACTTTTCCCGAAAGTATCTTACTCAAGATGATAAAGTTTTTTTATTTTGGGTTTTTTTTGGACTACCATGGCCAGAAAAAAATTTCCTACACCATTTTTGCGGATAAACCCTTTGTGTTTACACTTATAAATTTAAAAAGGGGGGGAGGTTTTAAAAATTTTTAAAAAATTCTGCCTACTGTACTGGTAATTCTGTTTGCTGATAAAGGGAAACATCTGAAATGTTAATTAAAAAAATTGGGGCTTTGTTAAGGATGGTGTTGTTGTTTCGGTTCGGGTGTTTTCAAAATAAAAACCTTTTTTTCTCTAGGGAAACCCAAAATTAAAATTTAAAATAAAAAAAATTTTATAGCTTAAAATAAAAAACTTAATTTTAAAAGTTAAAACATAATTTTTTTGGGAAAATGTCGTTTATAATGTTATATATTTTATATTTTTATTTTTAAAAATTTTTTATATTTTATATTATATATATATTATAAATAATATAAATATATATATATATATAAAATATATAAAAAATTAAAATTAAAATATATATTATATATATATATATATATTAAAATTATTATTTTATATGCAATAAATCACAGTAAAGGGGTTTGATTTCAGAATATCAAAACAACCACGTGAGAGAATGGAAATTCCAAGCGTTTTCGTGAACTCACATTTTTTCCCCTTGAAAATGTGAGTAGTCAAAAAACCCTTGGAATTTCTCTATTCTTTCCCCAGTGTTTTGTTTTCCCTAAAATATATATATATATATATAAATATTTTATATATATTAAATATATTATATATATATATAAATTTATATAATATATATAAAATTATATTGAAATTTTAATATTGCCCGGCCCGAATAGGCAAATTGCGAAATTGGCTTAAATAGAAAAAAAACGTTTCATTTTGCCAAAAATAGGAAAAAGTAAAATTTTTGTGTATGCAAAAAATTTTTTCGCCAAAATAAATTCTGAACCCTAACGAAAAAAATATTTTTCTTTGTTTTTTGTTTCTATTAAATTATTAAAAACCCAAATCTAAAAATATTTTAGTTGGTTTATGCTAAAAAAAATTAAAAAAGGGGGGGCCCCGGGTTGGTCTGGTGGCAAAAGCTCCCCCCTTCACACCGGGGGGCCCCGGGTTCGTTTCCCGGCGGGGGGAAAATTCCCTGACACTTTTCCTTAAACCCCTATTGTCCTGTTCCCCTACAGCAAATGGGAAACCGGGGGGGGGGTTAGTCGACTGGGGGGGGGTCGAAATCCTGGGGGACAAGTTTAAGGGCCCCCCAATAAAAATTTAATTAGACAGTCCTCGATGACGCACTGCTTTTTTGGGGTTATCCGGGGTTGGTAACCCTCCGGGGTTAAAAACCCCGAACGAAATTTTTATCTTATCTTTTTTTTTATTTTAATAAGGTTAGGAAAGGGTTTTCTAAGATTCTTTTAGTGAAAAAATTAAAATTTTTTACGTTTTCCCAAATTAAATTTGAAAAAAAAAAATGTTTTTAAAAGGGGTAAAAAAAAAATTTCTTTAGAAAGGATTTAAAATTTTAAATGATTTTCTTGCTATTGACCATTTTTCCCATATTCGGTACGACAATTTTATATATATAATTTTTTTTTTTACCCAAAAGGGCCCGGGTTTCCCCAAACCAAAGGGCGGGGTGGCCCGAAAAAAAAAAAATTTTCACCATCATTCACTCATCAGTCTTCCCAAGGGGGGTGCTTTACCAAACCTTTTTTTAAACGCAACATTAACACCCCTCCTTCAGAGTTCCAGCACCTGTACTTCCCATCCCCCGGGGTTTAAAGCCCGGCCCCGGGGTTTTCCCCTAAAACCCCTTCTTAAATTTTTATTTTGCTAAACATTTCCAACAGCACTTTAAAGAAATTAAAAACCTTTTGCCTCCATTCACCCAAACAAAAAAGGCCAGGATCCCTGGGGAAAAGCCCAAAAGCCCCTCGCACACAAAACCCCCCTTTACCCCCCCCCCTCCAACCTTTCCTAGGGGGCCCCCTACCCCCCCTTTTTCCACTAAGACTGTTTACCCTGAATTTATTCTTTTTTCCCTCCATTCCCCTAAACATGTCCGAACCCCCTAAACCCAACCCTTTCCTCCCCCCCTTGGAAAACCCAGTTTGGAAACCCCCCGACCTCCCCCTAATTCCAAACACGAATTTTTGGGCATTATATTCACACTACACTTTGCCCCCCCCCAAGACATGACATCCCCCACGGCCTCCAGCCTTCTCCTCGCTGCAACATTCATCCCCCAAGCTTCACCCCCATAAAGAGCTTTGGAAAAAACTTTACTCCCCCATACATTCCCTTTTTTGCCCCCAAGGGAACCAAAGTTTTTTTCTCCGAGACTCCCAAGTGCACCACTCACCCTTTTCCCTCATCAATTCTAAAATTTCACCTCTTTTTCTTAAAACCCATCCGCTGAAAATTCCCCCCAAAATATTAATAATTCACCTCCTCCATACTCTCTCCCCCCCCCCAATCTGATATCCAATCTTTCATAACCTAATCTTTTTATCCTCAAAAACCTTTCTTTTTTTCCGTTTTAAACTTTAAAATTTTTCTTTTTGCACCCCCCCAAAATTCAACCCCCAATCTCTGCAAATTCTCTTAAAAACCCCCAAGAGACAGTGAACAGCAAAGAGAAAACTGTGACAACCCCCATTTTAATGTGTGTTTCCCTTTATTTTTTAAAAAACCCCAACGCCTTTGCCAAGACCCTCGCATTTACTTTCTTAAAACCCCAATCAAATAAAATTTTAAAACAAACACGGGGCCCTCACAAACCTTGTCTAAGGCCTATTTTTAACGGGAAAAATAATTTCCCTCTTTCTTTCGAAAAAAACTCTTCACTGCTTTTCAGAAAATTCCTCCCCCCCCATACACCTGAAACCCATTTTTTGGCCAAAACTTTTTTTCCCCCCCCCTACCCCCCTGTCAAAACCCCTTTTTTCCCAAATCCAAAAAAGCCACAAAGCCCTTTTTTTAGCCTTATCTAAATATGTTTCACTTTTATTTTTTTCACTGAAAAACACCTTTTTTCCAAACCCCCCCTTCCCTTTTTCCTAAAGGGCCCCTTTTTTCATTGCTTTTCCCTATTCCCCGTTTTATCTTAATTCTTTCAATAATAAACTACCAAACATTTTGCCGGGTATATCAAAAACCCGTATCCCCCTTAATTTTTGCACCTCTTTTTTTCCCCTTTCCCCTTTATAAAAAGGGAAACATGCATGCTCTCTCCCAAATTCCCTGGGTACCTTCCCCTTTCCATCTTTTATTAAAAAAATTTGAAACCAACCACTCCAAAACTATATCCCCACCTGCTTTTAACTTTTTCAATTTTTTACCCCATCAATCCCGGTCCCCTTCCCCCCCTTTCATTTAAACCTACGCCTCACGAACTTCCCCCAACCTCCCAACGGGTTTTCTTCCTCCCCTTTCCTACAAAAAGTTTTTTCCCCCCTTGCCCTAAAACCCCAAAATTTTCACAGTTTCCCCCATCTTCATCAACATTTAAAATTTCCCCTAAAAATTTTCCCCTCCATTTTCCCCAATCCCTCTAACTCCCCCATTTAAAAAATCTCCTCTCCTATTTTTTAACGAAAAATTTCCATTTGTTCTCTGGGCCCTTTTTAATTGTTAATCTAAACCCAAAACCCCCTTTTTTTAAATTTTAAAACAAAATTTGTTGATAACATCTCCCCCCCACCTTGATTTTGCTCTCTTTTTACTTTTCTTCACCCACTCTTTTAAACCTCTCTTTTTTTCTCCTATACCTTCCCCCCTTTCAGGGACTTCTACTTTGAAAAAAACCTTTTTTTAAAAATTGCTAACTTTTTCCCCTTACTATCCCCTTTCAATCATAATTCCACCCAATCGCCCCTCTTCCCTCCCCCACCCACTTCCGTAACCACAAACATATATATTTTTATATTTTATAAATATATATATTTAAAATTATATAAAATATATATATAAATATATGTAATAATATATACATACATATATTTTATATTTTTAATATATTATAAAATATATAAATATATTTAATTATATATTTTAAAAGTATATTTATATAAATATTTTATATTTATATAAAAATTTAATTTATAAAAAATTATATAATATAAAAATATTTTATATATAAATATTATTTATATTTATATATATATATAAAAAATTTAAAAATATTTTAAAAAAATATATAATTAAATATATATATTATTATATATATAAAATGTATATATATATAAAATTTTGGGGCAATAAAACACAGTAAAGAGGTTTTTCCCGGGAAACAAAAAAACCCTGGGGAAGAGAATAGAGAATTCCCAAGCTTTTTTGTTTTGCATAAATTTATATATACATAAAAATATATATAAAATATAATATATATATATATTATATATATAATATATAAATAAATATAATATTTTATATAATATATATTAATTATATATATATATTTTATATAGTCTTTCCGAATATGTAAACGGGTCATTTACAAAAAATCATCAAAAAATTAAACCCTTTCTAAAATTTTTCTTATACTTTTAAAAGATAATTTTTTTCATTAATGTTAAAAGTAAAAATTTAAAAAATTTTGCACTAAAGGAATCTTTAAAAAATTACCAAAACCCTTTTTATAACAAGAGTAATTTATTTTTGCCTAACCCAGCTAAAAATTTTTTAAAATTTGTTTAAAAATAATTTTTAAAACTAAACGAACACATGAAATTATTTTTTTTTTCTTAAGGGTTTAAATTGATTTTGGTTTAATTATTCCTCACAAAAATTTTTAACCCTTGTCCCCCATTGGCAAAAAAGAACGTTGCTATTTAAGCCCAAAATTTCAAGTTCTTCCTATTTTGGCACGACTTTTAAAATATAATTTTGTGTCCGAAGCCAAAAAATTGCGATCTTGGCTTAAATAGCAAAAGCTCATTTGCCATATAAAACAAGGAAAAATTTTTGTTTCAAAAATTTCGCCAAAATCATTTCTGAACCTAACGAAAAAAAAAAAAAATTTCACTGTGTATGGTTGTATTAAAAATTTCTGTAAAAAATCTAAAAATATTTTGTTTTGGGGTTTGGCTAAAAATTTAAAATTTCTCTTTTTATAATAAGGTTAGGGAAGTTTTTTTAAGATTCTTTTGGGGCAAAAATTTAAAAAAATTTTTCATTAACCTTAAAATTTAAAAAAAAATATCTTAAAATATAAGAAAAAAATTTTTGGGAAAAACTTAAATTTTAAAGAGTTCCTTTCTAATTGACTTTTGTTTTACCCTATTTTGGAGACATATTTTATATATATATATTATTATATATATATATATATTAAAATATATAATTTTATATATATATATATATATATTTTATATATATGTCGTGCCCCAATAGGCAAACTTGCGATCTTTGGGTTTAAAAAGGGAACGTTCTCTTGCCCTTAGGACAAGCGAAAATTTGTGTTTTGCAAAAAATTTGCCAAAAACATTTAAAAAACCAACCCAAAAAAAAATATTTCTGTGTTTTGGGTTTTGTATTAAATTACTGTAAATTTAAAAGGATTAGGTAAAATAAATTGCGCTTTTTTGAAAAAAGGGTTTGGTAAATTTCTAAATTCTTTTGTGCAAAATTAAAAAAATTTTTTAAAATTAAAATTTAAAAGAAAAAAAATTTTTCTTTAAACGTATTTAAAAGGGAAAAAATTTTTGAAAGGACTTAATTTTAAATGAGTTCTTGCCCAATTTTCCAGTTTTTTCATATTCGGCCGCCAAAATTTTTTAAAAAAAATATATATATTTTATTTATATATTTTAAAATATATTTTAATTTTATATATATAAATTTTTTATTTTTTATATTAAAATAAAATAAAATAAAATAAAATATATATGTCGTGCCGAATGGGAAAACTTGGGGAAAATTGGCTTAAATAGCAACGCTTTGTCTTGCCAATAAGGGCAAGTGAAATTTGTGTAGGGAATAAAATTTTGCCAAAAAAAATTTGAAACCCAACGAAAAAATTAAAATTTTTATTGCGTTTGTTTACTAAAAAAATTATTGTTTAAAAAAAATTTTAAAATATTTTTAGTTTTTATTTTGCTAAAAAAAATTATCATGCGTAATAAGGGTTTTGGTAAGTTTTTTTAAGATTTCTTTTAGTGCCCAAAATTTTAATTTTTTTTTTCGTTTCCATTAATGAAAAAAAAAATATACTTTTAAAAGGGAAAAAATTTTTTTTTAGAAAGGGGCTTAAATTTTTAAAAGAGGTTTTTGCTAATTTACCTTTTTACATTTTTCGGGACGACTTGAAAATATTTAAATAATTTTATATATAATATATATAATATATAATTTTATTTATATATATATAAATTTTATATATTTATATATATATTTTAAAATATATTGTTAAAAAAAGCTTATCTTACTTTTTTTGTTGTGGTGCTTGGAGGAACTTTCAAGTTTTTGGGGTCACCCAAAGGTTTCCCCCAAAACCCGGTAGAATGCTAATGGGCAGAAAAAATATGGTGTGGGGGGAAAACCGAAGACCCTCAAGTTTGTTTTTTCTGTATGGTTGAAATTTTTAAGGTTTCGTCGTTACAAGAAAGGGCAAAATTACACACAGCGAAAAAAATTTCCCTTTCCCGTGTTTTTCAAACCCCTGCTTGGGCCTTCCCTTTTTTCTTATAAAGAAAATCAGGTTTTTGGGGGTTAACAGGCAAAAAACATTTGGAAAATGAATGTAAAGTAAATTTCAAAAAAGCCAGCCCGTTTCCCCCAAAAATAACAACCTAATAATATTTTATTTCTTCAAGATATGTACAAGGTATTTTCAGGCAAACCCCCTGACATCAATAAAATACTACATATAGAAAGCCCCTTGTTTTTGCAAAAGCAAATTTGGGGAAAATTTGGGGCAATTTTGTACCAGGGTTTCGAGAAAACTAGGGCGATAACCAAATCAGGTACCTAAATTTTTCTATTTGGGGGGAATGTTGGGACAGCAGGTGTCCCTAAGGAAACACGTCATGATCTTATTTCTGAACTCAGACTATCAAAGAAAAGCATCTGAACTTTTAGCATCCAGATTAAAAATAAAAGAACCCCTCTACAACAAGAATTAAAAAAAGCTTTTTTTGGAAAAAAAAAAGGGGGAACTTCCCTTTCTTCGCCAAGATGAAGAATTTTTATACGCAGTCCCTGGACTTCTTCGAAAGGGAAATTGAATAAACCAACCAAAAAAGAAAATTTTGGGGGTGGGGGTTGTTTTAGACGCCATTAAAAACCCGAAAATTTTTTAAAATTTCCCCCAAGGGTCCATATCATCCTTTTTTGCCTCCTCCCTAAAATCTGGCAAAAAAGGAAAAAAAACAAAATTTTCCTTCCATTAAAGGGCTAATCACTTTCTAAAACGTTTTATAACAAATGGGGGAAGGGGAAAAAGGAAAAAAAAATTTTCCCCTTCCAGTTTTTTAGGGGCCCGTCATTTTTTTTAAAACATTTTTTGTTTTTACATCAGTTTTAAAAGTTTTAAAAAAAGAATTTTAAGCAAAAAGGGTTAGGGAAAGTTTCATAAAATTTTTTTCTATTTTTTGTTTTTTAACTTTCAATGCAATTTACAAAAAAACCCCCAAAAAGAAAAATGATCCTATTTTTAATCCATATTTTTTTACTTAAATTTTTGCCTCATTCTTGGTTCATTTTCTTTTTTTCCATAAAACAAATTTGTTTTTTCCCAATTTTCCCACTTCCCCAAAAAAGTTTTGGAAAAAACTTTTAATTTTCCCCTAACCCCACTTTTCCCCCCACTACCCCCAATTTTTTTTCTTTGACCCCCCTTTTATTGGATAAAAATTAAAATCAAAACCTTGTCTGGCCTATTTTCAAAATTTTAATTTTCCCTTTTCTTAAAATTTTCCCCCAAATTTTTTTTTTTTTTAAAAAGTTCCCTTAAATTCCCCAAATCCCTTAAACGGCAAATTTTTAAAGGTTTCCCTTCCAACCCCATAATACTTTTCCCCCCAAACCCTAATGTTTTTTCCTTTTTCAATAAATTTTTCAGGTTTTTGGTAATTAAACCTTGGAATTTAAAACCTCAACCCCTTTCTAACCTAACTTTTAATAAAAGAGGTTTAAATTTTCCCTTTTCTTCATTAAATTTTTTTACCCCCTTTCCCCCAAATTTTTAAAAAATCATCATTCTGCTAATCCCTTTTTGGTTTTTTTAAAACCTACACCCTAAATGAAAAATTTTCCAACCCATTGAAACCAAATTCCCCCTTTTTTAAAATTTCTTTTAAAAAATTTCCCGGGTTTTCCCCTTTTAATTTAAACATTTGGGGGCCCCACCCCTCTAAAACTTCTTTTTTTAATTAAAATTTTTAAATTAAAGTTGAAAATTTTGGTTTTTTTCAACAGCTTTTTCCAACCCTTAAAATTTTTTTCCCTTTTTTTTATCCCTTTTCCCCTTTTTTAAAAATTTCAAAACCCTTTGTTTAATTCCCCCAGGTTTTCCCTTAAAAACCTTTTTTTAATACCTTTTTTTTAAAAGCTCCAAAAATTAAACCCAAAGGTTTTTTTTTTTTTTTTTTTTTATCAAATTTTTACCCCCCAGTTGGGTTTACCCCCTTTTTAAATTTTTCCCTGATTTTTTCCGTTAAAACCCCTTTTCCCCCAAAATTTTGGTTTTTCTCCTAAAGGGGTTAAAAAACCCCCTTTTGGGCAATTTTTTGGAAAAAAAAAATTGGGCCATTTTTAAGGCCTTTTAAAAATTCCCTTAAATATTTTTTCCCCCTTTTACCAAACCCTTCTTTTCCCCCTTTTAAAGGTTTCCCCCCCTTTTCCTTGAAAAACCCCGGTAAAATTCCCAAATTTTGGGCCTAAAAAACCCAAAAATAATTTAATCCTTTGGAAAATTTTTTTTTAAAACAAACCCTTTTTTTAAAAAAAAGGTTCACAAAAATCATTAATGGAAATTAAAAAATTTTTCCTTGGGTTTTTTTTTTTTTTTCAAGGGAAATTGGTTTGGGTTTTCCTTTCCTGTTTTTGGGGAACCTAAAAAACCAGGCTTATTAAAAATTTTTGGTTTTTGGGGGTTTTCATTTCTCCATTCAACCCAAAAGGGTTTTTCCGGGGTGAGGGAAGGCCCCGGGGCCGAAAAGCCTTTTGGGGGAAAAACCTTTTTGAAAAAATAAAAACCTTTGGATTTTTATTTTTGTTTTTTTGGTTTATTCTTGTAATTTTTCAAAATTTGGGGGTTTTTCCCCGTTTAAGATGGTTTTGGGGCCCCCCTTAGGGGGTTCCCAAAAAGGAAAAGGGAACTTGTACAACTTGTCCCAACCAATTATAAAAACCCTGGAATCCCGGGAAAAAGGTTTAAAACTCTTTTAATCCCGTTTGGAAAGGCTTTACAAAAGAAACTCCTGTTTCCCCCAAATTTTTTGGGATAAAACCCAAAGGGGTAGTGTAAAACTTTCCCCTTTGGGGGTTTAAAATTTTTGGGTTTACTTCTTTTTTTACAAGGCCTTTTGGTATTGTTTTTGGCAATTTTTTTGCCAAAAAAATTTTTTCGAAAATTTGTAAATAACCCCTGGAAAATTTTAAAAAAGGGTTTGGTTCCCGGGGGGAAATTTAATTTTCTTGTTCCTTACCATACCCCCAATTAAAAGATTTAAAACTGGAGGTTTAAGGTTTTTTAAGTGAGCATTTTTCCTGGAAGAAGGGTAAAGCCAAGGTTGCAGGAAAAAAAGACACTTCCCCTTTTTGGGGAGTTGGTTGGGTGGTGTTGTTTGGGGGGTTTTTCCTTTTTTGGGTAGTACATGGGGGGGCCCCCAAAAGGTTTCAGAAAAAATTTCCTTTTTTAGTTTTAAGTTAAAATTTTAAAGATGGGCGGGCGGGGAAAATTTTTGGGAGGGCTTAGAAACCCTTTGGAAAGCCTTAAGATCTTGGAAAGGGAGGAAGAGGGGGGTTTTTTAAAATTTTAATATAAACGAACACATGAAATATATTTTTTTTCTTAGGTTAAAATGATTTTGGTGAAATTATTCCATACACAAATTTTCACTTGT
>NC_069428.1:43632592-43635092 GCF_026875155.1 Cherax quadricarinatus | reverse complement strand
GGATCTGAATCATCTTTCTATTAAACAGTTATTATATACAATGATGTGTTACATGATTTGACTTTTGAATGATTTAAAAAAATAATTTCCATGCGAGTTATAAGTTAGCCCCGCCTGGTCAGTATATTTTTAACATTTTTTGTTTTACATTCAGATGCCAAATTTATCAAAAATTAGAGCCAATCAAGCAAAAACCGGTGACGTATTTGGAAGTTCACTATTTTTTTACAGTGGTTGTTTTGCCTCAGTTCTATGGTTCACCTTATCTTTCATAGAACAATCCGTTGACAAGTCCACTCCCTAATATTTGAACACACTGACTCCATACTCACTTCTTCCAATCCGATATCCAATCTCTCATTGACTATATTTTATTGATACTATCATCACCTTGCTCTGTCCTATGTTCAGTTTACATTTCTTCTCTTATATACCCTCCCAAATTCGTCCTCCATTCTTTGCAACTTCTCTTCCGAATCTCCCTAAAGTACCGTGTCATCGGCAGTAAAGTAACTGTGCCAAGTTTCACACTACACTCACTTCTCCCCAACACCCTAATGTTCATTTCTTATACAGACTCATCTATCAGTATGGTATAAACCATTAGGATATCACACATCACTGTCTAAGGCCTACTTTTACTAAAAGGTAATTTTCCTTTCTCATGAAATATCTTTACTTCTTTAAGTAACTTATTACCTACTCCATACATCTGCAAAATCTCTTATATTGCTTTCCTATCCACACCATCATATGACTTTTCTAAACCTATAAATGCAACGAAATACTCCTTACCTTTATCTAAATAATGTTCAGGTTTGTGCCTCAATGTAAACACTTGGACCTCACTCCTCTGTAATCCTACTCTCTATCTTACTCATAATTCTTTAAATAATAAAGTTAGATGGTAAATTCAACAGCTTATTCACCATTAATTCTTACATTATTTTTTATCCCCTTTCCCCTTAAATAAACTATGCATCATCTCTGCTAATCCCTAGGTACCTTAATACCTTTACTACATATACTGAACAAATGCACCAACCCATCGAAACCAAAGTTCCTCCTGTTTTTAATATGTCTATTTTAATCACATTTATCCCAGCTGCTTTACCCCTTTCATTCTAATCACTGCCTCATGCCGCTCACCCACTCTCACATCTGGGTCTTCCTTACTCCTAAATGGTGTTAAACCTCCCTGCGCAATGTTGGAAATTACTGCCTCTGTTTCCTCATCAGCTTTAACCAACTCCTTAAAATATTTCCTCCATTTTACCAATACCTCTACCTCTCCATCTAATGGCTCCTCTCTTTTGCTTTGAACTGCTAAATCCATTTGTTCCCTAAGCTTTCTCAGCTCATTTCTCTAACTTCAGTACATTTTTATATTATCACCATTTTTTATAAAAGCTCTCACAATTAATCATTAATGGAATTATTTTTCTGTTTTTTTTTTTTTTCAGGGAATGTTTGTTATCCTCCTCGTGGGACATCTTGCCAGTCTTATTATATTCTGTCTCGAGTTTCTCATGTTTCGCATTCAACAAATTTAGGTTTTCTTCACATAGAAGGGCAGATCGAAAAGCCTTTGGGTGCATTATCCTTTATTGAGAAAAATAAAACTGAGCCATTTTATATATTGTTCATTGGTTACTTCTTGATATATTTTCAAACTTGTTGGGGCACTTATCCCTTCGTGTTACCAGTATGATTATGCCCTCCGCTTAGAATTCAAAGAAACGACTTGTACAACGTTACGAACCAATGTGATGAAAGAGACCAATGCAATGAGACCGAAAAAGAGTGAGACTCTTAATCCAGTCCGGAAAGGACTTGACAACACTCGTAAACTCATCTGTCTAGACTTGTAAATAAAAGGTATCACAACATATGCATGAGATGGAGTACACATAACTTACAGATTCCTTGGGAGAATTTTTAATTAATTTTTGTTTCACGGTACTGTCATATTCAAAGGCAACTTTGGTATATACTTTGGCAATAGATGCCAATAAGATTGTTTAGAAAGACACGTAAATAAACACTAGGACATATTAGAAAAAGTTTCGGTCTTGGGACATTGATCACTTCTACCATACAGAAGTTCAAAAGTATTTACAGGCGGAGTGAGGTGTAAGTGACGCAGGGTGACCTGAAGAATGCCAATTTGTGATATGAACAGGTAGACAATGCCATCACGTAACTCTTTTGTTGTTAGGTAGGTGGTGTTTTGCTTAGTTGAGTATCATGTAAGCTAATGTTTCAGAAATTCTGTAGTTTCAACTGTTAAGTTCTATGCTGTTGGCGACGGCGATTAGCGAGGCTTCCAGACAACGTCGACGCCTGAGATCTTGTTCAGCGAGGACGAGTTGTGCCTCATCGCAATTCATCAAAATATCCCGTGGAATCCCTGTGAAGGACACACGCGTACCTTAAGTCATCTCTGTTGCTGGCGCTTCGTTGTTCGTTCAGGCTGACACAGACTTCTGCCTGTTTCCCC
>NC_069428.1:43585092-43627592 GCF_026875155.1 Cherax quadricarinatus | reverse complement strand
GCAATGGGCTCAAGTTGGAAAAAAATTAGATTTAGAAAGGATATAGGAAAGGACTGGTTGTAATCTTGTGGCATTGTGGAACAGACTCAGGGGTAATTACGGCTGAAGCTAGCTTTAATTAAGTAAGAAAAATAGGAGACAGGTTACATGATGAGTAAATTTGGATCAGATGGACTTGCCTAGCATGGGCACAAGCTTGGTAAGAATTTTTCCTTTTTAGTTCGGAAGGGATGTTTTTAGTTGTGCTCGAATGTTTCAGAATTGCTATGAGATTAAAATGTCCAGCAGTAAACTGCTATATTGCTTGCAAAAAAGTAAAGCAAGAAAGTTTGGTATTATACGTTACGGTCAGATCGATTCTAGATGGGTAACGCCTTTATAGGTTTCTTTCGGTTAAGGTTGTCAGGTAAAAGGGTACAAGTTTGCCTGACTGCGGGTCTATAGCATATGACCGCATAATTGGAGCTTGTATTGACGGGCATTACGCTGAGCAATTCGGTTCCACCCTTTAAAACATATGGTCTTATAAGTAATTTACGCCTTTATATCCTAACTTTCTTTGGTAGGTAAGACACATAGGCAACATTTCTTTATTTACAAGCAAAATCACTAGATTAAATGTACTGCTGTCTTTTACGTTGTATGTCATCATCTCCAATCGATTGAAGATTATCTAGTCCTGCTTGGCCCTCGCTTAACATGCTTGGTTGTTCATTGTAAGTAATGAAGATGAATGGTTCAGAGAACCAACAAGTTGAGAAATTAGATATATGTGCAACACTTGGGTATCTTTAATGAGGAAACGTTTCGCCACACAATGGCTTCATCAGTCTATACAAAGGAAAATGGTGAAGAATAGGAGGAGTTTGAGGTAATCAGTCCCTCAGCCTTGAGTCGATGTAATCAGTCCATTAATTTTGAAAAGAATACAACATATGTGCGAAGAAGTGGCTTATGTATTGTAGGCAGGAGAGATGCAGCAGTCGTAGGGGGTGTCATGTTTGGTGTCGCCATTCTAATTTGTATGGACTGATGAAACCACTATGTGGCGAAACGTTTCCTCATTAAAAATACCCAAGTGTTGAGCTTGTGTCTAATTTATCAATGTATGTAATGCCGGAAAGATGTGGAGGATGACATATTAATGCAGAAACCTCTCATGGCGATACGTTACCTATAATAATTGTCATAATCGTACGTATGTCTTCTTTCTTGCTCAGTTAGACTGCCTTTGTGTTTACTGCTCAGGTGATGAGATAATTATAACATAGATCGTCTGCTTCCTTCACGTATATTCCGTTCACTGGCTCTGATATATGTCAGATATAATGGAGTTATAAAAGTTGAAAACATCTATAGCAGTGTAGAGCCATTTCTTGGGAAAAGGGACATAGACGAGAACAATGAATTATTACGAACCTTAATGCACTAAGATTTTAGACATATAATACCCGTGGAAATTCCTTTGAAAATAATGAACACTTAGCTTGTTTGCTGAAGACTATTTCCATCACTATGATCTTTACTCGGATTCAACACCATGACAAGCACAGGACTAAGTTTATTTTATTTTATTATTATTGGAAATATTAAGATTATCAGCTTCTGTACCATGACGAAGACTGAGTCTTTGTTGACGATATATTATATAAAGTGAATTGTATCAAAATTTTTAAGGTCAGAAAAATGAATTGATTAAGAGCATGAGAAAACAGATATTTATGAGGTTTACGAAGCTCGTTTACCTGCCTTATTAACTTCTTAGTAATCTTATGTTTAATTTATTACTTGGGGATAACATTGGTAGAAGAGTCTTTAACACTCTATAGACTGATGGGTAATTCTGCATAATTTGTTCTTATCTGTTCAGTAGACGTGAAACTGTCTCTTTGTGGGAACACTTGCTGAGAAATCCTTCACTGACATCTATAGTCATGGAGAAGCAATATCTCTGCTTGATGTTATATCAGTAAATGATTCTTTAATGACTTTCACTAACATTCAGTCTACATTTGGATGGTAAATCAAGAGATGTTCTCGTTGTAGCTGATAAAGGAGCTGAGATACTATAATATTATTATTGATTTAAACCTCCAAGAAACACGACTTAAAGGCTTTGTCTTTATCAAAATAACTGCTAGCTGGTAAATAAATGTAGGAGATTCTCATATCTTTTAGACTGGAAATAAATGGTATAAAATACCGACACAATGGAAATATAAACAAAAATGCAGTATAATGTGATCCATTTATTGACAACGTTTCACCCACACGAGTTGGGCTGTATTCAAGTCACACGGATCTAACCTGGGTTGGAAGGTACAGGAGTAATTTTTCGTCAAGTTCAGAATGTTGAGGTCAGGTGGAGAATGCTGCATCTGATGATCTAAACGGTGAGGTTTAGACTTGGGTAGCTAGGCAGGGGTATTGGACAAGTTTAGAGTAAAACCTTCTGCAGTGTTCTATTCTTATGTGGGATAGCGATGAAGAAGTTCTTGGCGAGTGTTCAGCTATGTTATAGAAGCCTTGTTCTGGTTGAAATGGGGTTATAAAGATAAGGATGATTCCAGATTCTTCTGTATTGAGTGTTGTCTTCGTGGCATATAAAGTCTAGAGTTTCTCTAGTTAATTAATGTTGTTCAATTGCGATGTTGTACACAGGCATTCCTTGTATCGTCAGTCCTGCCTTGCATATTGGTGTTCTAAATACGTGTTTGGAGGTCTCTTGATGTTTCGCCCACATTTTAAATTGTTTGCGTCTTACAGGGGATTATGTATACCCTCTGCAGAGGATGAGGCTTGTCCTGGGTACTACTGGTTTGTCCTTGATGGTCGTGGTTGTGGAGGTAGATACTTTGGAATGCGTTTTGCAAAGATGTTGGAAAACATGTTTGGCACAATGGAGTTGTGGGAAAAGGCTATGTATCATCTTCTCGGCAAATGTCTTCTCTGGGTGTGTTGAAGATGTTTAATGCCCGCTCTGCAGTCTCTGATGAAGTGACGAGGATAGTGGAGTTTAGAAAATACTTGTTCAATTATAGTGCATTCTTCCAACCCCAGGTAGATCTGTGTGTGACTTGAAAAAGCCCACTGTGTGGGTGAAACGTTGTCAATAAAGGATCACATTATACTGCATTTGTGTTTATATTTCCATCTTTTAGACTGTTGAAAATATATAAACTTTGTTGGGAAGCATTACGTAATAATTTTGACCTTCACCTTGATTTTTATATATCAGCTTTCCTTGCTTAGTTGATATTATTTTTAACAAACTGCTTGGTATAAGCTTGAGTTTTCAGCTGTAATTTAAGTACACTTGTTTGAAATGTAAAAACAGAAATAAATTATTTTTGGACAAATTTATCCCTTCTAATAGTGTTTATCTTCCAAGAAAGATCATTGGGCTCTATAATGTCATAAAATTCAAGGTTTTATATTCGCAACAACATCTTCTTTTTCACGAATTTTAAAATTCGTCAAGAATAACTATCGTTTTCTCTCTGGTATAATTCCATTTTTTAGATTAATGGTAACTACTTCAGTTTACAATAGAAGTACCTGAGTGTAATTCTGGGACGAATAGAGGCGAAGGCATATTTTCTTAAATTATTCATCTTTTTCACCTCTAAGGCCAAGACATAAAAGATCTCGTTTACCTGTATTTCATAATTCTATTCAAGTGGTTCCCCACTTTCCTATTCCTTAAACTAGAACATTACGGGATAAGAAGCAATGCACTATCCTTCCTTAATACGGTGCTTAGGTGTTAGCTAATTATTGTGGGTGTCATCTTTACGGGTCTGGGTAGGGGAGTGGTAGCAAACTTTAAATAATGCTGTGCTTTGAATTTAGATAAGAGAGGGTAATAGCTCTTAGCCTGTAAATTGGGCTCTGTAAAAAATAAATTATACATTTTTCCCGTTTTAAATAAGGAATACACTTTAAAAAATAGCATACATAAAAAGTTAAACGATTGCTTCATAAAATTTTTACTTGAACCTAAAGTAACTAGCACCTCTACTTTATTAAAACTAGATATTATTTCAATCTTATTTTCACAGAATATTATGAAGATCCGATATAGGTATCAAGCAACAAGTGCCAGTGAACGAGCCAGTTTCGTGCTCATGAGAGCTTGTGGTATGTCCCATAATGCCATTGCTCGAGCGACTGGTGTCAGCGTGTCCACAGTCTATAAGTGGATACAACGCTGGCTGCAGGAAGACAGTGTCAGGGCAACACCTTGTCAACACACTTCTATGGAAATAAATACTGTATTTGATGAAGTGGATGGTAGTACTGGTACTGCACGACTTACACCGACTTGGATGGATTACATGTCCTCTCACTCATTCAGTTATGAGCACCAACATCCTTTCCATAGCACTCATGAAAACATAAGCAGAATCCAACTTCTCCCGAGTGCTCACAACGTCTGGAAATGGCATACAAATCTCAACCAACTTCTGATAATCCATTGGATAAATTATTACCAGCGATCACTTCAAATGACAGAAGAAGAATATCTTCCAAGAATAGTGAACCACTTACGCTGGATTATACACTACACAGCATTTCTCCTCGAAATACTGAAAGCTATTAGCCACAACATATCTTTAAATAGAGACAAAAAGCTCTATAAAAATCGTTGATAAAACTTTAACTAATAGTAAGAATGTTCCTTTTACTATTTCACAATGCAAACACCGCACTCTCAACAGCAGTAGAGAAGACACAAATACAGGGTATGGTAATATAAATGTAGAATACACCAATAGTATGCAAATAAGTCAATATGCAGATTACGACATTATATTTGTGACGGTTCGTCCACCAGATACTTATCAATTCACACAGAGAGTTGAAAGACTTGTGTATTGTTAGTTGGAGAAAAATCCTGGAGGGGAAAGTACGAAGTACAGCAGGTATATGTTAGCCAGCACAGTTGGTGAGTTAAGTGACTGAAGTCTCAGGTATTGGTAGGATAAGACTAACTAAGATTTCCAAGACTGAATGATCCAGAGTTTTGTGTAATGGTATTGTTTATAGTTATTATGCTGATTCTAAGCATGATCTGTTGCGACAGTCATATTCTTTGATAATCTTGATCTGTTGCAACGGTCATATTCTTTGATAATTTTGATCTGTTGCGACAGTCATATTCTTTGATAATCTTGATCTGTTGCAACAGTCAATCTTATATCTTGATCTGTTGCGACAGACATATTCTTTGATAATCTTGATCTGTTGCAACAGTCATATTCTTTGACACACAAATAACCCGCACATAGAAGAGAGGAGCTTATGACGACGTTTCGGTCCGACTTGGACCATTTACAAAGTCACATTAACGAAAAGGAGAATAGGATGGGTATATATAGGCAGGAGGTGATTAGAAATGGTAGAGTGGAGCGATGGAAGAATAAGAACCGTGCCGGGATTGACGCGGCTAGGTTCAAAAGTCAGCGTCGACGTAGACTAGACCAAATTAGAACCGAGGTATAGACTCAGAGTTGGGCTAGGGCGGGCTGGAGTTGAGGTTAAGAGCTAGACCGACGGGCGGAGTTGAACATACCGATAGATGGATTAAAAGTGGAACATAGGCACGGGGAGTTAAAAAACAAGACCCAAGGAGAAAATCCCGGCAGGGAGAATGGTAGCAGAGGGAGAAGTAAGAATAAGAGGATGGTGTGTGAGGTGAGAAGTAGTAACTGAGTTTGGGTAAGAGTGAGAGAGGAAGCATCAAATACAAGACGAAGCCTCAAGGACTAGATTCTACAAGGTAAGAGTATAGAACTACAGAGGGGGGAACAAAAAAATAAAGAGGAACAAATAAGGCAGAAAAAAACAGCCAAAGAGGAAAAAGGAAAGAGGAAAATAGAAGAGGAGAAAAGAAATAGGGGAATCAGGTTAGGTCACGATGTGTTCTGAAGTTTGGAGCATTTTACAATGTAGTGAGAGAGGAAGGCATCTACAGAGACGAAGCCAGGACTAAGATTCATACAAGGAAAGTTGTGTATTAGGGAGAATTCAACCAGACGGCGACTGCTAAAGTTGGAAGTAGGGAAGACAGTTTTAGCAGAAGACCATCAGTAGGATGGCTGTGATCTCTGACGTGACAGAAAAGAGCATTGTTAGTGTCGGCAAGCCTAACACTATTTTTGTGCTCCTTAATCTGTCATAAAGAGATCGACCAGTTTCTCCGAAGTATTGAAGAGGACAGGAGGAACAAGAAATAGAGTAGACACCAGGAACATCTGTAGAGGGAGGAGAGGTATGAACGAGATTAGTGCGAAGAGTGTTAGTCTGGCGGAAAGTAAGTTTGATGTCTATGAACGGAGAGAGTTGTTGACATTAGAAAGACCGGAAATGTAGGGAAGGCAGAGGACAGAAGAGTTCCCAGGAGTAGAGAGTTTGGGAGAGAAGAAACTACGTTTAGCAGTGTGACTTTGTAAATGGTTCGAGTCGGATCGAAACGTCGTCGTAAGCTCCTCTCTTCTATGTGCGGGTTATTTGTGTATTGTTCCAGTCACGGTATTTGCCTTTTTGTTATTTATATATATTCTTTGATAATCTTGATCTGTTGCAACAGTCATATTCTTCGGTAATCTGGGAAATTCATAAGATGACTCTCGGTGTTTCTAGGTCGAGTGTATGTATTGCTAACGTCGGTCTTTCCACAAGTTTCTCCGTTATTTGACTCTACACAGAAACACCAAGAATCACCTTATTAATTTCCCAGAGGCAAAACTTAGAAAGTGACCATCGCAGCAGAATGTTTAGTATCAGCAGAATAGCCACACCCGACACCATTATTCAGAACTCATTAACATTCATCATCTTCGATGTCTTAGCGAGGATCTCTCTCAACCCTTGTTTTTCTCTGTATAAATTAATAAAGTCCCTGGTTAACGAAACGACTTCACAAATAAAGTGCCATAACGCACATACTGTGTTTTATTTATACAGCACTAGGGTAGCTTTATTAATTAGACGCACATAAAAGAAACAAATGTATTTTAATGTGATCGTTCATGACGACTTTTGTAACTTGATAAAGTCCTGTGTATGAGCATAGAGTCGTCCAAAATAATCGCATTATAAAAAATTACGAGGCACAATAAACTGACTGAAACAATAGACAGATAACCCGAACATAGAAGAAACTTATGACGACTTTTCGGTCTGACTTGGACCGAAACGTCGTCATACGTTTTTTTCCCCTATGTGTGAGTTATTTGTTTATGATCTCATTATACTGCATTCATGTCTCTTACCACAGAATATAATGGAGACAATGATACGTATTTATTAAGGGAACTCTAGCTTTCCTTGTTAGTTCCTCTGTTCCTATATTACTAAGATCTCCTACTTAGCATCTCAAACTTTGGGCGCTTTGTGACATATACGGGCTAAATACATTTTTTTAATATAATAATATTGGAGATGTTGGAGGAAACGGAGAGGTAATTTTGAGGTGTTCAGTTCCTCAGTCTTGATAAGCCTTCAGTCTCATAGTCGTGATTAATCTATAGTAGTTTATGAGGATGGAAATACACTGGAGCCAGAGGAGAGGTGCAGCAATTGAGGATATCTTCACAAGTGGGAGGACCCCACTAGTAGAAGTAGTTTATGCCAAAACAGTTGGTAGTAGACATCTAGTAATTATCATTACCCTAAAGGCATACAGCACCTGCAAGACGAATACTTATTAGTATTTTATAACATTAATGTAGTGATTCTTTGACGACAGCCATGCCATGGAATCTTGGGCCATAGGAAAACTTCTACAAACTCGACTGCTAACCTCTGGATCAACTCTAAGGCATGACATTTGATGTCTTCAACTGATGCCCATCTTCTCTGGCTCTAGTAGAGAAATATCCGTCCTCATTCATCTGATTTAGATTTATCAAGGCAATGACACAAGTGCAGTGTTGTTATAAAACCTTTGTCAACAACGTTTCGCCCTCTCAAGTGGCTTTTTAAGTCACAAACACATAATCATATTATGGGGGAGCGAGGATAAGAACAGAGGCAAGGTGGAGAGCAAGTCGTGTGAACGTAAAGTTAGTGATTCTCATGAACCGTAAAGTTGTCTGGTAAGAAGTTCAGCTGTACACTACAAACTGTTGTCATTGTTGAAGTCGAATTTAACACTGGAGATAATACAAGTGGAAAGATGATTTTACGGTGATCAGTCCTTCAACCTTTGTAGAAAGCTGAGGTCGCTAGAAGCGAGGCGTAGCGGGACCCGTTTAGTAAAAGTCATACCAAATAGTTCTCCGAACAGAGATGGAGAAGACATCTTCTGTACCAAGATACCATAGTTCTGCTGTGTCAGTCAAATAACAGTAACAACAAGTGGATTACCATGACACGTACGCAACTCTTAGATATCCTTATTGTCGAAATATTTTGCCTGTGCAGGCTTCTCTAGTTGAATATGGGCGATCACAAAACAGGAGACAATGGAAGTGGAGAGGTGATTCTGAGGTAATCAGTACCTCAGCATGAACAAAAAGTGTTGAGTCCCTTCTCCTAAATCAGAGGTATGAGACCAGAAACGTGTACTGGAGGTAGAAGAGTAGTGAAGAAGCTGGACATCAGAGGCGAGCGGAGCTCACTAGAGGAAATAGGTCAGTTTTATTTATGCTGTGAGAAATAATGATAAGTGAATTGTATTGTAGTAGGTTCCCCGGTCTTGTCCCGGCCCGGGTCAAGATGAGTGCAGATTCCAGGAATTTTCCTAGCTTGGCGTCGTTCTCTTTGACTATTTGCAATGAGCCGTTCAAGTTTATTAAGTAGTTGAGAGAATTAAAGGCACTGTTAAGGTTGATAGATTCTTGTCTTCATTTGTCTTGAAATACATTTGCGTAAGTGTTTGGATGTTTAACCTAAATAGATTCTCTCACGGTTGTTACATGGTGTGCATCACTGTAGTTGATGAATTATGCTAGTGTTTGTTGATGTCCTTATGGAAGTACAGGCATCGGTGGCAGTGCTGACTTTACTATCATCAGGGCTACAATTCGCATGTATAAAAGCAATAAAAATGCTTCTTGACATATATACTCAGAATAGCTCGACATGTATTTGGTTGATTGGTTGACCTATCTCCTACACGAGGGCCATAAAGGCTGCATGTCACCTGTACACCAGTCAAAAATATTTCAATCTCTAAAACATGGATTAAAGAAATTTCTCAGTTTATAATAGGTGATTTCATCTATACTATATGCTGCTACGTTTCTCCATAACTAGATTTCGTCGTGAGACAATTAAAAGCCTCACTGAGATCCAAGAAGACAGCATCATAACCTTTATGATGGTCCACTGCCTCAAATACCTTACTATAGAAAGCCAATAAACTTGTTACACAAGATCAGCCCCCTACCAGTCCATGTTGAAATTCATTAATCAAACTAGATGCATTTCGGTCGCTGCACCATCCGAGAAAGGTATCTCCGTACTGCATAACCTCAGCCCCCTGTGCGTCAGAGCACACGAAATGAATAGTACAGCGTGAGACATATGTTTATACAGCAGTTTAATATAAGCAGTGAATAAAAAAAAACGAATCAGTAGAGGCATTCACACCTTATCACATGGACACTAATACTCAATTTCATAAATTAAAATAGCAAATTAGGGCATACACATCCTGATAATAATTCAATTCTTTCACTAAGAAAGAAAAGCTTTAAAGCCAAGCATTCAGGATCTTGTAGTCCCTGTGCGATCCATTTCAAACATTTTATGTACTACAGAGAGCTGAGGCCATCAGGCCTCCCATCATTGTCTCTGGGTCTTATGCTGGGTGATCGGCTGCTGTATAGTCCTTGTGGCTTAGCGCTTCTTTTTGATTATAATAATAATAATGGGTGATCGGCTAAATTTGAAAATAAACTCATGGACTCTGTTTTGTCTATCATGCATATGTTCAAGAACATCTTCACAATAGTTATGAATGCCTCTTTGTTTCTCTGAGTCTATCAGGTCGCATATATAGGTGAAGCTGGTGATCGTCGACATCATTTGATGGCTCAGAGGTAATATGGGATGTCCTGGTTTGCTCTCTGGTCTTGAATTGTCACGCGAGATTAATACACATGTAGCCTGTGAAACATATTCTCCCCCCCCCCCAAAAAAAAGGTGTGGATAGGGAGACTAAACATAACCTTTCACAAATGATTTCAAGATATTAACCCCAGTACCAGCAAAAGTTGTCATATTTAACACTGAGGACTGGAGCAATGTGCTACACCTCCCAGAGTCCCAGAAGGAGGCAACTTTAGAGAGAGGCTCTGTGTTCGAGAATGCTACTCTAGAAATACTATAAAATGGACACAGTGTTACATTCACAATTTCACTGGTGGAATGTGTATAGCCAGGTTGTTAATATGTGAAGGCTTACTCAGCCCTGTAACAACTTCAGACAGTATTACCAAGGCTGGCTCCTCCTAAGGAAAATTAATGTATAGAAAAAGAAATAATAATTCACATACATAAACACTTTATTATTTAGAAAATATAAAATATAAAACACTTAAATATGAAGTATTAATCCTACATTAAAGAAAATGAAAAATGAAAAATATAAATGATAACTGAATTCAACGCTAATATAAATGTATATAAAACGTGGGTGTCTGGTGTTGGTGACACTGCGTGTTGTTGAAATCGTAGCCGTTGCTGATGATGGGGGGGGGGTCGCAGGTGTTGATGACAACCCTCTGGCTCGTTCTTCGCAGATTTTCTAGCTTTCAATAATCCTTCCAGATGACAGGAAAGCAGGTTTTCTCCACTGCAATGATGAGGAGTTATATCCTGCATAGATGTTCAAAGCGGTACCAGAAAATAACATTCCTAACCTGGTAGCCCAGGTGTCAGCAGGCCATTCACAGAGGGTAGCGGTATTTTCAAACCTGATAATGTATGAAGTAATGTCTTCATCCTCTGTGAAGGGAGGTAAATTAGATGTTGGAATATGTGCACTGACTGCATGATGTTCAATTACTCCTTCCTCTAATTGTTGTTGTGTAAGAGTTAACTTTTTATTCTCTAATTCAAGGCGAACTTTTTCGAGCTCGCGATCCTTTTCTCTCTCTATTAACTCGAGTTCTCTAGCTTTTTCCTAATGTTCTCTAGCTTTTTCCTCACGTTCTCTAGCTTTTTCCTCAACTTCTCTATCCTTTGCTCTTTCCTCAAGTTCTCTTAATTTAACTTGTTCTTCACGTACTCTAGCTCTCTCCTCACGATCAAGTCTATCACGCTTCTTTTTGTCTTCTCTCTCTCTTTCTAACTGTCTTTCTTGGATTTCTCTCTCAATTCTCGCTCTCTCCTTTTTCTCTTCTCTTTCGATTCTCTCTCTCTCCTTTTCTTCTTCTCTTTCCCTTTCTAACTGTCTTTCTTCTCTCTCAGTTTTCTCTCTTTCAAGTCTTTCCTGGATCTTAGCACTAATGGAAGATTCTAAATTTTTCCCTGTTATTCCTAACTTCCAGCATTCATCCAAAACTGGTATTCCTTCATACTTGCAAAAATAACTTAAACTATTAGGGGAAATGAAACGGGTATTAAAGAAAACGGAGGGTTCATTCCTGCTCCGCTCAAACTGTAAATAAACCAGAGGGCTCGATCCCTGCTTCAATTAAACAATATGTATTAATGAAAACGAAGGGTTCTATGCCGGCTCCGAGCAAACAGTAAGTAGAATGGGGTCATTTGACCATCCAATCTTCTCACCAACAAATCAAGAGTGTCCTACGACAGTTCCCTTGATAAAATAAAGAGCTCAATGAAACAAATTGTCACTGGAAAATCTCGGGTCCCTAGAGTCTAATCCTCCAAAGTGTTTCTAGCTCGAACAAAAAGGTGGCAGAATTAAATATTATATCCTGCCTGACTTGACTTACAATAAATTGAGACTATAACAATCACCAAATCTTTTAAATACCTGTACTGTAGTCCTACCATAGAGAATGATTACTCATGGCTGGTGGTAACCGTCTGTGGTATGCGGCGTTGAAGTTCCAATGGTAGATTCGAGATGGAGTTGAATCTTGATTTAGTCGAGTTGATCCTGGCAAGGTCGCCACTTGTGAAGGCTTACTCAGCCCTGTAACAACTTCAGTCAGTATTACCAAGGCTGGCTCCTCCTCAGGAAAATTAATGTATAGAAAAAGAAATAATAATTCACAAACATAAACACTTTATTATTTAGAAAATATAAAATATAAAACACTTAAATATGAAGCATTCATCCTACATTAAAGAAAATGAAAAATGAAAAATATAAATGATAACTGAATTCAACGCTAATATAAATGTATATAAAACGTGGGTGTCTGGTGTTGGTGACACTGCGTGTTGTTGAAATCGTAGCCGTTGCTGATGATGGGGGGGGGGGTTCGCAGGTGTTGATGACAACCCTCTGGCTAGTTCTTCACAGATTTTCTAGCTTTCAATAATCCTTCCAGATGACAGGAAAGCAGGTTTTCTCCACTGCAATGATGAGGGGTTATATCCTGCTACTTGCATACACAAACAGGTAAGTGGATCAAAATTTGGGACATCTCAGAACGTTAGTCCGTCTCCTTCAATTCTACTCGTTGATTGGCAGGTGACCCTCTCTGTCATCCAAGCTGGAAAGATAGACAGGTTACCCACTGCTTAAGAAATCACTCTCCATGATAAGTACAATACCTAAAAGATGTGGTGATTATTACAACAGTCAACTTAGAGCAAGACTGAAAGGACTAAGTTTATTATTGGTCAAAAGTGAAGCTTTAACCAATAAATCCACTAGAATACAAGGCAGGCATGTACTTACAGTAGCGTGGGAGCTGTGAGTCTAGTGATTACTGTTTGGACCGGAGCCCCACACGTCACCTTTCGGGGGGGGGGGAAGAAGGAGGGGAAGGGATAGCTGGAACTAGACTGACCCTACCTTAACAAGCAGCCGGCAATCAATCTATCACTTTCGGGGAGGGGGAAAAAAGGGGGGGGGCGATAGCGGAAGCTGGACTTACCCTACCTTAACAAGTAGCCGGCAATGAAACTATTGTTACTATATCGCTACTTTTATCTATTGAACTTTTCCCTCACATAATATAAATTATTATTAGGCGGAATTTTCACGTG
Organism: Cherax quadricarinatus; assembly: GCF_026875155.1. Lineage (NCBI taxonomy): Eukaryota > Metazoa > Arthropoda > Malacostraca > Decapoda > Parastacidae > Cherax > Cherax quadricarinatus. The sequence goes on along the minus strand of NC_069428.1, from coordinate 43,614,449 downwards.
GGTCTTGGAACTGATTTGGCTCATGTGGTTCCCATACAGTCTGAACAGGAATTTGTCTCCAAAACTAATAGGCTGTTGGCTTATTAGTTTTTCAGCCTAAAATGAAGCTCGCATGTGTCCTAAAATACTGCTCACATGTGTCCCAATTTATTGTATTAGCTGCAATTCAACCTCTGGTTTAATTTTGTAGTATCAACTGGCCCAACACTGATCACCTGGTATTAGGTAACTCAAATACATGTACTGACTCAGGTAAATTTGGTCTTTGATATTAGTTCAGCTGAGCTGTGTTGGCACAACCGACGCTCAATGTTCAAAGAATCTCAAAGTTATTAAGCAACTTACTAACCCCTTTCAACTGAGAAATATTTTTCATATTCATGATGCATTTTAAGATCGTCAGTCGTATTGGCTACAAGGTGCTCCATCAGAAATAACTAGCGGTGTATGTTTGCTTTCTTACACCATCCTGGGAAAGCAACTTTTATGCCCATGGGAAGACAGTAACGAAATGATGGAACACATGACAGCAAAGTGCATGGAGGCAAAGGAGAAGTTCGTGCCAAGGGGCAACAGCAACAATGGAAAGACCAGATTGAGGCCAAAGCCAAGTGTGCTAGAGCATGGAAAGAGTATAGACGGAAAGAGACTTGGGAAAACAGGGAGTTGAGCAGAAGAGCCAGAAATGAATATGCATGGATAAGGAGAGAGGCCCAAAGGAAATACGAGAATGACACACTATCAAAAGCCAAAACTGACCCAAAGCTGTTATGCAGCCACATTAGAAGGAAAGCAACAGTCAAGGACCAGGTGATCAGGCTGAAGAAGGAAGGAAGGGAGTTCACAGAGAGCGACCAGGAAGTATGTGAGGAGCTCAGTCCAAGATTCAGGGAAGTATTCACAGTGGAGAGAGTGAGAGAGGCTTCCAGCAAACCAAGGGAGTAGTATGCACCAACAAGTGCTGGAAACATTGCACACAACCGAGGAGGAGGTGTAGAAACTGCAAGATGAACTAGGTACCTCGATGGCAGTGGGCCAAGATAACATCTATCCGTGGGTCTTAAGAGAGGGAGTAGATGCACTATGTGTACCACTTCCGATAATCTTCAGTAAATCTATTGAAACAAGGCAACTGCCTGGGGTGCAAAAGACAGCAAACGTAGTCCCAATTTTTAAGAAAGAAGACAGACAGGCAGCACTAAACTACAGATCTGTGTCGATGACGTGTATAGTATGTAAAGTTATAGAGATGATTATCAGAAGAGCGGTGGAGCACCTAGAAAGGAACGGGCTCATATATGACAACCAACAGAGCTTCAGGGAAGAGAAATCCTGCATCACAAATCTACTGGAGTTCTACGATAAGGCAACAGAGGTAAGACAGGAGAGATAGGAATGGGTAGATTGCATATTCTTGGAATGTAAGAAGGCTTTCGATAGAGACCACACAAAAGACTAGTTGAAAAGCTAGAGGAGCAGGCAGGAATAGCAGGGAGAGTGTTGCAGTGGATCAGGGAATACCTGACAGGAAGGAAACAACATGTGTTGGTAATTGACGAAGTGTCAGAGTGGGTGCATGTGTCGAGTAGGGTGCCACAAAGGTTAGTCCTAAGGCCGGTGCTGTTTCTGGTATATGTGAATCACATGACAAAGGAATAGATTCAGAGATGTCCATGCCTGCAGATGATACGAAGCTAATGGGGCAAATAAAAGTGGACGAGGATCAAGCAAGCCTTCAAGAGGATCTGGACAGGCCGCAAACCTTGTCCTATAAATGGTTCCTGGAGTTTAACCTCAGCATGAAGTTTGCGGAAGGATAAAAATGACCGCAGACGGGGTACAGTCTAGGAGGTCAAAGGCAGCAAACAGAGTACATCTCCTGAGGTGCACATCAACCAAATAACTACTGCAGCATACAGGCGCCTGGCAAACCTAAGAATAGCGTTTTGACATCCGAGTAAGGACTCATTCAGACACTGTACACTGTGTACGTCAGGCCCATATGGAACCCACACCTGGTCAAACAGGTTAAAAAATTAAAAAACAAGTGGAAAGGTTTGCAGCAAGACTAATCCCGGAGCTAAAGGGTATGTCCTACAAGGAGAGGTTAAGGGAACTCAACCTGACCATACTCGAAGACATGAGAGATAGGGGAGATATGATAATGATATATAAAATACAGAAATAAATTGACAAAGTGGATAGGGACAGAATGTTTCAGAGATGGGACACAGCAACAAGAGGTCACAGCTGGAAGATGAAAACCCAGATGAGTCACAGGGATGTTTGGAAGTATTTCTTCAGTCATAGAGTTGTCTGGAAGTGGAACAATGTGGAGAACGAAGTAGTGGAGACAGGAACCACACAAAGCTTTAAGAAGAGGTTCGATAAAGCTCGTGGAGAAGGAAAAGAGTCGTCCTAGTAGGGACCAGCAAAGAGGCGACTCCAGGAGCTATGTATTGACCTCAGCTACCACAACTAGGTGAGTAAACGCACACACACACACGCACCTTGGCGTAGATCTAGTAGCGACTAGCAAAAGGGCGGGGCCAGGAGCTATGAATCCACCCATACAACCATAACTAGGTGAGTACAGCTAGGTGAGTACACACACACACGCCTGTTAAACAAAATGATTTTGTGTTCGTCAATATATTCACTAATTATGTTTTCGTTGCAGTGTCTCAGTAAAGAGGATGACGAGTATATTGTGGATGGTGTTTCCATTGTCTGTTGTGTGTTGGGGAGATGTGCAGATACCAGCACCTGTTGGTAGGTCATACAATGTACTTGTACATGTAAGTTGTGAAGATACCAGCACCTGTTGGTAGGTCATACAATGTACTTATATACGTAAGTTGTTCAGATACCAGCACATGTTGGTAGGTCATACAGTGTACTTGCATATGTAAGTTGTGTAGATACCAGCACATGTTGGTAGGTCATACAATGTACTTGTATATGTAAGTTGTGTAGATACCAGCACCTGTTGGTAGGTCATACGATGTACTTGTATATGTAAGTTGTGCAGATACCAGCACCTGTTGGTAGGTCATACAGTGTAGTTTTATATGTAAGTTGTGCAGATACCAGCACCTGTTGGTAGGTCATACAGTGTACTTATATATGTAAGTTGTGCAGATACCAGCACCTGTTGGTAGGTCATACAATGTACTTGTATATGTAAGTTGTGTAGATACCAGCACATGTTGGTAGGTCATACAATGTACTTGCATGTGTAAGTTGTGCAGATACCAGCACCTGTTGGTAGGTCATACAATGTACTTGTATATGTAAGTTGTGTAGATACCAGCACCTGTTGGTAGGTCATACGATGTACTTGTATATGTAAGTTGTGCAGATACCAGCACCTGTTGGTAGGTCATACAGTGTAGTTTTATATGTAAGTTGTGCAGATACCAGCACCTGTTGGTAGGTCATACAGTGTACTTATATATGTAAGTTGTGCAGATACCAGCACCAGTTGGTAGGTCATACAATGTACTTGTATATGTAAGTTGTGTAGATACCAGCACATGTTGGTAGGTCATACAATGTACTTACATATGTAAGTTGTGCAGATACCAGCACCTGTTGGTAGGTCATACAATGCACTTGTATATGTAAGTTGTGTAGATACCAGCACATGTTGGTAGGTCATACAATGTGCTTGCATGTGTAAGTTGTGTAGATACCAGCACCTGTTGGTAGGTCATACAATGTACTTATATATGTAAGTTTTGTAGATACCAGCACATGTTGGTAGGTCATACAATATACTTGTATAGGTAAGTTGTGTAGATACCAGCACGTGTTGGAAGGTCATACAATGTACTTGTATATGTAAGTTGTGTAGATACCAGCACCTGTTGGTAGGTCGTTTCGTTGGTAAACCAGTACCAAACTAGAACACCAAACGTAGCCTAGGGTTTATCCCTTTACCAGTCATGTTTACTAGTGGACTCACGATATTCTCCCTCTCGGCCACGACAAAACACACCCTTTGCTTCATATTCATATTCTCGTTGCAAAGAACTCTGTCCATAATTTTACTCTGCGAGTCCTCAGCCGATGAAATATTCTTACCTTTACTGGTCATCGCCATGTGATTCTTTATGACCGATCCACATCCAAAACGTAACACAGAGAAGGATCTTGTAGTCTTGATAGGCGTTCCTTTAATCTTCTTATTTCAGCTTCAGATCTTTCTTATCTACCAGTTTCTACTCATTGCTACTTCTCTCCTTTTCGTTTCTCCTTTTCCTTGTTTCAGGAATGCAACTTTTACTCCTCTTTAAAACACTGAATCTCCTTCTACCTTCCCCCAGCTCTTTCACCTGATGATTCTGTTATTTAAAGGTCTTAGATGCCATTCACTGGAACAATTAGCAAGATCCAGTCATTTCTGTTCTTGATTCCAGACCTCAAAAATGTAACAAATAAAGAGTCTAAACTTCATTTTCTGACAGGTAAACAGGATATGAAGTGGTCCATGATGCGCCTGCAGCAGACTGGTCTCTCAACACAGGTGATGGAGGCTTGGCTGGTCACACAGGTGGTGGAGGCTGTGTTGACCTCAACACAACATGGCAGCTACTCTGTAATTTTTATTACGGACGGCACTACCTCACCCTCCACTATCTTCATGGCAAGTGTCTCAGGCTTTTCGTTACATATTATGTTCTGAAAATAATCTTAACAGCTTTCGCTGTTGAGATAATGATTGATTATTTATAATAATAAGCCATTATATTTAACTTAATCATTAATTTAAATTAATTAATCAACTGTGCATTAATTATTTAATAAACCATTAATATCAAGATAGCTTGAAATTGAGTCGCATCTTGAAAGAATAATTGTGGTTAAAGGTGTCCTTGAAGGGTTTAACTGGCTGCCTCATTTATTTTTAAATTTCACGTTCTTCCTCTAAACTTATCAGTGCTGGTTCACTGTACAGGGGAAAGTGTACAGCAGGAGCCTTATCATCAATGTTATAAAGTCTATAACAAAATATTAACGCTGATACATTTGATAAGATGAATGATGCAAAATTAGTTTAGTCTGCGAAGTTCCAAATTTATAATTTTATTGTTATAGTTAAAAAAATAAATGATCAGATTCAAAGCATTTTTTTGAGAATGCCTTTTCAGATAGGTTTGAATTTTCAGTCCTGATGGGATTCATTAAAAGAAAACTTGGCATTCACTTTGAGGCCTGTAAATTATAATTTGCCAATTTTATTAAATAAATTGTTGGTAGGTTGGTAGACTGCAACCACCCAGGGAAGTACTACCGTCCTGCCAGATGACTGTGAAACAGAAACCTGTAACTGTTTTACATGATGGTAGGATTGCTGGTTTCTTTTTCTGTCTCATAAACACGCTAGATAACAGGGATATCTTGCTACTCCTACTTACACTTTGCTCACACTTCACAGACACGCACATGCACATATATATACATACATCTAGGTTTTTCTCCTTTTTCTAAATAGCTCTTGTTCTTCTTTATTTCTTCTATTGTCAATGGGGAAGTGGAAAATAATCTTTCCTCCGTAAGCCATGCGTGTCGTATGAGGCGACTAAAATGCCGGGAGTAATGGGCTAGTAACCCCTTCTCCTGTAGACATTTATTAAAAAAGAGAAGAAGAAAAACTTTATAAAACTGGGATGCTTAAATGTGCGTGGATGTAGTGCGGATGACAAGAAACAGATGGTTGCTGATGTTATGAATGAAAAGAAGTTGGATGTCCTGGCCCTAAGCGAAACAAAGCTGAAGGGGGTAGGGGAGTTTCGGTGGGGAGAAATAAATGGGATTAAATCTGGAGTATCTGAGAGAGTTAGAGTTAAGGAAGGGGTAGCAATAATGTTGAAGGATCAGTAATGGAAGGAGAAGAGAGAATATGAATGTGTAAATTCAAGGATTATGTGGATTAAAGTAAAGGTTGGATGCGAAAAGTGGGTCATAATAAAAGTGTATGCACCTGAAGAAAAGAGGAATGTAGAGGAGAGAGAGAGATTTTGGGAGATGTTAAGTGAATGTATAGGAAACTTTGAACCAAGTGAAAGAGTAATTGTGGTAGGGGACCTGAATGCTAAAGTAGGAGAAACTTTTAGAGAGGATATGGTAGGTAAGTTTGGGGTGCCAGGTGTAAATGATAATGGGAGCCCTTTGATTGAACTTTGTATAGAAAGGGGTTTATTTATAGATAATACATTTTTTAAGAAGAGGATAAATAAGTATACAAGATATGATATAGGGCGAAATGACAGTAGTTTGTTGGATTATGTATTGGTAGATAAATGACTGTTGAGTAGACTTCAAGATGTCCATGTTTATAGAGGGGCCACAGATATATCAGATCACTTTTTAGTTGTAGCTACAGTGAGAGTGAAAGGAAGATGGGATACAAGGAGAATAGAAGCATCAGGTAAGAGAGAGGTGAAGGTTTATAAACTAAAAGAGGAGGCAGTTAGGGTAAGATATAAGCAACTTTTAGAGGATAGATGGGCTAATGAGAGCATAGGCAATGGTGTCGAAGATGTATGGGGTAGGATTAAAAATGTAGTTTTAGAGTGTTCAGCAGAAGTTTGTGGTTACAGGAAAGTGGGTGCGAGAGGGAAGAGGAGCGATTGGTGGAATGATGATGTAAAGAGAGCAGTAAGGGAGAAAAAGTTAGCATACGAAAAGTTTTTACAAAGTAGAAGTGATGCAAAGAAGAAAGAGTAAATGGAGAAAAAGAGAGAGGTTAAGAGAGTGGTGAAGCAATGTAAAAAGAGAGCAAATGAAAGAGTGAGTGAGATGTTGTCAACAAATTTTGTTGAAAATAAGAAAAAGTTTTGGAGTGAGATTAACAAGTTAAGGAAGCCTAGAGAACAAATGAATTTGTTAGTTAAAAATATTAGAGGAGAGTTGTTAAATGGAGAGTTAGAGGTATTGGGAAGATGGAGGGAATATTTTGAGGAATTGTTAAATGTTGATGAAGATAGGGAAGCTGTGATTTCGTGTATAGGGCAAGGAGGAATAACATCTTGTAGGAGTGAGGAAGAGCCAGTTGTGAGTGTGGGGGAAGTTCGTGAGGCAGTAGATAAAATGAAACTGGGTAATTAGGCAGCTGGGATTGATGGGATAAAGTTAGAAATGTTAAAAGCAGGTGGGGATATAGTTTTGGAGTGGTTAATGCTATTATTTAATAAATGTATGGAAGAGGGTAAGGTGCCTAGGGATTGACAGAGAGCATGCATAGTTCCTTTGTATAAAGGCAAAGGGGACAAAAGAGAGTGCAAAAATTATAGGGGGATAAGTCTGTTGAGTATACTTGGTAAAGTGTATGATAGAATTATTATTGAAAGAATTAAGAGTAGGATAACAGATGAACAAGGAGGCTTTAGGAAAGGTAGGGGGTGTGTAGATCAAGTGTTTACAGTGAGACATATTAGTGAACAGTATTTAGATAAGGCTAAAGAGGTTTTTGTGGCATTTATGGATTTGAAAAGGCGAATGACAGGGTGGATAGGGGGGCAATGTGGCAGATGTTGCAGGTGTATCATATAGGAGGTAGGTTACTGAAAGCAGTGAACACTTTTTACGAGGATAGTTAGTCTCAAGTTAGAGTATGCAGGAAAGAGGGAGATTATTTCCCAGTAAAAGTAGGCCTTAGACAAGGATGTGTGATGTCACCGTGGTTGTTTAATATATTTATAGATGGGGTTGTAAGAGAAGTAAATGCGAGGATCTTGGCAAGAGGCGGGGAGTTAAAAGATAAAGAATCACACATAAAGTGGGAGTTGTCAGAGTTGCTTTTTGCTGATGACACTGTGCTCTTAGGAGATTCTGAAGAGAAGTTGCAGAGGTTGGTGGATGAATTTGGTAGGGTATGTAAAAGAAGAAAATTAAAAGTGAATACAGGAAAGAGTAAGGTTATGAGGATAACAAAAATATTAGGTGATGAAAAATTGGATATCAGATTGGAGGGAGAGAGTATGGAAGAGGTGAATGTATTCCGATATTTGGGAGTGGACGTGTCAGCAGATGGGTCTATGGAAGATGAGGTGAATCATAGAATTGATGAGGGGAAAAGGGTGAGTGGTGCACTTAGGAGTCTGTGGAGACAAAGAACTTTGTCCTTGGAGGCAAAGAGGGGAATGTATGAGAGTATAGTTTTACCAACGCTCTTATATGGGTGTGAAGCATGGGTGATGAATGTTGCAGCGATGAGAAGGCTGGAGGCAGTGGAGATGTCATGTCTGAGGGCCATGTGTAGTGTGAATATTATGCAGAGAATTTGTAGTTTGGAAGTTAGGAGGACGTGAAGGATTGCCAAAACTGTTGTCCAGAGGTCTGAGGAAGGCTTGTTAAGGTGGTTCGGACATGTAGAGAGAATGGAGCGAAACAGAATGACTTCAAGAGTGTATCAGTCTGTAATGGAAGGAAGGCGGGGTAGGGGTCGGCCTAGGAAAGATTGGAGGGAGGGGATAAAGGAGGTTTTGTGTGCGAGGGACTTGGATTTCCAGCAAGCATGCATGAGCGTGTTTGATAGGAGTGAATGGAGACAAATGGTTTTTAATACTTGACGTGCTGTTGGAGTGTGAACAAAGTAACATTTATGAAGGGATTCAGGGAAACCGGCAGGCAGTACTTGAGTCCTGGAGATGGGAAGTACAGTGCCTGCACTCTGAAGGAGGGGTGTTAATGTTGCAGTTTAAAAACTGTAGTGTAAAGCACCCCTCTGGAAAGACAGTGATGGAGTGAATGATGGTGAAAATTTTTCTTTGTCGGGCCACCCTGCCTTGGTGGGAACCGGCCAGTGTGTTAATAAAAAAAATTAATGAAAATAAAATTGTTTTCCATATAATAACTAGAAAATACGTTTTCTGATCGTCTTCAAGTATTAAGAACAAGTGAATCGTTATAGGAAGTATTTTTGTATTGAACTTCGGCGATGTTAGAGCTTTTCCTAATTTTACCCCCAAAAAAAATGTATGAAAATGAGTCCATTTTCATACATTTTTTTTTTTTTAAAATTAGGAAAAGCTCTAACATCGCCGAAGTTCAATACAAAAATACTTCCTATAAAGATTCACTTGTTCTTAATACTTGAAGACGATCAGAAAACGTATTTTCTAGTTATTATATGGAAAACAATTTTTCCTAAATTTTATGAAGATTTTTTTTTTAAATCGAAGTGAGAAAAGGTGCAACTGATCCAGGGAATTATCATTGAATTATATAATTATATTTGAGCAGATGAAAAGTAATTAACTAATCCCCTAAATCAACCATAAAGTAGTAATTTCTCAGAAGAGCTTAATATATAAATATGACGTTCAATGATTTGAATTAAATGAAAATTTCTAGCAAATATATTAATCTCCCCCTTTTACTATATTCTCTTTCTTAAATTTTAATGTCAAATATTTATTTGCTGTGTAGTTGATTGCACAAATCTTTTTGTTGATATTGTGAAAAATATTACGTGTTTAAAAAATTTAAGACTTTGTTTAGACAATTTATACCACGAGGAGAATTTATGGGGCATTTTTTTTGGTGCCTCGTAACTAGTAACAAATAATATATTAGCTTCACATGAAATATTTTTTTTCCTTTCAGATAATAGATCATCTACGGTTTCCAGGAGGAGCTGGATTTTTCGAAGCAGTAATTAATGGATCTGATTTCAAGCAGAGGGACGAGTACCTCTCTCTGCTGGTTGATAATGTTAAGATGGTAAGCTGTTTGCTTATTGTTAGGTAGGTACCAGATTATGTTTACATCGTTGCTACCCTAAGTAAGGCAATTGTTTATTTTGGCTGTCACTGTAATGTTATAGAAATCTAGTCATTCACACTAATACTAAAGCTATGTCCATTACTGCTGAGGTTGGTGAACCTCCTATCTCTGATAGATTATAGAGATTATTGAATACAATTTCTACAATAAACAGCTGCGGAAGTTGTCATCATACACAACAATTGTAGTGATAAGTGACGAGGCAACCTTCCTCGCCGCCTTCGTTAAGTGGTCCGTCAAGGGGCGACTCATGGTGTGGTCGACGAGGCTCCTCATCCTCACTCACTCTCGCCTCATGGAGCTGCAGGATCTCCACACAACCTTGTCCAACCTCAACTCTATGTTGGTTATTATCAACGACGACACAACAAACATCAGGTGATGAGCGTTTCGCAATATATACTTAAAAAAAGATTAAATATAATAACTCTTAACAGCATACACTACTGAGGGAAAAAATATCGTTATAGAAAAAGAAGCGAGTAGAAATGCGCGTCCTCAGGTCATCAGTACCAGGACTCTTGCTCTTCTTAATATATAAGAGATCAAATTCCATATATAGTTCTTTGATGATAATAACAATAATGAGAGAAAAAAACCTTAGGTGACGAAGATAGGTTACAAGAAACCTAAGACAGATTATAAAATATAAACTGGTAGAGAAGAAGCTACACAAAGTATGCAACGAGAAGAACTTTTCACGATTTGTTACTCCAAGATATAGTTAAGATTTCATTACATGAGCACTGTCGATAAATATTTTAGCTTATGCTATATTCAAGAGACCACTGTAATTTATGCAGGAGACTCGTAATGTTGGAGAGTCTATAAAAAAAAATAAAAGAAAGAATGGGGAAGAAGAGGTTTTAGTAACTCCTGGAGTTGCCCAAAGTATTTTCTAACTAGCGTGGCTGACTCGGTACATTTGTGGCCTAGAAAATGTAATATGGTGAGACTCTCAATTTCAAGGGCCTGAGAGTAATCATAGCAATTAATATTCAGCCAGAGGAACGTATTTATCACATAAAATCAGTATGGCTAACAATATTAGAATTCCTTTCAGATACCTCAATAAGGAATCGTTCAAAACACTGTAGAAGACATATGTCATATCTGTTTTAAAATGTAGCACTAACATAGATTCCTCATCTGAGAAAACAGCAGTTCATGTGTTTATTATATAAGTTATAAAATTCATAAGTTGTCACCTACACAACATGAAACTGTGAGGAGTAATACATGTGTGCAACAGATGGAATCTTTATTATCCAAACGTTTCATATTGCGCTGTAGGTTTCATCAGTAGAATACAGAGATGGATTTCACTCCGGGATGGATCACCTTTGATGAAAAACGAAGAAGACGAAGCGAAGAGGTAAGTCTAATAAAATCAGTCATCACTCTTGGTGCAAGAAAATAAGTCTCTTTGCCTAAAGCAGGTGTTTGTGGGTGTAGTGTAACAGTTTGGAGATGAGATCGCAAGTGATCTGGATCCACTAGTGGAAGTAGGTCATGCTTAACAGCCGTTAGACAAACTAGAGAATCACGGTTATCAAGCAAAACAGTAAATGACCTTGTGAATGCATAATCCTACACTGCGGGGAGTCCTTCGAAACTTATGCCTCAACAGAAAGACTGAGCTATAGACTTAAGGAATAAGCAGAAATTAAAGGAAAGTGATTCTGTTGATCTAGAAATGTTTGGAGACCAGAAGACAGAGTTACTGTTAAGGAGAAAGGCTCAGACTGGGAAAATGTGACGAGAGGATTCCTGAAGATTTAATATTAGGACCCATAAAATTTGTACTTGGAAGCGACCAACCATAGAGGACTAATTTATTTTTTGGGGGGGGATGGTGAAATTAAACTAAATATAATATTTCGACATGAGAAGGATCGCGTGGTTACCGACATGCTCAAACGAGGGGCTACTGAATTTCAGCATCAGTGTAGAGTCACGAAAATGTACAGGAAGAAATCAAATCTCTGGTAGAGGGGAAGACTATTGCATCGATCATCTTAGCTGACACACACGTTAACCGCATCACAGAGGCAGCATATCCAAGACTGGCTGCTCTAATGAACAAACGAAAAGAGTTTTTCACATTATACACAACATATATGAGAGCAGTGTCAGAGAATGCTCTGCCAAAATGGTGTCCACACACGGTTAAATATGTGCAAAAATATTACAAGGTCCTGACGTTTACAACCAGTTTAATTCAAGAACTGAGGAATCCATTATGAGCAGAGAATAACGGAAATGAACCTAATGATCTATTAGGAGAAAAAAGCCAGAGAAGGAAAGATTAAAAGAAATGAATTCAATGAAATTAGATGACAAGAACAGTAGAAGCCATGAGAACATATACACAAACACAATATACATGCATATTAGTAGAACAGATAATCACATTCACGTGTACATACCTATGTATGTCGCAATGTATTTTCACTAAAGAACTAGTGTATAAGTTGGTGTTACAGGTGCAGTGTTTACGTCCAGCTGCCGTATAGTCCGCGGGGATCCCAGGTTGTGCAGGTGGCCTCCTGGACACCTCGTCGTGGCCTCCTCCTCACCTCACACCTCCCACTCTTCCCGGAAAAATTCTCAAAGTGAGTTTCAGAAACTAGATTGTACTCGTTTGCGAATTGTTAAGTAACAAAAAAAGGCACAATACCGTGACTGAAACGATACACAAATAACCCGCACATAGAAGAGATGTGCGGGTTATTTGTGTATAGTGAATTGTTAAGTATTGTAAACTCCATTTCGAAGTTCACTGCATGTGTCAGGAAGAGATGAAATAATTTATCACAAGCCTCATGCTCCGGGGTGTGGGAAACAACACCTAGCTTCAGCTAGGCGCCTATTCCTATCTGGCTCTGGCTATGTGGCAAAAGTAACGAACACTTTGATGCAAAGTGCACAGCCTGTCGGCCGTTTCTCACCGAGGCAGGGTGACCTAAAAAGAAAGAAAAAACATTCATCATCATTCAACACTTTTACCATCACTCATACATAATCACTGTCTTAGCTGAAGCGCTCAGATACTATATTTTGTTAAAGTCTCTAAATATCCAAACTACCTCATCAAATTCCCCCTTCCTCAGCTCTCTTGATTTAGTAACCTCGCACCTCCTCCTAATTTCCAAACTGCGGATTCTCTTCACTATACTCACACCACACACTATATTCACTATATTCACACCTCACTATATTCACTATATTCACATCTCAGACATGACATCTCCACTGCCTCCAGCCTTCTCCTTGTTACAACATTCACTACCCAAGCTTCACACCCATATAAGCGCGTTGGTATAACTATATTTTCATACATTTCCCCTCCTTGGTTCCATGGATAATGTTGGTTGTCTCCACAGACTCCTCAGTTCACCACTCACCTTCTCATCCCTCATCAATTCTATGATTCACCTCATTATTCATATACCCATCTGCTGACACGTCCACTCCCAAATACATTCACTTCTTCCATACTCCCTCCCTCCACTCTGATATCCAATCCTTCATTACCTAAGTTTTTTATCCTCATCACCTTACTCTTTCCTGCGTTCACTTTAAATTTCCTTCTTTTACACACCCTACCAAACTCATCCACCAACCTCTGCAACTTCTCTTCAGAATCTCTCAAAAACACAGTGTCATCAGTAAAGATTAACTGTGACAACTCACACTTAAGAAAATAAGAAAGAAGGAACATTGCAACAGGCCTACTGACCCATGCAGAGCAGGTCCATGTCTTCCCCCGGATTAGCCCAATGACCCACCCAGTCTGGTCACCTCCACTTAAGGATGGAGCACGGCACCAGACCCAGCAGCACAAGCTAGTCAGGTCCAACTCACACCCACCCACACTCACTCATGTGTTTATCTAACCTATTTTTAAAACTACACAACGTTTTAGCCTCAGTAACTGTACTCGGGAGTTTGTTCCACTCATCCACAACTCTAATACCAAACCAGTGCTTTCCTATATCCTTCCTGAATCTAAATTTTTCCAACTTGAAACCATTGCTGCGAGTCCTGTCTTGGCTGGAAATTTTCAGCACGCTATTTACATCACTTTTATTTATTCCTGTTTTCCATTTATACATCTCGATCATATCCCCCCTAATTCCACGCCTTTCTAGAGAATGCAGATTCAGGGCCCTCAGTCTATCCTCATAGAGAAGATTTCTGATACATGGGATCATCTTTGTCATCCTCCTCTGTACGTTTTCCAGTGAATTTATATCCATTATGTAATACGGTGACCAGAACTGTGCAGCATATTCTAAATGAGGTCTAACCAAGGATATATAGAGTAAGAACAACCTGAGGACTTCTATTATTTATACTTCTAGATATGAAGCCAAGAATTCTGTTAGCTTTATTGTGAACACTAATGTACTGTGCAGCCAGCAGCAACAGCCTGGTTGATCAGGCTCTGATCCACCAGGAGGCCTGGTCACAGACCGGGCCACGGGGGCGTTGACCCCCGGAACTCTCTCCAGGTAAACTGTTGTCTTGGTTTTAGATTACTGCTAACCAGAACTCCTAAATACTTTTTGCAATCAGTAGTATTAAGATCTACATTATTTAGTTTATATGTGGCATGGTTATTTACCTGTCCAACATTTAGAACTTTGCATTTGTCAATATTAAACTGCATCTGCCACTTCTCCGACCATTGCATCAGTCTATTCAAATCATCCTGGAGTGCTCTAGCGTCCTCATTAGATTGAATTGGACGGCCTATTTAGGTGTCATCTGCAAATTTGCTTATGTCGCTATTTATTCCCTCATCTATGTCGTTTATGTAAATTGTGAACAACAACGGACCCACCACTGACCCCTGAGGAACACCGCTTGTGACGTGCCCCCATTCTGACTTCTCCTCATTTATGCAGACTCTCTGCTGCCTATTTGTCAGCCATGCCTCTACCCAGGAAAAAATTTCTCCTCCTATTCTGTGTGCCTTAAGTTTCCTCAATAGCCTCTGATGTGGAACTCTATCGAAAGCCTTACTGAAGTCCATATACACAATATCATATTCATTACCATGATCTACCTCCTCAAATACCTTAGTGAAAAAAGTTAGTAAATTCGTAAGACAGGAACGCCCCTTTGTAAAACCGTGTTGAGATACATTAATCATTCTGTGCCTATCAAGATGGCTACGAATTGCTTCGGCAATTATTGATTTCATAAATTTTCCCACTATTGAGGTAAGGCTTATTGGTCTATAGTTCGAAGCCAAGGACCTGTCACCTGCCTTGTAAATAGGTATTACATTTGCCATTTTCCACTTATCAGGCACTATGCCAGTTTGTAGTGATATGTTGAAAAGATTAGCCAAAGGTATGCTAAGTTCCTCTTAACATTCCTTTAACACCCTTGCAAACAGTTCATCAGGACCTGGGGATTTGTTAGGTTTTAGTTTCTCTATTTGTCTGAGGACCATGTCACTAGTTACCGCAATCATGCATAGTTTATTATCATCCTGTTATACATAATCTATTATTTCAGGAATATCGCTAGTATTTTCCTGGGTGAAAACTGAGAGGAAGTATGTATTGAGAATTTCACACATATCCTTATCACTGTCAGTGATCTGACCAGAGTTACTCTTAAGTGGGCCAATCTTGTCCCTAATTTTACTTCTGTATATATCAAAGAACCTTTTTGGGTTAGTCTTTGAATCCCTTGCGACCTTAGCCTCATAATCCCTTTTTGCTTTTCTTATTCCTTTCTTTATTTCTCTCTTTAATTTAATATATTGATTTCTTAACTGCCCATCCCCTCTTTCGATACGCCTATATATGCCTCTCTTTTGACCAATGAGATGTTTTAATCTATTGTTCATCCAATTGGGATCATTTTTGTTAGATCTAATTTCCCTACTCGGAACTAAAGTTGTCTGGGCAGCTAGAACTATACTCTGAAAAACGTCATATTGGCAACCAAGATCACCTACCTGACCCATAGTCAAGACATCCCAATTTACCCCACCCAGGTAATTTTTCAGTCCCATGAAATCGGCCAAGCGAAAATCTGGGACTGAGATTTGATTGCAGTTATCTGGGTAATTCCATGATATATTGAAACGAAGTAATTTGTGATCACTTTCCCCAAGCTCATCATTAACCTCAAGATTATTAATTAGTGAATCTTTGTTGGCAAGAACCAAGTCAAGCAGATTGTTTCCTCTAGTTGGTTCTGTCACAACCTGTTCTAAAAAGCAATCCTGAACCGTATCAAGAAAGTCACTAGACTCAATATTTCCTGACATATTGTTCCAATCAATTTGTCTAAAGTTAAAATCTCCCATTATCACAACATTTTCATGTCTAGATGCCTTATGAATTTCGTCCCATAACAGCTTACTGCACTCCCTATCAAGGTTTGGGGGCCTATAAATCACACCCAAAATTAATTTGTCACGTCTCTCTAGAAACTATAGCCAAACAGATTCTGTGTTCGATGTTTCTAATCTTATATCATATCTAAGACAACAATTAAAATTTTCTCTGACATACATCGCCACCTCACAACCCTTCCTGTTGACCCTATCACTTCGCTTACAACTCCATCTATAAATATATTGAACAACCATAGTGACATCACACATCCTTTCTAAGACCTCCTTTTACTGGGAAATAATCTCCCTCTCTCCTCCATAATCTAACTTGAGCCTCACTATCCTCGTAAAAACTCTTCACTGCTTTCAGTAACCTACCTCCTATTCCATACATTTGCAACCTTGCCATATTGCCTCCCTATCCGCTCTATCATATGCCGTTTCCAAATCCATAAATGCCAGAAAAACCTCTGTACTCTTATATTATTATTTTATCTTATTATATATTGAATACTTTTGTAATATCTTACACAGGGTATATACCTGGAGGAGTGTACTTCACTCGCGGTATATATATAGGCTTTGAACGCCCGTTAATCCATTAGCTAACTGGTATCTGCCTCCTCCAATCTCGTAGGTTCCACATCAGACCGAATTTGCTGGTGGCGGTCGACGACTCTGGCTTTGGTAGGTTATTGACGGTATTTGGCCCTAAAGGTTACATGGTTCAGTTCCAGGGTGCATTGGGAAAATTCATAGAATACCTCTCCGTTGCACTCAACTTCACGTAAGTAAACTCCGCAAAATTATTAACATTTTATGTGGCAGGAAAAGTAGTGAATGTACATACCACTGAGCATAAGCTTCCAGCAGTAGGGAAGGGCAAAGCCAGTCACTGACTCGTGCACATTAAGGTCTAGCCTAAGCACGACGACGTATGCAAAGGCCAACTCGTTACTAAAACAGGTCATTTAATTAGACACATGTGCAATATCTTAGAATGTTAATGTTTGCCAACCAGGGATGAATACAGGGACATTAACGAGGATTGTAGAAGTCCCTCAGCCTACAATCAGATGTTCAGCACCTTAATCCTGATGATTAAGATCAAGGTACTGAACATCTGCTTCTAAAGTGAGAGACTGATTACCTCATTTGCAAATGTCTTTTGCATATAATTCTGCAAGCCTGATTACGTCTTCTAGTCGTCAGTCTATGTCCCTGTATTGTGTTGATAAAGCCACTGCTTGGTGAGACCACTACAAATCAAAGTGCCCAACTTTTGCACATGTCTCAAATATTTCAGTTTCTCGGCAAAGCACGCCATTGATATACTGACACAAGAGGAAGGCTCGCTACCGACACGGGTCAGCAAATGTACTTGTCTAGCTACATGCACAATATGTTATGAGAAGTGTTTTTGTTTCTCTCTTCTCCGAATTCTCCGTGTTTCTGATATTCAATTCTTTCATTCTAACGTGTCCTTTCTACGTACCTCTGTTTCCTGCTCATCTAGCTGTATTTAATGTTTTGGTGGAACTTACCGAGCCATTTCTGACAGATTTACAACACACAATAAAATAAGTGTTTACATTGCTGAGACAAACAACGTCCTTTTATATTATTTTTGAAATCATAGCTACCCCATAAGCTTATTCTCTGTTAAGAATATATATTCCGCGTTACCCTTCACAGACGTTACCTTGATGAATTGGCCCTTAAACATAATATTCTTGTGACGAATATGATTCCCGGTTCTGTCTCTCTTGATGCTTGCTTCTGTCTCAGTATATTGCCAAGTGCTTTAATATTTAGAACACCAGCCACTTGACCTGACTGTATGATAACGACAATCAGTGGAAAAAGACAGAATATACATCAGTTTAGGACATGTTTAAGCAACATGTTTAGATTTTTCGAAGCTTGCTTACTCTAAATATAAACTTATGTAGTCGGGAAAATCCATGAATAAAGCAGAGGTCTAGTGACTTTTAACATTAAATACTATATCCAGTGGTCAACGGGACGATGCTTGACTGATGAACATTTATTCCTGCGTGGTGGCAGTGCTATAGCTTCCTGATAACTGTTACTGCTCTTATCACAGTGATGAGAGAAACTTCCAAACAAGGACGTCTATGAAGATTTGACGCTATGATGATCATATGTGTTTTGGCAAGAGCTGCAACCTCGCTCATAAACGAACTCACTAAGAAGCAGTTAACGATTTATCAATCTGCATCTACCACCGGGGCCTCCATGATCCTAGGCAGTCTCTGAAAATAAATACATCTCAGAGACAGGCATTAATTTGTGAACTAGAAATAACGAGCATTAATACGCGTGCAACATGGACAGTCTTAGTAAAGAGTGTGTCATCCACACAGACTCAGAAGAGCATTTAATGGATGTACCTAAGCACAGGTAATTATCATAGAACCAAATCTTCACAGACGCTGTTTAGAGCTTCTCTCATTGACATAAAAATGAAAGTCACACAGAATGCAGGAAGTTACAGTATCACTGCCACGCAGTAACTTGATCCTCGTTCAATACACTACCTCCAGCGGATGAGTTTTCCAGACTATATATGCTTAGCTCTTATGTACATTTGGAGTAGCCAGAGACCCAGGAAGGAAACATTTCCATTAAACTTTTTCAAAAGGGATTCCATTTTGTGTCTTGTTTTCCCCTACTTGACCTGATCTTGATTTGTTTCTCACTTCACCTGACCTCTTCTGTCTCCTATTTTTTCTTTACAAGACCTACCAAGGCATTGTTTTAAGATTTATCTCCAATTTCTGAATTAAATGTGAATTGTTTGCTCCACATTGTGAATTTTAGCAGTGACTTCAAAAACTGCATCTCTTAGAAAAGGAGTAGGTTCGGCTTCTTCTAGATTCCTTCATCACATCTCCCTAAAGGAACTATTATTTAATCATGTACATTAGAAATAACTTCCAAACACGCGAAATTGTTATATTTGATTCTTCTCTCTATTTCTGTCGAAAGTGTGCGTAAACGACCGAGATTTTCTCATTGTTCTGTTCATTTATATTATCGCAGTAGTATTTTCCCTTTTTTCCATATTGATGCAGAGGGGTTGAGCAACTCTTCCAGTGCGACTGTGAGATACAGGTGTGCGCAAGGCAACGCAGGTAACATCATCTGGATTTCTGTACTCGTGCATTGCATCCGGTGATCTAATTAAGGAAATTATCCTCGAACGCTTGAAAGGGGCTGTAGGAGCTCGGGACCCAATATTTATCGAAGCAGCCACGCAATGGGACAGCCTTGCAGACTCTTCAAGCAGACCAGCTCCGCGCAGAAAGCACAAACAGTCGCACTGGAACAAATCAATCGTGGAAAAAAAAATCGCCCACACAATGCTCAACAATGCCTCTGAAAAAACAAATCTCGTTTCCTAGCAGTAAGGACATCACATTCGAAAGATTTCCTTTCAGCTGTCTCTAATTTCTCCTTGGGCACTCGGCCATTCGATTTGGTGTAGCTCATCGCTTAGTCACCCCGATACTCACCGAACATATGTACATTTGCGGTTGGGCATCAGCTGATCACTTTGTCAACACCGTCTCATGTCAATAGAATGGAACCAGTCAGTGCTGAGAACTTTTGGGTGGTGGAGGGAGTGATTTTGGGGGCCACACTAAAGTGTGACTTTTGAAGGGCATCCCAAAATGGAGTCTCTCAGAGCGGAGATTCTCAGAACTGAGAATAAGTATTTTTCCTGAGCGGTGAGCCTCTAGCTCCTGGCCCCAGAGCACTTCATCATGAATCATTTCCCAAGAATTTTTTTTAAGAAATATCATTTTCCCGAAAATTATTTTTATCCTCTATAATTACCTTCCGCCCCAACCCTCCACCCTCCTACCTCCACTCCTCCTGTCACCCCATTTTCCCCTCAACTCCA
Organism: Cherax quadricarinatus; assembly: GCF_026875155.1. NCBI lineage: Eukaryota > Metazoa > Arthropoda > Malacostraca > Decapoda > Parastacidae > Cherax > Cherax quadricarinatus. Next base: position 43,594,362 of record NC_069428.1, on the reverse strand, counting down.
CTCATCTCTCCCTCAATCTCCTTCCTTACCTCTCCTCCCGCCTCTCCCTCGACTTCCAATGACCAATCTATCTCCAATACCTTGGATCAAGAGTTCTATGCAACCCCAACTTCCCTCCTAGTGACTTCAATGCTTTCATATGTACCAATCTCCCCTCCATTACCCTTCCTCCATCACCCCACATTTGAAGGTGTACCCACATACACTCTCCACATGCAAGCTCCAACAGGTTGCATCACACCAGTGTGTGATGCACATTACCTTACATCGGCGACCAACATCATCACTCACGTGGTATGCAGCTAGTGTCATATAAGACCACTATTGCCATTTTGTGGTATTTGATGAGTTAGGCTTTAGCTGGTAAGCTTAAAAGACATGGTATAAAACAAAATTTTTAATCAATTCTTTATTTTTACGAATATTACATGTCATACCTAATAAGAATATATTATGGCAAAAGAGGCAGAAACGGTTATCTTGGATTAAACAGGGAGGAACCTCTCAGAGTGTCCCGTTTTCACGGATGTAAATCTTTGGGTGTACCCCATAAAAGCAGTCTTCTGAGTGGCGCGTCTCAGAGCAGTGCGTCTCTTGCTCCTGGCCCTCCCAGAGCACTGCGTCATTTCCCCCTCGACCTTCCATGACCAACCTATCTTCAACACTTTGGATGAAGAGTCCATCCATGCTCCCCACTCCCTCCCACATACTTCCCAATCCTCCCCATACCACTACTGACACTATCCCAAGTTACTTCAATGCTTTCATAGGTACCAATCTTCCCTTCATCTCCCTAACCTCACCCTTAGTGGCTTCATATGTACTAATCTACCCTCCATCCCATAACCTCCCATTCATTCTCCCTATATTTTAAGGTGTTTCCAACTACCCTCTTCGCATGCAAGCTCAAACATAACACGAGGGTGTTATCCACAACACTTTGTTAGCAACAAACATTATCACCACTGTGACCTATTTCAGTAGATCATATTACCATTTTGTGGCATTATAAGAACTTATGGCCATCACTCCGTGGTAGTTGTTAGACTATACAGCATAAAACTCATGGTAAAACTTAGAAACCATTCCTAGTTGGAAGACTTTAAGATCATGGGGAAAAAAACACAAAATTTTAGTAATCTTTTATTTGATAACTTTTACTCTTTAACTTGTGGTAAAATAAAGTACAGCAGGTGAGTGGCATTATATTACAATACATTACATGCTTCAAGATCGATAAAACAATACATTAAGACATACAATATAAAAGTATACAATACGGCCACATAAGTGACATTATAATACGTAGTATACATTAATTACAAGTATTGAAATTTCATTTTTCATGTTAAGACATACAAGTTTTAGCCTTCAAACATTTTATAATGAATAAATACTTTACAAGACGTACAAAAGTACATACAACACTTCCTAGTTCAATCTTTTCCTTTTCACTGGTATATCAGGGTGTCCACATCCTATTGATCTAGCTGGACTTGTGAGGTACTTTTTATCGTCAAAGGTGAGATTCCTCTCTTTTTAATTTCTACAGTACACATTTCCCCTTCACATTACTAATCAATTTGCACTCGAATGTCTCCTTATCAGATTTAGTCAACAGTCCTATAACGAGCACAAGTTAACAAAGGCATGAAATGGGATGGGTGTCCCTTTGCTCTACCGATATAATCTATCCTATCAGTCACCTTTGCAGAATACATTTTTGCCTTCAGACATACTAACTCACTAATATTATGTGCCATTTCATTTTTAATAATTCTAACTCTCCTATTATCATACAACGGATAATCCGGGATAATTAAAGAAATTCATATATGAAACCAGTGGTTTTCTCTTCAACTCAGTTTGTAAATCCCTATTTTTTATGCTGAATATGTAAGAATCTGCGTCTGTATATGACAAAGGAACATCATCCCCTCAGTGAGGATTTAACATTTTACATTAAAAGCGATACAGTATCTTTTTTGTCGATCTTGAGAATTTTGAAAACAGAGATGAAAAGGTTGATTAACCACTAATATTGCATGGCAAATCAACAAATTACTCTTGACCCAAATGTGTAATATTTCTCAGAAATGGATCCTTGGCGGTTTTAGAGGAAGTCTCATTATTTATATATCTGAATGTATTCCCATACTTAGTAATATTAGTAGTAATTTCCAGTATATAGCATTATTAGTGAACTTGTAAGCTGTGAACTTAATGAAGCATTGCATAGCAGTTCTCGATATTAGTTCTGATAAATGATTCCAAAAGTGTAATTCGCTCACATACTTCACTTATTCTTTCGGCCACTAAACTAATATCCATTAATAATTGAAATAAATCTAAACTCATTAAATAATTTTTCTATGGTAAAGGCTAGCGTCTAATTTGGTGGTGGATTTTGGTAGCTTTCTTCCTTCTGTTCTCAAAAGAGATTCTGTAACATTCATGTGATAATGGAAGATCATCTGTGTATCTAGCCACATCAAGGTTTAATTGGCATGGTATCACAAAATATATAATATTCTTTATCACCCTTCACACGAAATATTATTTAATCCTACACTTGTGTATATTCTTATACCTTTCTGTGGGAGTGCCTCAACCATCACACTGGCAGACAGAGAATTGAAATCTAGGTATAATATATGAGTGCCTAAACCCTCTCCTCGAATTTAAGATTTACTAATGGATTATTTGTGTTGGTAAACTAACTGACTGCACTAGTAAAACCACATTTAAGATTTCTTTTAATGAGATCATATAATTAATGGGAATGGATCATGTTTAGCTAACTTTAGATTTTAACAAGGTATCCCAAATGAATGATGTTAAACTTATACAATTAATACCATCTAAATTATAAATACCTTTGAGTGTTCTCGGCCATTCCATGAAGAGGTCAGCCAATAATCCCACATCAGTCTTCATATTTTACATTAATCACCCGAAGTCTTACGATTTCCAAAATGAAAAACTCTTTGTGCGTGATCATAATTTTCCTGGGTAATTTCCATATTTCTTAAGGAATTTAAGAATTTATCATTAATGTCTGTGTATTGTATATCAACAGAACTACTAGAGGACAAAACTTGTACGAATAAAGATACCCAGATGTTGCACTCGTGTTTAACATATCATATACAACAAAGCATCTACATATCAATGCCAGGTTAAGGTGTTGAGTACTTGGACTGGAGACCTTCATTCTCAAAGGGGGTTACACATTGTCTTGCCAAAACATTGTACTTTGGCACCTTAAGGTTCCCACAATGCTTAATTAACTAGGGAGATTAGTGTCAGTGTAGGATTTTCCTTTTTACGTATGTCAATAGTGACATCAATGAAGCGTCAGTGGAAGTTCTTGATTATGTTGATGATTATGTTGATGTTCTGGACATATAGTCCCCAGGAGGGGACTATAAATCCAACAGGAAAGAGGACAAGTGCTTCCTGACGCGGATCTTAGTCACATGATGTCCCGCCACTGGAGCTTTTGGTCATCTGATCGAGGCCTTCCACTGGCTTACCCGTTACCTCCTTATAATATTATTTTCAATTATATTATTCACCAGGAGTCCTGAAAGACTCTTCACATAGTACCGGCCAGTGTGTGGGGGTACTATCTAATGTGAAGTGATGGGCCTCATAGGCATGACGAATTTACTTGTCTTCAATAGGTTGTAAAGTGTGGAAGGTTTTTATAGCGAATCTCTAATCATCAAAAACTCAACTGAATACATACATTATAAACTAAATTTAATTTCAAGAAGAGTTTGAGATTTGAACTCGAGGCTTATCAAATGCTTATCCAATATTCTGTCGACTCAGCCACGATAACTACAACATATTTCTGAAACAGTGACTTGGCTTAGTGGAACGAGAGTTTCAGAAGCTACAGGAGACATTTTTTATCATCACTGTGTGCCATAAAGTTAATTGACTTTAACTAAAACTTTTAATTGAATTCTAGAATGTTGCTTTTCGGAATGTCTACACATAACAAAAAATCCTGGTAGGAGAAAGACATATGGTCTTTTGTGGTGCAGTGAATAAATAGCGTTGTGTCGGCAGCTACCAGACCGAAGGTTCAAATCCTAGCTCTCCACAATGAATTATTACATTAATTTAAAAAGATTTTTTTCAGCATGCAACTGTTAATGTATTGCTTAAAAATTACTGTACACAGTTATATACAGTATGTATCTCACCAGGTACTCCTTCATGCGACCTCCTGATAGAGTCTGGGGTGTTAGACTCAATAATGGTTCATGGACCGGCATAATGGGCATGGTGGTCAGGGAGGTCAGTGTATTTAGGCTTATATATATATAATATATATATATAATATATATATATATATAATATATATATATATATATATAATATATATATATATATATATATATATATATATATATATATATATATATATATACAAAACAACCACTCTGAAATAATAGAGAAATTCCAAGCGCTTTCGTGACTACTCACATTATCAAGGAACTATGAAAGTACGAACGAACGCATACTCTCAGGTAAGACCCACGAGTGGGTGAATGGGGAAGTGGGGACAGGCGAAGGGTAGTCGGTGAGAGGAATGTCTTGAGTGATGAGATAAAGTGCCAGGGCTTAACCCAGCTGCGGAGCATTATGAGGCAGTGTAGAGGGAACGTGTGGGGAGCGCAGAGAGAGCAGATTGCAGACAGTGCTCGCTGGCTGACTTGCCTCGTACTGAGGTGATGTGGAGGTTGGCAGCGTGTTAAATGTCACGTGTCGGGAGGCTCAGATCTTGTGTTGCTGTTGTTGTGCTATGTCTCGTTGATGACTGTTCCACACTTTAGCCGTTTAAAGTCTCTCTTGGTCATGTGATATAGGCGCATTCTGAGGTTGGAGCAGTTCAGGTGATTCACGAGGAGGGATAGTACGTTTTCAAAAGGAATTTTGTGAGGATGTTTGCAGGTATATTTGACGGCGCCTTCCTTCAGTAAGTGGAGTAAATCAGCTGCACTCATATCAGTTGGTAGGTTGGGCGTGGTGTAGAAGGTTAGAGATCGGTTAAAGGAATCACTAAAGTAATGGCCGCTTTGTTCTGTGTCTTCTTCGATGATTTCTTCTTCTTCTCGTCTGGGGGTTTTGCTCATAATACTCTTGTTCCGTGTCGTCTTCTGTGATTGTTTAAGAGGAGGCTGGAGCAAGGGTCAGTGTGGCTTGTTGGACAGGTGGGCAGTGAGACGGGGTAGTAGACGGTGGCATGGGTTCTGGAGTGGAGACTTGATTAGGACCTGATGGTGTGGTGAGATTTACGGTGTCAGGTATAAGCTTGAGGAGGTCTTGAGATGGTGGTGTGTCTGGGAAGTTGAAGCTTGGCATGTTGTTGAGGCGAAACAGTTCGTGATTGTTTGTGTTGAAGGAGCCAGGATTAGCAGAAATTTGGCAAGGTGGGCATACATCATGCAGTAGAGCACCTTGGATGGGGCAGCGTCGGGAAGAGCAGAGAGTGCTAAGCTGGGTGAGGATGGCTGTGTTGTAGCTTGAAGGATTTTTGTTGTATCAGATTGAATTTTCTTGGTCAGGACTTCTTTGCGAAGAGGGCATTTGGCTGCAAGGGTGTGGTGAGATCCTTTGCAATTGAGGCAGGTAGGAGAGGTATTGGTGGTGGAACATTCCTTGTAGTTATGCCCATCTTTACAACAGTTTGTGCAGTATTGTTTTCCTTTCATGGGACAGTCAGGTGTCGAGTGGTGGTATGAGTAACAAGTCCAGCACGGCGAGATGTGGGCGAAACGTTCCGGTTCTACGTGCTGGGAGGATATGATAGTATGAGATTGCCAACCATCTGACAGTGCTCTTTTCGCCATATCGATGCTCGTGAAGGTTATCTTGATCATGGTTGAGGCGTTTGGGATTCTGGGATGTGTTCAATCGTTGCCCAAGTATTTGTTCTTCGATTGAAGTTTTGAGTTCTTCATTCGGTAGTGTAGTGATGAGTTTGTCCAGTCGTTTAACGAAAACGGAACTTTTTTCCCCAGCAGGGAAGGTGAAGGGGTAATGGTGAACGTCGGTCATTGAGAGTCTTGGTAGATGCGTCGGCCATAAATTTGGAGGCTTCATAATCGTCTGTACAGACGACGATGAATGAGTCTTTCGTTGAGAGTATCGATGTGAATTTGATCTGCAGGCAGGTCCTTACAGCGACAGCTAGGGCGAGTTTAGTGGAGTCGTTTATTACTCCACTATTAGGTTTAATCCTTACACGATTTGCTGACATCATGAAGGAGTGGGCAGACGATGATACGATGAGTAGAGGTTCCCCTCCCCAACGGGGATCGTAGGGACACTACTTGAGGAGCGACTGTGGCTTGCCAGTAGCAAGGCCAGCAGTGCAATGATGTGTCTGTATGAAAGTAAAGCATCCAAGGAAGCTATATAAGGGGTCTGGCCAACACCTCACTATCAGATCCCACAACGGTTAAACACCTGACGCGCGCCGGCCCAACTGGACAGGTCCTTTGCACAACTCACCAACAAACTATTCTACCCAAGAAAATTTAAAAATTATTATTTGTCCAGTGTATTATTAAATTCTTCCCAAATTCTATTAATTATAAATTGATCTAATTTATATAAACCAAAGGAAATATTTATATTATTGTCAAAACTGGGTTTTTATGAAAAAAGATTCAATTATATTCCTGTCGACCATGGACTTGCTTGATACTACTTTCTCAACTTTTTGAAAATCAATTGATGGGTTTAAAATTCTCTTACATGAATAAATAGAGCATTGGAATCTTGTCCAGTTCTAATGCTATATTTATTTGTTTAAAACTTAGTTCGAGATTTTTACCAGTTTGACCGTAATAAACTTTATCGCAAATTTTACAAGGAATCTTATAGACACATCCATCAGCATTTTGGGGAATTCTTTATCAAAAGTTTTTTACTGTATCAAGATTTTTGAATACAACTTTAATATTAAAAGTCTTAAGAAAGAAGGCATATCAACCAAGTTTTCATGGTAAGGGAAACCAACATATTTTAGTTGAATAAGGCTGGTTGTCCCTTTTTGGATTGTAAAAATATTTCTAGTAACTTTAGAAGATTTATCAATTACATTTCTTGGGATTTTAAATCATTACCTATTTCATAAATTTTGGATATTTCTTCATCTATGAACTCAGGACTACAAATTCGTAAAGCCTCAAAAGCAATGAAGAGAAAACAGACAGTTTTACTCTATCTTGATGCGAGGAATAATATGGACATAGAAACAGTTATTTGTAGTTTTTTGTAAATTTTAAATTTGAAATTCATTATTACCCTTAATAATTAAAACATCTAGAAAAGGCAAGAGTTTTTTTCTTCAAACTCAACAGTAAAGTTTATAGAATGGGCTAAGTTATTTAATTTTCCCCAAAGAAATGGTGTATTATCTACATTTTTGGGCATAAGACAAAAAAATATCATCAATGGTTCAGATTATGTTGATGATATTTGGTCTTTGCCAAAAATGTAGATATACACCATTTCCTTGGAAAATTAAATAACTTAGCCCATTCTATAAACTTTACTGTTGGTTTGAAGAAAATAACTCATTGCCTTTTCTAGATGTTTTAATTATTAAGGTTAAAAAATGAATTCAAATTTAAAATTTACAGAAAACCTACAAATAACTGTTCCTATGTCCACTATTATTCCTCGCATCAAGATAGTCAAACTGTCTGTTTTCTCATCAATGTTTTTGAGAGCTTTACGAATTTGTAGTCTTGAGTTCATAGATGAGGAAATATCCAAAATTTATGAAATAGGTAATGATTTAAAATACCCAAGAAATGTAATTGATAAATCTTTTAAAGTTGCTAGAAATACTTTTTACAATCCAAAAAGGGACAGCCAGCCTTATTCAACTAAAAATATGTTGGTTCTCCCTTACCATGAAAACTTGGTTGATATGCCTTCTCTTCTTAAGACTTTTAATATTAAAGTTGTATTCAAAAATCTTGATACAGTAAAAAAACTTTTGATAAAGAATTCCCCCCAAAATGCTGATGGATGTGTCTATAAGATTTCTTGTAAAATTTGCGATAAAGTTTATTACGGTCAAACTGGTAAAAATCTCGAACTAAGATTAAAACAACATAAATATAGCATTAGAACTGGACAAGATTCCAATTCTCTATTTATTCATTTAAGAGATTTTAACCATCCAATTGATTTTCAAAAAGTTGAGAAAGTAGTATCAAGCAAGTCCATGGTCGACAGGAATATAATTGAATCTTGTTTCATAAAAAGCAGTTTTGACAATAATATGAATATTTCCTTTGGTTTATATAAATTAGATCCATTTATAATTAATAGAATTTGGGAAGAATTTAATAATACACTGGACAAATAATAATTTTTAAATTTTCTTGGGTAGAATAGTTTGTTGGTGAGTTGTGCAAAGGACCTGTCCAGTTGGGCCGGCGCGCGTCAGGTGTTTAACCGTTGTGGGATCTGATAGTGAAGTATTGGCCAGACCCCTTATATAGCTTCCTTGGATGCTTTACTTTCATAGTTCCTTGATAATGTGAGTAGTCACGAAAGCGCTTGGAATTTCTCTATTCTTTCAGAGTGGTTATTTTGCATATTCTGAAATCACCTGTTTACTGTGATCTTATTGTATATATATATATATATATATATATATATATATATATATATATATATATATATATATATGTTAGAATAAGAGACATTGACGCATATGATGCCTTCTACCTACTCACCAGGTGCCTGTCCCTCCGAAAACTTACCTACTTCTTGAGATGTTCTCCAGCGTTCAACAGTCCAAAACTTAAGGAATATGACTCTCCTAAAGACCATGCTAGAGAGTGTACTGAATCTTTCCCTTGAAGATGGACAGTGGTTACAAGCCTCACTTTCAGTCAGGCTTGGGGGGCTGCGAGTAAGCAAATCCTCCCATATTGTTCTATCAGCTTTCTTATCTTCTTTCATAGCGTCAGACCAGTTAATAAAATAAATTCTTCCGGACAACCTTGGTGATTCAAGGGGGAATACAAGACCTTAGCTACACCAGTGTCATTACCGAATGGGAGACTCTTACTGCTGCATCACTGGCCTACAAACAGTCGAACTGGGATGGCCTCATCGCTGTAAAGGTGCTTGCCAACATGCTCAAAGCTTCAACATCCAACAGGAAGACTGCCCGTCTCCAAGCTGTGATCGCACAGATAGGGGACTTCCTCCAAACAGTTCCCA